>VYZV01032409.1:10990-31812 GCA_013401275.1 Pandion haliaetus | reverse complement strand
TTGAGTGTGTTTAAAATTAATTTAAATGGAAAGACGAAACACAGGTATGTGGCTTCCTTGTTTCTCTAATTTGCTGTTGGATGACTACAAAAATAATACTAATTTCAAGTTTATCTTCAAAACCATTGCTCTAACAAACCTTTGGCAAAGTAGCATTCTTAAAATACACAAAAAACAATTATGGCATATGATTATTAACATTAGGCTCCTGCACCTCCCGAACGCTGCTCTACTTTACTGAATATTCTCCTCAAACATCCATGTTATTTGTAAACACTGCTCATGATTTCTTCTGACTTTATTTATAATCTTTTTTTTTTTTTTTTGAACTGGGAAAATGCATAATGTTTCCTCCCATCAGCTGGCTTTTTTAANTAAAGTGGCCACAAGGACAAGCGACCAGCACAACCTTCCCCAAAGCAACTCTGACATGGCTCAATGTATGTGCTATTTCTTCCAGTGTTATTAAGCCTTACTCAGAAATGGGGGGTGGGGGGGTGGGGGGAGTGGGACGGGGCCCACTTTAAATGAGATACTGATCTTGTCTATTTGGCTTGCCTAGTTTGTATTTGGACTGATGCAATTTTTGTGGAAGAAATGCATTATTTGAAGGGAAGACACATTGACATGTCAGTTTCTTTAAGGTGTTCAGAATTACAGAACCTTTAAATGAGACCTGATGAAACACTTTAGCAAGAAAAAAAGCAAATGAGGCATTCACAGGGCATGAAATTCTTTTTTGCCGTGCCACAACTGTGTGTCATGTGACTGATGTGAGAAGCACAGCTAGTCACAGTGTGCATACTTTACATACATAAGCATGATTTCAGCTCACCGATGGACAAAGAAATCTAAGTTCTCCCCTGCCCCCCCCCCTTTTTTTTTAAATGGGAGTCTGTTTACCATGCTCAAACTTTAAAGAATGGTGATGCAGCCTCTCAATTTCAGAACTGTTATTAGTTCTTGAATCAATCTCAGTAATTCATAAAAGCTGCAACTTAGCCTTTATTACCTGGGCTGCCATGGGAGAAGCATTACGAAAGCACTCACCGCAGGCATACACTTCGGTCACAAAACAATTCAGATGATTTTACTGATACTACTCAGAGGAGTAAGAGTTATAGGAAGACTGCTAGCCCTGCCTGTAAATCAAGACTACCATAACATTTCTTTGCGTAAGAAACACAGAAATAAATTAAGTCATAAAAAATAATCTTTCAAAAACAGAAAAGTAGCTACTGGCCTTGCCTCATATCCTGCCAGTGCAAAGAATTCCTGCTCGCAAGAAAAACAGTCCATGTTGAAAGCAAGCAGAGAGGCCTGTGGGAATTTGAAAAGTGTAAGGCTATTATTTCTAGGCTTTCATAGACAGAAATGTGATCGTAGCTCCAGGAAAATGCAGAAACCAGAAGACATGGCAATTTCAATTTTAACCACAAGAACTTTGAAAGTGCAGTTATGCATAGCTGCGGCTCTTGAAATTATATCAGTATTACCACGTAAGCCTTCATAAAACAGTTAAATTAATACTTAATTTTATTCCAAGTAAGGTCCTTTTGACAAGGTAACCTGTTCTCCAACATGCACAAAATGAATTCAGGTATGTATCCTGAGGGAAAAAAAAAAAAAAAATTAAAAAATCCATTCTCTGGTTAATGAATGGATGACTTCCATTTTCCCAACAACTTTAGGATAAAAATATTTTGACAGGTACATATTTGAATTCATTATTCCATTCTCAGTTCTGGTACTACCAGCACAGATTTGAGGGGTGGGGAGGGAGATAAGTGGCACAGGGAGTTGTCCAAAGAATATCCTTAAGGAAACTGAAGTCTGGTCCACATACAAAGTTGGACTGCTTTAATAAATCAGTTCACATGTTGACACACTTTAATGGCTCTACCACTGACTTGTATATTTTAACACATGTCAGTAAATACACAGAAATAAGCCAAACTGACATAAGCAGTTTGGAAGCAGTACAAATATTCAGTGGGGACACAAAACTTACTCCGTTAAGTCAGCTTCAAAACTTACTTTGAAAAGAAAACAAAGCACAGCAAGTGCATGTGCATGAATGTGTAACACTTACAACCCCCCCATGAGTCTGAGTCCTAAATGTGCCAAAAGTCCAGCTAGGGTGCAGCTTCCACAAAAGTGAGAAAGGTATTTTGGTTTTGTTTGAGTGTGTTTAAAATTAATTTAAATGGAAAGACGAAACACAGGTATGTGGCTTCCTTGTTTCTCTAATTTGCTGTTGGATGACTACAAAAATAATACTAATTTCAAGTTTATCTTCAAAACCATTGCTCTAACAAACCTTTGGCAAAGTAGCATTCTTAAAATACACAAAAAACAATTATGGCATATGATTATTAACATTAGGCTCCTGCACCTCCCGAACGCTGCTCTACTTTACTGAATATTCTCCTCAAACATCCATGTTATTTGTAAACACTGCTCATGATTTCTTCTGACTTTATTTATAATCTTTTTTTTTTTTTTTTGAACTGGGAAAATGCATAATGTTTCCTCCCATCAGCTGGCTTTTTTAAAACAAAGATAATTGAAAAAACAAAGCAAACAAAAAACACATTGAGAAAAGAAGACACCAATTACTCAAATTTTCTTGCTTTACATAGACGATTCCTGAGTTTGAAGATGTGACTTGCAATACAAACCACACCCAAAACCTAGGACTGACTGGCCAAAGGAGAATTCTATTCACCTAAGGTAATGAAAAGAAAAACTATTTTATTATCATTCAGTTTTCACATTTGCAGAGGATATTTTTGAATTATGCAAGCTATGAAAAAAGGTTTATATTAGATTAAATTAAAACAAAAGCACAAATCTATTATCTGAAAAATCAGAACAAATGTTTGTATTTTCTATGTAATCCAACAAAAAAGAAGACAGAAATAAATAAATAAAAGTAGGAACCTTCATAACTATCTGCTTTATTGTCTTATGTTTTCTCTTTCTCTGGCAATATTCTCCCCTCCAATTATTGTTATATAATTAGAGTGGAAATTGATTAACATAAAAATCAATATTTAAAAAATTGTAATTTCATAGATGTATGTTAGGTTTATTCCTCCTAGAAAAACCTAATACACAGTGTACATATTGCAGCAAGACCTCCAGGACCCAGAGGACATCATCTCTGTAGAAGTCAGCATGGAAATGCAGAAGTTCCTTCTGGTAAGAGCTCGCATCCAGAGTTTCATGATAACTTGATGGCCACAAGAAGTGACAAATCACCTCTGCACGTCATGGAGAGTTGATCAACCAGCTCCACTTCATTAAAGTATAACCTTGCAGTGGTATACATTATAAGAACATAGAAGAAGTTGTGACTCATGTAAAATACAGTATTTTGAAAAAGAAGAAATTTTGCGATCACAGTAAAGATGAAAACACTGTAGCTGAAGGACTGAAACTTGAAAGAACTTTTTCAAAACTGTGAAACAGCATCATGTAGGAACCAATCAAAATTCAGCAGGGTAGCACAATACTGGTGATTTTAATGCAGCAATATTTATTGCAAAAGAATCTGCCAGTTCCAATCAACTTTTTTTTTTAAACTGGTGGGTGGGCAAAATACTGTAAAATTGACAGTGGACAAAAATCCTTGTTAAGGTGGGAGAAAATCTTACACAGAAATGATTTAAATCTGTGAAATGTTAGCCTTACAGGCATAAATTGGCTCCCGTCTTCTGATATGTAGAATACATATTAGCTATCATTTCTTCACACCCGTAACTTTGGTAAATTAGACCACATCAAGCGTCTCCTCTAATAACTTCTGTGATAGCCCAATTTTCCCTCTGATGGCCATTTTCATGCTTGTTTTCCTTCTCTCCTTATGTCAGTTTTTCCCTTGTCTGCATCCTCCTCCCCCAGTATTGGTTTAGCAAAACAAAATGAAAAAATACAATAGTTGGTGGCCATGTCCAAGGGTAGGTGAAGATTCTGTCCGAGTTCTTTATCCACAATTTAAAACAGAACACAGAAAAAATTTACTTTTTTCTAGAATCACTATAATCCAACCTTTACAGAATAAACACTTTTCCTATTAACTAAGCCTTCACTTAAAGATCTGTAATATTTTTACCAAGTTCAAGAAGTAAACCTAGTTTTCAGAAAAAGTCCAAAACATCAAAAGGAATCAATAGAAATTAAATACACCAATAACTGTACCATCTTATAACTGTTAAATTGGTCTAAAGAAAACATATTTATTGACAAGAATTTTTAGAGCTGCATTTTTTTAAATCTAGTTAGCGTGTACCATACTAGAACAGGATGTACTTACAATTAAGCAACCCTATTTCAGATCAAAGGATTTTAGAGCCATTTCTAGCCAGAGAATGGCATTATTTATACTACTGTCTCCACAGAGGATAAATCCATTTCTTGTTTGAAAAGGTTAGGCAATAAAGAGAGATTTATAAAACTAGTACAAATAATTGGTTTCCTTTTCCTTATCCTCTGTTGGCTTCAGTACACATTGGATAACCTTAAACCTCCACCCAGTCTGGAACAAAATATTTTAACTAAGATTTTACATTACTGTTTTTCTAAGAGATGTACATAATTATTATTAGCTTTTTACTCAAACCCATATTTTAAAGGGAGATCTATCTGCATATATTTTCTCATACTGTCCTAAATTCACATTCTGAAAAGCTGATTTTTCACAAAGACAGTTTTACTATTTCACTCATCTGTGAAACACAGGAATTACAAATATTCAGAAGACAAAAGATAGGATGAAATTTCTAGTTTATCAACAATGATATCAAGAATTAATATAACAGAGAGTGAAGACAGCAAAAAATAAGAGGGTGAACAGTGGCCTTAATTATCTCTGAAATCTGTAGACTGATACCAGGTTTTATTATAGTTAACTTCTTAGTTTAGTTCTTGATTAATACCAGTGTTAAGTCACTACATCTATCCATCATTTTATATGTTGCAAATACTATTTCATTATCCCTTAAAAAACACAACAATAAAAAAAAAAAAAAATTAACCGGTTAACTAGAGGTAGCCCTTCTGGGGGAAAAAAAAAAAGTTCTTTGATATGCTGTGACTGTCACTGAGATAATTTCTTAATAACATTTGTAAAACAGGGGTTTCAAGATTTTATTGCTTTTCATACAATGTCATTGATACTATCACCGATAGCTACAACCTATTTTTAAAAGCATGTCAGACTTGCTGATGACTATACTAGATGAATAAAATCACTAAAAATTACTTTCAAATAAACACGAAGACATGAGACTTAGAATGAAATCTTATGTATCTTATGTTCTATTTATCCATAATAGAGGTAGAACAATGTCAGCAAAGAACAAGATTTCTTTTTTCTGTATGATTAAAAATTAAATCCATCCAAACCATAATTGTAAAGGAGGGATTTCTCAGCAAAATGGTTCAGTGCTAGATTTCACGCTCTAATTTAGCAATTTGTTCCTGTTAAGCAAAAGACTTGGATACATACTTAGTAGTAAGTTTCACATATTTAAAACTTTTTGATTTCAAAGTGAAATAAGAATGAGCTTCAACATTTTGTAAAATTATTGCTTAAATATTTGGTGTTTCTTTCATGACAGCTTGCCAATTAACACAAATTACTACAGCACTTAATATACACTTTTAACACCTGGGCACCAGAAATTACTGAATATTCACTTATTCATTTCACATTGGCCACTGAGCAATAAATCAGGCCTAATGGCTAGAATGCAACTTCTTACCCAAAAGAGGCAAATTGAATAGAACAAAAGAATATTTAACTTGCCTATAAACAGATGCAGCTTTAGAAGCTTTATTAGTCTCTATTGGAAATACACAATTAATATCCAGCTAAAAGGAATGATGTAACATCATGGAAGATGTTAATGGGAGAGTGCCCCCTTATTTTTGTCAATGAAATAAGGGAATAGACAATTACCTATAAAATACATTTTTATCATATACAAACCCAAGTATCACATGCAAAAAAAGATTATCAATAATTTACTTTAAATGTTATATATAACCCTATAGTCCCTTTGATCAGAGCTTCACATGCTGCTCCAGCAAAAGTAATGAATCGGATAACATTTGTGGGATTGTGTTTTCAATAACTAGGCTAACACTTCTACCCTGCTTCCCAATGCAAACACTAAAAATAATAAATACATTTAAAAAATATTAAAAAATCACATTTCAGGAAGCATGAATTAATACAGGGTCATTTATCATTAGGTATATAGATGCTCTACTGATGAAGTGCCAAACCTAGTCCTGAACGACCAACAGCAGCAGTGATGGAAGCTACAGGTACAAACTCAGGCCAGGCAATCTCCAGTGAATGTAGACGAAAAATAAGGCTCAGCACAGAAAACTCAGCTTTTACACTGAACAGACTGAACAGCTATATTGAAAGTAAACTCATTCAAATGCTATTGATCAAAACTTCTTGTATGGTCCTCATCTAGTGATACACATCAATAAACATGTTTTGAAGTCACAGACTAAAAGCTATCTTTTCTATACAACTACAGACCTATGAGAGCCACTCTTCTTCCCCACAATGTCCTAAATTCTTTGTATAATGTGGAATCTTAAAAGAGTCTGGACCTGTAGAGAATAAGAGGATGAGCCAATTAACACGGTGCTGTTGTGAGACTATACACACACTTTGCATCAGTCAGGCTTCTGCTACAATACTGTGTCCAATTTTGGGTATCACTCTTTGAGAAAAGAAAAAATAAAAAAAAATAGACATCAGAAATAGTTCATGGGAATGTAACATGAATGACTGGAAGGTATGAAAAACTCGACATAAGAGGAAAGATCAAGAGAGCTATGATTTCTTAGGCAAAGGAAGCAAAACCTAGGTGCAACAAGTAATAATGGTCTTGAAGTAGGCAAAAAACTCCTTGTGAAAAAGACACTTGGGCTCTCCATCTCCACAAAATACTGGACAAAGAATAAATTCTTGCTATTTCAATAATAATGACACAGCTAGTCAAAGCCTATGAAAATATTTGTAACACTGAAGACTGCAAAGCATTACGGACTGCCTGGGGAGTTTACAGACTTCTCACTGGAGGTCTTCAAGAACAGGTCAGGCAACCATCTGTCAGTAATGATACAAGTATGACTGGACAGGCTTTGAGGCAGCGATTTAGGACTAGATGGCATCTGGGTTTTACAGAAGCAAAGAAAACAAGAAAGACATTTTAAGTTCATCCATTCTAAGTCAGATATATAATACATTGCAACAAGCTAACAATTGGTTAGCCAAATTAAGAGAAATCTTTTTACAAAGAGTCAAGCACAGTTGGTATTAGGCTCAGAATAATTTAAAAAGCAGTATTCTTCTAAAAATTGTAAAGAAACGACTGTTGACTTGGTCTCAAGCACAAGACCATCACTAATGAAGAACTACTTAATACAGTGACCACAACACACTACAATTAACATCCAAAAGGGGAAATAATGAACTAGAATAAAAAGGGGAACTACAGAAATCAGAAGCATATTTTTGTTAAAAGAATATCAGAAGGGAGCTTGAAAAGATAATATGCTTGTAGCTGACACAGAACTATTCAAAGATCCCATGAGAACTTCATCATATTTTGTCACTTTTAACAGAATAACTGGGTACACCAACAAATATTCCAGGCAGCTTAGTTGCTCATGTCTTTTTCAAAGAAAGTTTTGTGGTTTTGTTTCTAAACACAGTACTTTCTCCAAATAGCTCCAGAATGCTAATAATCATTGAGGGTGGAAGGGACCTCTTGAAATCTTCTAGTCCAACCTCCCTGCTCAAGCATGGTCAGCTAGACCAGGTTGCTCGGGTCAACTACGTCCAGTCAGGTTTTGAGTATCTCCACAGATACTCCTCACCAGGCAACCTATTCCACCTTCACAGTAAAAAAGCTTTTTCTTGTTTTCAGATGGAATTTTGTGTGGTTTAATTTGTGCGAATTGCCTCTTCTCCTGTCATTGAGCACTACTGAGAAGGGTTTGGCTCCCTCATTCCTTTCTACCAGGTATTTACAGACATGGCTAAGATACCCCTGAGCCTGCTCTTCTCCATGGTGAACAGTCCCAGCTCTCTCAGCCTTTCCTCATTGGAGAGATGCTGAAGTCACCTACCCACCTTTGTGGCTCTGCGCTGGGCTCACTCCAATAAGCTTGTATCTTTCCTGTACTGGGGAGCCCAGCACTTCAGATGTTTCCTCACCAGGGCTGAGCAGAGGGGAAGGATCATCTCACTTGACCTGCTGGCAACACTCGTTATTCCTAACACAGCCCAGGAGGCTGGTGGCCACCTTAGCCAAATGGGTGCATTGCTGGGTTATGGTCAACTTGACATCCACCAAGATCCCAGGTCCTTCCTCTGCAGAGCTGCTTCTCATCTCGTCAGCCCCCAGCCTGTAAATGGTGGATGAGGTTATTCTTCCCCAAGTGCAGGATATTGAACTTTATAAGGCTTCTCTTTGCCTAGTTCGATTGCCTCAAAGTAATACGGATGGCCAAAACGTAAGCGCATTCAAAAGACAGACAAGTTCTAGCTAGAAGCTTCTGTTCTCCACCAGAAGCTGGGAAAGTGTTCCAAGAACACCTGATGTTTATTAAACCATTTTCCCCCTTAACATTTAACACAGGCGAGCAGGACTTTTGGCCTGATCCAGCGTGGCCCTTTCACATTCAGCAAGTTAGCATAAAGGTACGGTAAAGGAAAAGGAAATTAAGTTAAAAAAGGAAAAAAAACCCCAAGGGTTCTCTTGACAGGAACTCCTTTCCCATTCATCCTCTTTATTATCAACCCATGCTTGGTAAGAAATACCTCCAGTCCTAGTCTCTTCTGAACTAAACCAGCTTTCACACATTTTTAGTGATAACATTCCACCCTGATCTACAGTTTCCAATTACACTAATCTATTGCTCCTCAGTAGTAATTCCTACTGATCTTACTATTTGTCTGAATTACTGACACCTCTTCTCATTCAGCTGTTAAATACTGAAAAATGTCTACAGTACCTATCCAGTACTATACAATCATGTTCCAGCTGACCTTCTTCATCAAAGTAATATGAAGTCATCAAATCTGAACAAAAACTCTAGAACTGTAACCATGGACAACATATTATATGGTATCTCCAGTATATTGCATATGGGATCTATTTCTGATATTACATTTTACTTCAAGAACTCGACCATTTGGACAAAGGTATGCAGCACAGTTTCTAGCTGTATGTTTACTTTTCCACAAATATAAATTGATGAAAAGGACCATTTTAAATAATATAAACCATCAAACTTGACAGTAAAGGATATTTTGTACAGAGATTACTAAGCAAAAAAAATCAACTTTATTTCTTTTTTAATCCCATTCTAATTACCTTTTTAATCTCCCAGCTAATGGAAGTCTATTCCAAATGCTATTTTATTCTATTGTGTTTCCTTTCAGTTATACTGCAGTGCTCATCTTATCTAATGTATGTCTGCAAATCAACTAGGCTGGCTGTCTATCCCAGTATGTACTGACCAGAAGGCATAACCCAAAAGCTAATGAGCTACTAAACATTGCTGCCGTTGGAAGAGAGATGTATTGTGAATTTGCAATTTTGCAAAACACTATGCACAGAACTGATGATTCCTGTCAGTAGCTGTAGTGCAAGATCACGATTGACTCTGAGATAACAATTAAAACTGAATACATTAAGTAACTCGTTACGGATAGGAGATGCATAAAGCTTGTCACTTACTGTGGCTTCATTTCCCTGACACGACACTTCATGAAACCCTTAATCATTTGTCAGGTATCATAGATGATGAGTCCATGTATAAAACTAGCTTTGCTCTACTGCAGGCAAATCTCAAATTTTATTTACTTTGGGATAGAAACCTTTTTTGTCAGGATCCCCAGACAGCAGAAAGGCTAAATGATTCAGAAGAAAAAGATTACCGTACACTCATTTCACTCAAACAAAATTAAAGATTTGACTCACAAAAGGTCTTCTTATTTTTCAAGAACCTTAATTCCACATTGGACTTCACTGTCCTGTGCCTTAGTTCCCATTTCACTGTAGAAGAGGAAGGGATGGCTCAGAAGCGGATTCACACAGAAGGAGTTTGATAGATGCATTCCTGGACTTAGTATACAAATTTTGCTTATGACTTCCTTTAAACATGGATGCTCTTTTGTGAATCTAGACTACCTATTCACTAAAACTTTCAGGGCAGAATAATTTTGCTGAAACTAGTAAATGCTGAACAAGGAGCACATGAAATCTCATCTGTTTAGAGATTTAGGCATATGTTTCATCACTGAATTCGTAAGCCATAACCCCCTAGAATTAGATGATAGGATTCCTTTTAAAAGAAGGGGGCTATTCTTTCCAAATATAACAACGTTTGGAAATGTATCATCTTTACGTTCAGTAGTTCATTTGTCAAAGTTCTCGCCCATGTATCATTACATCCTCACAGACAATCTTCCTAGCCATCTGGACTGTTTTGAAGCCGGTTCAGTGATAAGTGTGTGTATTTATGTAAACATTGATAAATAAGTAATAATTATTGTTGTTATAATTTAAAAATCAGTTAACTCTTAACTCATGTCTAGCTCAAAATAAATTTCACATTTACTTTGCTCCTTTTTAGCGAACCTGCTTTTGCCGCCTTTGAACTCTCCTCCAGCTGACTCATTGCTAGCATAAAATTGTTCATATTTTGTTTATGAAAACAAACACCAATAGTTCTGTGACTCCCTGAACCAATGTGACTGTTGTTCTAGTTACAGCCATGCTCCTTTGTGACTAACAAAGTAAATTTTCATTTGACTGTGCTTTAAGTGGATACATATTTGTGCATACTGACCAACTGAAGTATATGAATTCAAATGAAAATAGAAATGACTTTACATACTTTGCATCTTCTTACAGTAGTATTTCCAGCAGTGCATGCCAATCAATTTTATAACAAAAAAATCTGTTGAGAAAAGCCCAGAATGTCAGGCTACAGATTTCAATATTTCCTTCTCATTATAAGTTTTCGTGTCAACTGAATTCTGAGGTGCAGTGAATTTTGTACAACAAAAATAAAGCTACACTGATCCAAGGCTGAGGCTTCTTGGGAAGGCTGCTACTTTAAATGACAAATGAACGCAAGACATCATTAAAATGGGACACATTTTAAATCAGAGGTAGAAAATAAACCAATACACCAAGCCAACTTCAGAAATTTTCTATCTACCATGTCTTATTATACTCATCACACTAGAGCTGGTAGGTCTGGAGGCCTTAAAATTGTTGTTGTTTTTTTTTTTTTTTTCCTACTAGTTTGCTGTGATTCATTAGATAAATTCCAAGCTTGATTTTTTGCAACTAACAAAGCATAAAGGACTAGATCCATGAACCATTGCTTTCATTGTACACTCCCTTTTAAGGCCAAAACCCAGCTTTTAAGAAGCACTGAACATTATTAGCATTTAACTGCACTGGCTCATGAAATATTGGACATTAAAATCAGAGTTTATCCTGGAAGCCTAGACACAAAATGAGATGCTTCTAATATAGCTTTTAGAAATAAAAAAAGAGAAGAATTTTCATCATTGTAGCTGATCATGGCTGAAAAAACACGTGGACAGAAAAGTACAGACATTTTCATGTTTAGGAAACACTTGCTAAATGTGGATCTGTGAGCAGTAATCAGACAGGAAAAAAACCAACTGTTCTCCAAGGACACATATGATTAACAAGCTGGAACCAATTAATGTCAAGTGATATCCATTAGAACAGAAGATCCTCAAAGTTCTGCTTGTGCCTCCCTGGGTGGCTACGTGCTGCCTAAATACGCATATGCAATACAGGACAAGACAACCAGGAGTAAAAAGTTACTTTTGCACCATTCATGTTGGAGAAGAGATTATGTAATAATATTTCCAAAAACTTTAGTACAACACAATGTAGTCAAGACAAAAATATTTCTTTGGCCATCTATGTAGGTTTGAAAAAAAATGGTCACTTCAAAAGCAATACTACAAAGCAACCCCAAGTCACACTCTGTTTAAGCGGAAACACTTTAATTTGAGCATGTTCAAAACCTAAAAAACTCTTGTAATATGAAAAAAAACCCTATATTTTTTACTTATTCAATAAAATAAAATTTGTTTATATTCTTATTATTCCAGACTGATTCACGCTAAATAGATAGATAGATAGAAAAAAATCTTTCTTTGGGAACATCTTCAAAAGGTTAACTTGGAAAATCTGGGATCCATCCCTAAACTTGGAAACAACATTGATATTTTCTAACTTAACTTGCTTAGGCGAAAACCATATCGGCAATGGTTTTCTACAATGAAGGTTACTTTCAGTAGTTCTTTTAGCTGATGTTTCTTCTACCTCTAATTTAAAAGAAAAAAAAAAAAAACTTTACCAAATGGCAATTAGCCAGGCAAAATACTGGCAAAACTGTTGATTTTCCTAAGCAATTTAGTTTTATCTCCTCTATTATAGATTCTCTAGGTAATTAATTTAATTCTAGTAAGGCCATTAAAACACCTTTCTCAACTTTTTTGTAAGATAATACCTTCGGCTGTTAGTGAGGACTTCAAAGTTGAGACTAGCTTCTTCATTAATATGAAAGTTTCTAGTTCTAAAGTTAATCCATCAGAATTTCTGAAGAATTTCTGCTTTTACCTGTCTAATAATTATTAGAAAATTAAGTATTGACAAGCACTCTGCTTGGACTCACCGGGCTACAATTTCACACAGCTCATGCTCCTCTTCTGCACAGAGCCCTTCTACCTTAGCTGCAGATCTAGGTTGGGTTTTTCCCTCCAGGTTTATTACATTCATTTTTATTACTAAGCAAAAAAAAAAAAGTCCAAGCATGAACATGGTTTCTAAAACAACCACCACAACCGCCACCACTGACCAGTCTATTCAGATAAAGACATGAAATTCTTTGTCATCCCTGACTAAAAATACAGTGTCTGAACATTGGCCTCCCATGAGCTTTGCAGTCCTTGCATCCCTCTCACCCCACCCTGTCTCGCCCTTCAGTAGATGTTCCTCTTTCCCATCTTTTCTCCAGGATTGGTGTTAGCTGATTTCACTGATATGGCTTTGAAGACCACCTCTGTGATGATAATTCCCAGAGCTTCCTCCCCACTCCAGACCCATCCATGTTGGGTTCTGTAACACTGCTGTCCCTTGCAGTAGCTCAACATTACCAGAGCTTGTCTGGGGCTCTAATTACATCAGGTGTGACAGAACAACCTAACTGCTGATTAATTTTATCAATTAGCTGAATACAGCCACATGTAGAGAGGGGTGAGTTTGGCTCCCACTTGCCAGGGCAGAGAAGCAGAAGGCAGAGCCCCACAGAAGTGGTGCCTGTCCTGCAGAAGTGGTGCCCGCTGCCTTTCGTGGAACATCAGTACCCGGTTCCCCCACAATCTAGACAATTAGTAAATATTTAAGAGAAAAATCAACTGTAATACAGTATTTGTTCCTAATTTCTCCTTAGAAGGGGGAAAAAAACCAGGGAAGCCAACACATCATACTCATGCTGGGAACCAAATTAGCATGTTTAGAAAGGAAAAGTTACACATGAATATTAACCAATATGGCTGGAAGTAAATGCAAGTGAAGTTACAAAACAATTTTATTTTATTTCTTTTCTATAAGACGTTTCAGATTCCCCTGAGTTAAACTGGGTTGATTCTTGAACGTTTCTTCAGTGTGGAACTTCATCAGACATTTAAAGAAAAACCCCAAACTCTGCAAATTATAAACTCTAAGATTTTTATCTACTATCATCTGATAAATGTCATCACAGTAATGCAGGTAAAGAGGTCAGCAAGACAAGCTGCATGCACCTTATATTATTAGAAACATTGAATCACCATGCTTATGTACAGGCAGTCTGATACTTCCCCTTTGGACATCACATAGAATAGATAAAAGGGTTAATATATACTTGGTATTGTTCTAACAAGCAAGATATCAGCTGGTACGTGAGACCATACAGAAAAGCACCACTGAAGCCCAAGGAAAATACCAGCTGTCTCTGCTCAGAGAAGGCAGATTACCACCTGTCCGGTTATCTTCCATACACAATACAAGGCACGTTGGTCATTTTAACAGGGATAACTGTACCCATATGCTGTTTAATTTTGCACTGCACTCTGCCTACTTGTAAATATTCGTGATGGATCATTGTAAATCGTAGACTAGCCCAGTGGTGATGTTTAGCTAGCGGCTGAACTTCACGCTTACTTCAGCTCCCTGAAGCTTTAATCGACAGTGTGCTGTCAGCATCACTACTTTAGGCAAACAACGGAAAGAAAATACTATGCACGCACATGCGCGCGCACACACACGCGTAGGGAGGAAAATAAATTTTAAAAAACAATTAAAATTTAAAAAATATTTTAGGGAAGAACTGGTTTAAGTCACAGTCTGGCAAAAGAACACTTAACAAACTTTGTTTTATATACTGTGAGAAGTCCTGCTTACATTTTAAGCAACACACCAAGTACTGGTGTTACAGGATCACAAATATTGCTGTAGCTTTAAAACTAACCAGAAAAAAAAAAAAAAAAAAAATCTTCCTACATTCTATACAGCTAGGAAAAAAAATCTGTTCCAGCAAATTTTACAATGTTAGCAGAACATGCCATTTATGATATAAATACATGATAGGCACTTTTTCTTTTAAGAGCAAATAACTAGAAACACAGCAACAACTTCCTGTTGTTTTGGACACTGATTCTTGCAAGTTAACTTTTTATTTTTGAAATGTAGCTCTGAATAACTAGTTTTATAACATAATCTGAGTTTTATAAAGAAATAAGCAAGAGAATCGTATACATTGTAACTCTGCCACCTTCACAACCAATAACTCCGCCAAAAAAGCAGACTCAACCTGAATCCTCAGATCCCATAGGAGCTGCAAACTTTATTAGAATATTCTGGCTCTTCATATTACTCTTTTTCTGCCATTATTCTTTTCTCCGTGTTGAAGATGGGGGGCTGGGAAAGGCCCCTGAGAGTCACTGGCATGGAATACAGCTGACTGCTCTCTGTCACCAGGTGTTAGCAGCTAAAAGCTGCATCATTTGCACGGAATAGCAAGGACATCTGAATGGGAGGCAGGAATCCATCAACGAGCAGCGGGATGAAGGATCTCAAATTTTTAGCATCTCTGAAAGGCCAGAGATTTGGGGCACTCCTTAGCCTTGCTCAATCCCTGTAAATATTTTGCCCTAGCAGCTGTTCAGATGTTTGTTTGAACAAAAGTTTGTAAAAAAATGTTGAAATAGCTATTTTGTATGAAGCTGTTGCATCATGGTCTAAACTGCTAGTTATTGCATGGCTCTGAGACAATGCATTGTGGTTTTGACCCAGAAACAAGTATTCATTCACGCTGCCTTCAGTTTTAGAAAAAATTAAAGACCCACAGCCTTGAAGGATTCACACCGAAAGGAAGGATCCCAGATTCCCTGTGGAAGCTCTGCTCACTCAACTCATACACCTCACTATCAGATCAGGTGCAAAATTTGTGATACCCAAGCAGAAACTTAACACCATATCCATCCCTAAGTTTTTCACTAAAATAACAACACAAATCACAAATCCACCATCTAGCCTTTTCAGCATTCAGAAATTCTCAATTTTTCAAACAAAATGTCACAACATGTTTACTCATATATTTTAATTCCTTCTTTGTCTGCACTTACTTGGTATTAAGATGCTGAGTTAGCTAAATAAATAAATAAGTTCCCACCCCCAAAAAACCCAAATCCACAGAACAACATGAATTTCAACTGACATATGATTTCTTATCAGAAATTCCATGCTAGAAACATAACATTGTCATAAAATCAAACAGAATTACAAAATTTAATTACAGAAATTAATGAATGCCTCAAACTCTTTTACACATAGGAATTTCTTTCAAGAGCAATAAAATTAAGTTGACCGTTAAAAATTTTATGTTACTTCAGAGGTTTCATACATAAGTGTTTATTCCCTATAGTCTAATATTTTACCTAAAAACCTGCAATAGGATGTGACTATATTATACCAAGCAGTAAATACTGTAAACAAATTTATTGTTAGCTACAAGATTAAAAGCGTAAGTTTTTTCTCAAGTCAGTTCAAATAAACTCTCTTTCTAGAACATGGCCTTATAAATAAACAAATTATTTTTAGTTTAAGCACTTTGAAAGAATAGATCTTCTGTGCAGTCAAAATTCTATTGCTTCAGTCTGATTAGACCTTTGTTTCAAGTAACCACACACAGTTGTGTAATCCAGGTGAGAAAAAGTGGTTCCTAACAGATGTCATTACCTAAGGCTAATATACCAGGTGAAAATAAGAACATCAATAGGTGGAATTTTAAAAGTTAATTTGATCATTAGGTTAAAGCCAAACAAGAAAACACAATTATAGGCACAAATACTGTATAGGAAGACAGAAGTCACAAAAAGATGACAGTATCTGGAGGAATATGACTTTTTCATACCTTTACCAAATAACGCAATTATTGTCTGACAGCAATATGCCCTGCATGCTACCCTGACAGCAAGATGAGATTACCACCTTTGGCTGCTTATTCACACTCCTTTACTAAAAGCTATCCTCTCTGATAAAGATAATTTTAAATAAGTTAGCCTAAATATAGGCTAAGTGATAGCTAGCATATAGCCTTTCCCTAACTTAGTTTTGTCAAAATAATTCTGTACAGTTTAAATAGCATAATTTAATTCAGGTTTTCTCAAGACAGATTGTCTTGACAGTGGCTACACGTGCAGTTATGCTGCATCTGAGTGGGGCTGTAATAATGGTAGAGGAGGACAGAAGCAAACAGCTGGGACTAAAACCTCTTAACTTGGCTTAACTGTAGCCAGAAGAGCACATCTGACCTAATTTGAAAGAAAAGAAGTTAAGTGTCACACACAGCCAACTCCCCCACCTCTGTGGGGTTGTACATTGAGAGGAAAGGGATGAGGTTATCCTCCCAGTCCCCACTTTCTGAGCCACACAGTAACGAAAGCAATTGTCTGCCCAGGATAATGCAGTCCAGTACTTCAGCAGCTGCGATCTGGAGAAGCAAACTCCACAGTACTGGAGTTTCTTTCCCCATGCACCCAAAATAGCGTGTGCTTGCTGCTCTTCTGCATTTCTAAATGTAAGAAATCTTTTTTTCAGAAAACTTATGAAGAAAGAGTAAGCATCTGAAAAGGAAGTCTGTTTTTGCTGCGGTTCTTTTTTGAGCCTATATAATCAGTCAAGTATTTGATTACCTATTATATTACGCAACTATTAAATAGATCATGCCAGGTTTGAGTTCCTACAGTGTTGTGATTGAGATATATCAACCCAGACCAGCATCAGGCTAGAACCAGTCCCTTACTGGTAGGTTTTCTCTGCAGCCTTAACTCAGTGAACAGACATACAGGCTGAGCTATCTCACATAAAACTAATACTAAAACAACCCCTTCCAAATGATAATTCAGTTTATTTATTTTAGATGGAGACAAACTCAATCATATTAACATCTACTGTATATTCTTCTCATTCATAACAACGTCCGTCAATGTGCCTAGTAACACAGTAAACCACATGGCCATGGGGCTCCATTTCCTCTGTGAAACTAAAGAATCACTTACCTCACCATGCACAAAATGAGTTGTGGCACAGCATCACAAGACTTGCACCAGCAGGGTGGTTTAGTCTGCATGTGAACTGAAAAATCTGCGAGACTCAAACCAGGCAGTAAACAGCTCAGTTCAGACTGACAGCTCAGGTGTCAAGCAACACTCACTGCAAACTTGTAGAAAGAAGTTTAAAGGCAAAGCACGAGTTCAATATCCAAAGAGACCCAGCTACTGGCACTTGCTACCTCTGCATGGGTAAGTGTCTACAACAGCACTTTAAAAAGTACAACATATCTGCTCCCTGCAGCTTACTATCTCCTTCCTACCCTCTTTCTGTATGTTTACTCCTAGGCCAGGTTGCAAGCTCTTCTGATCCTGGATTTCATTCTATGGTCAATATGAAAACAGGTGAAAACCAAGCAAGTTTTCTTAATGCCTTCCTGACTTGCTGTATCCATGCCTATAAAATCTGAGTTAATAAAATCTAATTTAATAAAATCCTATTCTAGGAAAAAAAAAAGGTATTAATATATTAGAAGTTAGCCACACAATGATTTATATTTTCATACTGAAGAATTTCCTTACAGATAAGAAAAAAAATAAAAGAGTTATGTCAGGTATCATTATATGAAAACAGAAAAGTAAATAAAAATAACCCAACCAAAAATGTTATAACCAGGATAAAGTAGATTATTTTTCTCCTTGTAATATGCGATTTTTGGAACTCTGGGAAAGATTATGAATCATTTTTTTTGCAAAATTTCGTATAGGAAATTGATTAAGTATTTTTCCCTGTTGCCTAGAATAACACGGGCAGAACAAAAATGTATTTGTAAGGGGTTTATATTTTCCTCTATTTTATTTCTCTGAAACATTCATTATAAGTTCTTGATTGAAAATAGATTTATAAAGGCTTTTATTTAATTAACAGAAAAGGTAAAGTAATCTCACACTGCATTTACCGGAATTTTCATTTTCTCCCACACAACTGTGTGCACAAAAAAATCCACTAAGAAAAATCTGAGAATACAACTTTAAAAAGGCCTATGCTGGATCGATACTGACTTTCCTCAGTACTTCTCTTGTTTTCCCTCCCAAGTAAGAAAGTAGTGAACTAAGCTACCAGCAACAGCTAAAAGAGATGCTTTTTTGCATCAGATTTATGACAACCTGAAATCTATTACTTTCCCTTATAAATTCAGACATAGTTTGGCATTGACATTATTTTGAACTCTTTCCATATAATTAAAAGCTTACACACTTCGAGTAGGGGCATTGGACTAGACGTTCTCCAGAGGAACCTTCCAACCACAGGGGTTCTGAGGCTGTTTTAGAAACAGTGCTCTGCTAAATGGACATCTTTAAATATCCGTATTAGTAAAAATATTTCTAGGTTTATTTTCTATTAAAACATTAATAATTCAACTACTATTCTTAGTAAATGAACCTTGCAGCAGAAGACCTTCATGCACAGTAGACAAAAGAATATTCAACTATGCTCACAAAGGCAATAAACATGCAAGGCCACTTCACACAGACTCTTGACCAATCATATTCTCTAGCTAGTTGTACAACCAACCTCTGTAAAAGTCTCAGTGAGACCATTCGCTTATTTCAAATATAAACCAAAACTGAAATACTCTTTCAATTAATGATTTATTTCTTTTTTTTAATTGTAGGTTTTGTGTTTTTAAAAAGAGACTAACAGGTTGCTGGCTGTATTAAAAAAAAAAAGTCAACAAAATTTCTCCTGTTTCTTCACTTGAAACCCCTGCCCAAACTCATAAGCCCTAATATCACAGCATCTTGAAGAAAATAATGTAAAACTCTGTTGGATCGTTCAAGTTTAGGACCCTAACATCCACTCACAAGAATTTTTTTTCTATTTAAATATGATTCACTGTCTTTACAATGAGGAAATAAAGGCAACCAACACAATGCTTGTCTTTGTAGTCCAAGAGACTTTTTCATTTACCTTCCAAAATGCAAACATCCAGATCACAAGAAAGTAAAACATAATTAAAATGTACCATTTCTAGAAATTTACTATATCGACATGCTACTGGGTTACAATTTGAACCTAAGTCTTGCAGGGCTTTAATTTAAAGGACAGTTATAATATTCATAAGTAGGGCTATTTTTTTTTTTTTTATAAGTGTATGCAACCAAGTAACATGTTGATATTTTTTCTAAAGAAAATATCAAAAAGAAGCTTGAAAATTATCTACAGGAAAATAATGCATTTCTGTACTTTTAACCAGGTACTGCGGCCTTGCACATTGATCAGAGTTGCTGTACTTTAGCAGATAAAGAACAAATTGTTTGCATTCATTTTTACGATCTCCCCATCCAAATATTTCCAAATTAATTCCATTTCCTACTTCAGGCTCATTTTTGTGTTGCTACTTCATGGTTATTAGGACTACAATTTTAGATCTAGCAGGGAACATTAAACAATAAATGACAGAGGGAAACACTCAGAAGGCAAATCCTAGCTGTACTGGCAACAGGAATATCAAAGGCTTTGTTGACGTTTTCCAGTTACCTGGGTTTCAGCACAGCTCATCTAAAACAGGAACCACTTTACTCCGTAAAGTATAACATTTTTCTATCTTCTACAGTTGTTACCAATTCCAGTGTGGAAAACTTAGCAGATCTCTTTAAAAAAAACATGCACTATACGTATGAATCACATAAAAACCTATTATTCTTTAATTCTAAAACTTCTGGTTTCTACCAATTTTTTGGAAGATTTTACTTGGAATGAAACCTGAAAAGTCACTGAAAATATTTTACTCGAGTTTTCCTTAAAACCTACAATCTGCAAGTCTCAGTAAAGCTGCCCTAGCAGAATGGCTAACCTGCCTCAAATACTTGTCAATAGAGACTCAGCTGACACTTTTTCCTCAAAGTAGTCTATAAAGTGCTGTTTTTGTGGTATATATCACCTATACAAGGGTATTTCTATATGGCCATAGGTCTCTTTAGGTACATACTCTACTGAGGCCAGGGTAGAAAAGCTATACTTTTTCAGGGCCACAAAGCACATTAATTCAAGTCTGGAATACAGTGTGGCTTCCTGGCCTCAGTACTCTCTAACATAACTCCTTTAAAAACTTGTTTGGTTTTTTTTTTT
>VYZV01032409.1:0-10794 GCA_013401275.1 Pandion haliaetus | reverse complement strand
CAAATGGAAATTATTTTATGGTATTATTTGCTTTAAAGAAAATTCTTAAAAGAAGACATCTAAGTTTTTAAATACCGTAACTTCTGCTGTACCTGCATTAGTGCAAATGTTTAGCGTACTGAATGTTAAGGCTGTACATACACATACAAATCTTCTTCAAAGAGGGAAAAACAACACTTCAAAGATGGGTGATAGGTAGTGTAAATATTGGGGGTATGAATTTATTTATACAAATTCACATTTGTAGCAGTGGTTCACAAATCAAAGAACAGGCCAGTGCTGACAACTCTGAAAACAGAACGGAAAGTAACTAGGATGTTTTTGCTAACCATATAAAATGAAAAATATCTCCATTACTTAGCTTGTTAAATGCTAACTGATGCTATCGAAAATTACACTGAACTTGACAAAAGTCAAGTAAGCAAGCTACATAACCAAGCAATGCACTCCCAGCAGGTGTATCTGCTTCTTAAGGAAACTGTCTGTCAACATGCCACATGACAGAGATGGTTATGGACCCCCCAGAGTAACAAACAGCCCACACATCTGATACAATACTACCTCTTCAATTAGTATCATCCTAATGATGTATGTTATGAACAAACATGCTGCAGTTTGAACTTTGGTGTAGACACAGACTTCATTCTTAGTTCATTTATTTTTATTTCTTTTGCAAATATTCCAGATCAAACTAAGACCTCATTTGTAGCCTTTATACCTGCCTATTTATACACACTAATTTCATATAGATCACTTCATGTAGAAATAAATCCCAGCTTTGGGGAAAAAAAAAATCTGTAAAGAAAGAAGAATAGCAAATGAAAGTTACTTTAAGGACAGACAAGTTTCTTAAGATATCTAGGCCTTCAGAAGACAAATGAAAAATAGTAGCAGTAATAGAGATTCACAGCTCTTTTACTGGAAGCATGCCCAAGGCTGAAGTAAAATTGGGTACAGGATTCTATGGATAAAAGGCAAATAATATCCTCGTCATTAAAATAAATGAAAATCTTTCACATTAAGGTTTCCTATTCTTAACTAAAGAGGAAAAAACAAATGAGTATATTCTGGTTCCTGCCTACCAGAAAATAAGCAAATATTGAAAAGTTATTGGATTTAAAAAAGAACTTTCTCTCCACTCACTAACAGAAAAGCACATCTGTATTACCAAACGACTACCAAACGATTACCAAACAAATCAGTTTTGTCCACAACTACACCCTTTTTGTACTCCAACTTGAAGTAGAATCCAGCTATGTTGAACAGCAAGATTCCTTGCCTCCTTAAAATGTTCATAAACTGAAATGGTTAAGTGACAGCCAAAGGAGACTCTTCTTCATATTACACTCCCTCAATAATCTTCCTATGCATTACAGTCTATGTAGAACTGCAGGGATTTGGCCTCTGCTCCATTAATGAACAACAAGTTCAGGTACCTACAATCACACCAAAAAGCCAACTTTCCCTGGGACATACACATACTGGTACTGGTACATAAATGGCTAGAGAGATAACAAAATGTTTCACTGATAAATAGAAAATGGAATATTTCCAAAATAAGTGCAAATCCAAGAAGAGAACAGAAGCTTGAAAAAGATGTCCCAGTCACAATTTATCAAATAATGATGAAAAAATCTCTAATTAAAAAACCCTTGCAAACAACAGCTTTTTAACTTTCACTGGAATGAAAGGCCCTTACGATCTCCACATGCTACCATCGTATTTATCACCAGTTTTAATTATAAACTGTACTGCAAAGACTTTTATTGGCTAAAAAGTCTTATTTCACATCACCAGTAATCCCTACCATAGAACAAAGCTGCCAGAGAAACAATAATGCTCTACTAGGAACCTCTTCGTGTAAATTAGTTCAACATTATTGTGACTACTATTTTTCTAAACAAAATGGCAAAATATGCTTAGAAGGCTTTTGTGTATTTTGATCATCCTAACAATCACACTGAAATCGCACACTTAGCAATATTTAGAAAAAAGTTTACTGCTTTACCAAAAGAAATCATACTACCTTATATTTTATTCTCTCACAAAAAAACAATTACCTTCCCATCACCATAAAGCTTACTTCTCCTCACCGTAACAAAACACAACATCTGCCAGCATTAACTTTATTTCTAACCATTAAAATGGTGAGGGCTTTCAAACTGTATTTTACATTGTATTTTAGATAAAATCGTCTTTCACAAAGAGTACTTCTTTCCCTCTAATTAGCCCTAGTATAGAACTATTCCTTCCTGATTCTTGTTGTAGAAGCTCTCTCATTTCCAAGCATACCTTGAACATCCTCAAGAAGGTGAAGTCCGCACCATTTCCCAATCAGTGCCTTAAAAAAAATATAGCTGCAAAGTCTGCCATAACTTTTTATAGTAGCCGTACTACTTCCTTTATAAATGATACAGTAAATCTAAGATACAAAAATAAAACGCAGAGGCTCATAAAAGATCTTTATTGCATGCAATAATTGAAAATATATTTTGTATTTTATTTTTTAAGGTAGAGTTTCTCTGTGTATTAAATTAATAGAGCTTTGAACATCGTGCTTGAATAAATTTATGCAGAATTCTTATTTCAAGTGAGATACACATGAAAGCTATATAATACACACATGTATGTTTAATTAAACAAATGCTTTTGAAACAAAATGCTAGTATACATTTTATTTAGATCAGCACAAGAAATGTACGTTATATAAAATTAAAATGTTTATTGCTTAAAACAATTGAATCTATATGAACACTGGCGTGCCTTAATGTTCTGTTCAATTGATTTGTTTCCTTTGCAATTAAAAAAAAGTAATGCCACTTGTTCCAAATTTTGACACTTTACTACACTTATAGAAGAGCCCACCTGTGACTATTTATGCCCACTATGCATACGTATTTCCAGTATCATTTCTACTCATCACCCAGCAGAGTCTCCAATACATCTATAGTAGGAACAATCAGATACAAATAATCATCAGGCATTAGACACACTAAGCCATACGTCTCAACAAATCATCTTAGTCAAAGTAACAACCTGCGAGGGAAGTAACTTTTATTTCTCAAAATCATTTAAAGAGAAAGACAAAAACTCAAATGATTAAGGTCATGAATAAGGAGATCATTACTCTTAATTTACCTTCCTGTGCTTCAGTGCTCAGCCACAATACAATGCTGAATTTAAGGCCAACACCACATACCAGCAGGAATAATCCCCTGTCCACTTTCACAGAGGAAGAAGGTACTGAATTCCAGACAGGTCATCAACACAGTTTAAAAAAAAAGTATAAATCTCTGGAAATAATAGGCAGACAGAATTTTAGCTAGCTTGGACAGGTTTCAACAGCTTTCATGGTTCGTTGTCGGTAACATTCCTATTTCCAGGCCAGTGCCACAGCTGCCTTTCCAAGCCGACCCTGTGAGAATCCTTCCCTCCCCAACCCCCCTGTGGCAGCACCTGCCCAAGAAGCCTGTGTCCAAGGTTAAGCCCCTGCGGCTGCAGCACTGCCGCAGTCCCATTCCTACACTCGGAAGAGTATTGAAAGCCTGACAACCAGAAGAGAAGACAAAGGACGGCTCATTAAGGACTAAAACTGCAGGTAAAACAGATAGCATTATCAGATATACTTTTAAGAGCCTCCAGAAACAGGGGATGAGGGGAGAAAAGGGAGGAGGCATGGAGCCCCAAGAGCCTGGCCCCTTCTGCCACTGGGCAGAGTGCTTCATTTTCTTACACAAGTCCAGCTGGCAGATCTGATGCAGTTGAGTGCCCACAGGCAGAGGTGGCTGAGGAATAAAAAATTTCTTTTCTGTGTACTCTGTGCACATCGAGACACTGTTAAATGAAATCTGCTGAGCAAGACTAGTGCGTAACCAGCTACTTTCAACTGTTTCTTGCTCTTTTGGTGGTCTATGGCTTTACAAGATGCCATTGAGGAGAATTACAGGCAGAGACAGTAACTGAAGTCTAGTGAATAGTTAATGGCTTCAGATGTAGACCACAGATCATTTCAAGCTTTCTACTCTCCTCTTTAAGTATAAAGATACTGCACAGAGCCTCGTCCAGTCTTGCATATCATCAGCTCACTTCAATACAGGAATATTCTAAGTAAATGTTAAAAAACCCTAACAACACCAAAAAACAAAAAACGCACATCTCCTCATTTCAGTAAAATATGACCCAAGGAGTCTACACTTCCCACAGAAGGAAAGCATATTAAAAGCTACTGCTGTTTTGTGACAAGTGTGCTTCTGAAGTTTCAATTGCAATTCTCTTCTGCCCCTTCTCTCCTACTTCTCTTGGATTCACTAATTTGTGTACTATATGAATAACTACGTACTTTTTCAAGACACAAATGTTGCTTAGGAAGCCAAAACAGTCTGAAGAGCAAAGCACACACTTACTTTCTTATCCTGTAACTTCCCTTACTATGTTCTTAATTGAATAAATGACAGTAATGAAATAAACTCCAGTGCTGATTTAAGTTCCCAGAACAGTATGAAAGTCAAAGTGCAGCAGAACTAGCAATGTTTTACCTACTGATTTACTTCATAGGCAAAAAACTGTTTAGACTTTCTTCAGTACTTTAACTGTTGTCAGGGTAGGATGCATATATATATAGCTTCTTAGAGACAGAATCCCTGCATCTATTTTCATGTAAATATAGTACTGATTGGAACTTCTATATAGTCTAAGTTGACTTGTAGCCTCAAGTTACCTCTTAACATTTGCTTTAATAAAACTATACTAGGTTGAGTAGAAGTCTCACGTGTATGAAGTTTTTCAAATTTGAAATCATTTGTGTAACTGTCTTCTGAGCCCATTCCAAATTTCCAATGCCTTTTTCCATGTGTGTGTGCTGACTCAGCACTCCAATAATGGTCTCGAATGATTCACCTGTACTTCACCTCTCTACTCATAGTTCGCAGCATCACTTGGAAAAATGTTCTTAGACTACCTAATGTGATCCCATGTCATTTTCAGCATCGCTCCCTTACAGATTATGGTCCCACAATGCTAAACTTCTGAACATACTCCTTTTATATTTAGACAGACATACAATGTGGCATTTGAATGCAAGCATATACACTTGCCAAGCCATTCAGTTCAAACATAGAGAGTGGACTCAGCTTTACCACTACTTGTTTGTTTATCTGAAAACATTTGTCCTATGTACAAATCCTGCAAGTTGTGACTAATGATTTTATCAGTTTTGTATGTGGATTTAGAGGAAATGGTCACCGCTTGATTCTTTCTATAAACTAGTCAGATAATTTGAAGAAAAGTAAATGAGTTTTTCACCATTAGTTTACATTGCTCTTCTATGGATAAGCTCTCCTCACGCTCATCTAATCCTCTGTGAAGACTGGTTTAAATCAGGTTTCTTTTCTGTCATAATTGAAGTCAGAAAATATTAAACTTGCTTTTTTCTTTCCAGTAACAAAATATTTAAATGATGACAGCATACTGAAGGAGCAAAGGAGCAAAACCAGGGACTGTGACTCCTAATTACCCTTCCTATTTTCTACGCTCTTAACTTTGAAGCTCTGCATTTATTCCATGATATAGAGCAGAAATATGCATGAGTTGTGATTCTCCCTCTAGAACAGGGAAAACTAATTGACAGCCTGGAGGCTGAATGGAGCTCCGCAAGATGGTTTTACTTGGCTCCCATGATGGCCTAGAGCAAGACTGCACATCATGTACTGTGCTGAACAATGTGCTTAGCCCACAGGAGAGCAGGAAAGAAAGAAAAGGGAGTGAGGAGAAGCAGGGGGTGGGAGGAGCAAAAGACTGTGGGTGCTGACTGATGGGCTAAAAATGGAAGTGTAACCGTTCCTGCAATTTCCCACCTTCCCAGGTTGTCTATATGGAGAGCAGCTAGTGCAAAGCAGAGCTGGAGCAGGCCTTCACAGGGTCTGCCCCAAACTGGGCTAAGCCAGAGGAGGGATCGCTCACTGCTGCAGTGACTCAGACAACCACTTCGGGCTCTTGAGCCCACGTGCCTTCTGTAACAGGCTTTTAAGAGGTAGCTTTGTAGATCTACTAGATAATTCAGGTAGACCAGCAGTGAACCAGTGCCCCAAGAACCCCTACAAATAGAGGGGAGGAAGGCAGCACCATTCCTGGATGGGACCTACGTCTCCAAAGGGAGCTCACACTGCTGGAGCAGAGTCTGGATGTTCCTCATCTGGGCACAAAGTCCTCTTTTTTGTATCCACTACATACTAAAGCAAAGGAGCTGAATTTGATTTTACAGGCTTTCATTGACCATGGGTGAAATTAAAATCAATGACGCTCATCTGTTTCTGCAGGAGCAGTCCCGAGTCCAGCAGGAACACACTAAATTGAAGTCAGAAAAACAAGTGTCCCTGTATCAGGCTCTCCACCACCTTCTATAGCACCTATGTTATTAGGATTTCTCTTTTGTAGCCTTCTCTCTCTGGACAACGGAGAGTTAAATATACAATCATCTTCATATATTCATCTGATGCATGAGCAGCTGGCAGGGAGAAAAAAAAAAATTAAAAAAAAAAAAAAAAGGTGGCCCATAACCATAGGGTATCAGCAATCCAGGCTCTATAGGAATAAATCCATAGAAGGAAAATCGAAAATACAAGTTAGAGAACTCAATTTATATCCCAGCACCACCCAAAAAGGATAATTTTTGGAACAGTTCAAAGGACTTCCAAAGTTATTTGCAATTATTGCTAAAAATAGCTCTGAAACATTTCAAATAGTCCTTAAAGCAGAGTGATGAAGAGCAGTCTTGTGAGGAACAAATGTAACAGTCAGGGAGTTCCTAATCTCTCCACAGCTGACAGACCTTCTTGGGACCCTCCGAGACCAAGATTTAATTTCTTCCTGCTTCAGTTTTTCTGTCTAGAGAACAGCAATACTAAGAACACCTTCTTTCCCAAGTACAGGCACATTTGAATATTTATAAAATGCTTTTAAAAACTTGATTTGAAATACCTACACATAGACAGAGGAGTATGGACTTTTCAGAGTACTCTTGCAAAAAGAAATGTCATAAAGCAATGTTAAGATACTGGAATCTAAGCATATGCATTGATTCTCTTACCTCTGTACACGGACAATATTTACAAAAATTAGCTGGCCTTTACTTTTTTTTTTTTCATTTTTGGAAAATACTCTATTTTTGGTTTAAAAAATCTCATTACTTCAGTTAGCATTTTAAAATGAAGTAATTTGCAATGCCTACCATTATACCTTTTATTGACATCAAAGGACTGATTCAGCCCATGAATAGTGAAAAAGCTACATATTGAGATTATTATTATTTTTATTTTACCAGCTAATTCTATGATGGCAGTTGTGAATATTTCATTGTCTGCTTCTTCAATAATTATTAAGTCTAGTACATCTTACTTTATAAGGAAACTTTGCTATCTAGTATCTTGCCAAAAATGCTCCTTGATGCCTATTTATGAAAGGACAGACCTTTACACTGTATTTTAATATACATTTATTCAGGAAGTGGTACATAGATTAGTTTTCATATAATTTGAAAAAATTTTACCACTTAATAAACCAAAAGCAGAGTTATTAGAAAGGGCAGTCCAGAAGAAAACACAGTTTTATAATATATCTTAGTAAAGTCACACTATCAGTGAAGCCTTTCCTGTTTAAAACCTCGACACAGACTACACCAAAGAGCTAATTCCACTCATAAAACTGGAGCCAAACAAATTATCTTCAGATAAAGATGTCTACGAGAGAGACTTGCTAGTGTCTGATGAAAAATTTAAGAGCAGCATGGTATTCAAGGAATCTGCTTAATTATTGCCATCATACTCTTGTGGCATTTTTAGTCTACATATTTTATATACTTTAGGGTGAAAAAAATTATTAATTTTTTTGGCATCAGAGAAGAACCTGCAGGTTTTTACTAAACAGTCTATCTGTAGTATAATTGTTGAGTAAGGACAAGGCACCGAGCTGAGTACCAGACTTCTAACACTAATAGTTTCTGCCAGTAAAGCGTTTACTAATAGGAATGAAGGAACAAAAGCAACCAAAGAATGCCTTTTCATCTGGGAATGGTTACAGAAACCAAAATGGTAACTGTGTATAAAGTAGCACAGTCACATAACCCTAAGACTTTTTTTTTTTTTTTAAAAACAAGGCTTAGAAAAGTACTTGACACTTTGCATCTTTTTTTTTTTAAATTGGAATATTTTTAAGTTGTAGATTAATTTAAGAAAGCTCATTTTTAGTGATTTATTTCCATTTTATTACAAACTTTTAGAACTGAATTATAGCATGCATACAGGTAAAATATTAAATTTCAGTCAAGGCAGGTCTAGCACACAGCTCCCCTCTAATCACTTTTGATAGTATAGAAGCACAAAGAAGCCCAGTTTAGAGAGTCCACATGTGTTTAATCTTTGATTAATTGAACAAAAACTAAGCGCCTCCAGACATATTTCTTTTAATCACGGGAAAGATATCTTCTCAGTTGCTTTCCTAGTAGGAAAGAGGCAGCAGATGTCTGTCTGGTCTAGAGGGAATTTCTCTTTCTCTGGAGAAAACAGTTTAAATAGGAGAGGAACAGCCATATGCTGACTATGCACTGCTTAACAGATGACGTAGAGAAGCAACTACTACCGCAGGGAGTGGAACAAGGCAGTTTTCAAATTAAATTTCTTTCAAATTCAAAGCAATCAGCTGAAATCAATTTACATACAGGATGCAAGTTAAGTCAGACAGTTCTCATCAAAATAGCTCACAGACACAAAGATGCAAATCTGTCTTTGTCAGCACTATGATTTTTAAGAAAGGTTTTAAAATGATGACAGTAAAAAAATCAATTTCTTCACACTTTTAAACACAGCTGATACTTGTTTTCTGAGGAATGATGATTTAAAATAATAATAGTAACAACAATAATAATAATAAATATCTCATCAATATGAAGTATTTGCCAAAGGTTCCTAATTCATATTCTAAATGGTATTGGCACAATGCAAATTTATCTCCAAATTTATCTCAGAAGCAAGTCTTTCAGTACTTCAGGAAAACATTTTTAAAATTTGCATTGTGCCAATACCATTTAGAATATGAAGGGATGAAGAGTGGGCAGCCTGCTCTTGCAGCCTAGGTGAGCTACAGCGTACCCAACTTAGGTGGTGCGCCTTCACATCCACTAGCCTCCATTGGTGCATTTTGGAGTGCTACCTGTACCACCAGTGTTTATAATATACTGTCAGGAGAAAAAAAGTCCCACCCTTTTTTGGTGTCACACCTACTGCTACAAATAAATGAGCGAATCCATCTTTGATTCTGCGCTTTAAGAAGACTTAGGATCATCATCTTTTGCNGGAGAGTATGCAGCAGAGACTAAAAACAGATTGTGGTATCAAAACCTCCGTTTCCTTCTTCATGTAACTAGCATGCCTACCTTTATTGGTATTTATACTTGATGTTAACAGTCTGAATTGTCTTCCACAGACTTCTGAATAGCAACAGCAAAACTAAGGAGAGCTTTGGTATCAATTCGCTTCATTAGTTGGACTCAGGAAAATGACTTGCACATCTATCTCATGCTTAGAAAAGTAGGGCCCTTTAAACCTGAACAATTCCCCGCCACCCCCGAAACTAATGACAGATGCATCTAAATCTGCAAGGCATAGCTTCCACCTTGTTCTAACAACCAACTTCTCCAGTTTTGGTTCAAGGTTTCAGATAATCTTTTACACATCAGAGTCACCATTCCACAGAAAGACTGCCACCACATTCTTTAATTTACGAATTTGCTGAGCTGCACAGCAATTTCTGGCAAGACTACAAAATGCATAATTTGTTTGATCATCCATCCCAGCATGGCCACCATAACATCCTAAATTACTCATCGGCTTAACAATAATTTGTCACAGTATCGTAACTGATCAAGAACTCTGCTGGCTAAAGGCAATCTAAATTTTTCTGCTCTGCACAGTTTCTTGGAAGATGTAAATATCTAACAGCTTTCTTGGGTCAAAGAGCTCATATAGCCTATTATTTTGCCCTGATGTTGGCAGGAGTAGATAATTGCATTGAAGAGGAATCTTTTATTTACATGCTCTGTTTTTTTCAGTAGTTGTAAGTAGGTCTGTCATGTATCAGCATCTAGAAAAAGCTTTCATTTGTTGTGTCAGTATACTGTTATACCACCAACACTGACCTGTGAACTGCTTTGAGTACAGAATTAGCTATAACGCTCCCGTATGTTGACATGCATCCTTAATAAAAGTCCTCTTAGTCTGCTTCTGAAATATATTAAGCCTTAGCACTTCAGATCTAGTATGAAAGATATAAACAGTACAGGCTTACAAACATCTCCATGGAAGATCCAAAATCCTAAACACTCGTCTTACAACTGTAGACTACACAATCTTCAGATACTTAAAAAATTACTCTTACATATTGCCAAATACATACAAGTTGTATTTTAGATAATACACGTACAATTTTCTTTTAAGAATAGACTTAGACACAACTACAAAATAAAGCTCTACCATACCAAACTGTCAATTAGGAAATATACTTAAGTTATGCCATGTCNTTAAGTTATGCCATGTCCAGTCAAGCTTTGGTGTTTTGTTTTTCTGTTGGTTTTTGTGTTTTAAATCTGTACATCATTTTATTCCTCAATGCATATATTAACCTTGTAACTCTCTCTACAGCATGAACATCCAGTAACTCTGATAAGGCACATTCCTTATTTTATTCATTTATTTCATGAGTACAGGTAAAACTGAATCATCAAAACTTCACCAAGCAATTCTAAAA
>VYZV01032408.1:285496-390837 GCA_013401275.1 Pandion haliaetus | reverse complement strand
TTTAATTCCGTCTCTTACACGGTTACTGAGATTATCCCGAATTTAAAATATTAGCGAGAGGTTTTCCTTCTGTTTTAAGGAAAAAAAAAAAAAATACAGGCAAATGGCTGTTAAACTACAGCTTAAAAGCCATCTGGGGTGTATTAGTGGCTGATAACTTTTTACGGGCATTGCAGAGATAAGAAGTTATTTTGCTGATGTACATACATCTACATACATCACCTAAAATGTGAAAATACGCATATAGTGTTTGGGGTTTTTTTCAGTCAAGAGGTAGAGAGTATTTTATATTTAAATTAATGAATATGTTGAGCTGAATTTCACTCGTTGCTTTGCATCCTGTCTTAACCTGAACTCCTTATTATAAATAGAAAATAAACCCTATCTATTAAAGACATGGATAGTCAGATACAAAATGCCACAATTTAACAGAAGACGTAAAAATACTAGATGCTTACAGTTTTGTATAACTTAGCAGCATTATCAATGCTGAGATGAAGGACGTTAATGTACAGTAAACGTGACAGTATTCTTTTTTAACTGCACAGAAGCCAAGCTTTTGCAAGGTAGGCTGAGGACTTAAGAGAGGGTAGATAGGGAAAATACTGTATTGAGGATATTTTGATACAGATTGAGCTATGTATTTTACATGCCCATTAACACTAACTACACGAGTTGTTTGGATTTGGGGGATTTTGTTGGTTTGGGTTTTTTTTAGTTTGTTTAGCTAATTTAATTTATAGACTTCCTTACAACTTTATTTTTGCATGACAAAGAGAGGAACTCATAGGAATTTACTGTCCCCTTACTATATCTTGTGCGGATACTCTGGAAGAATAGGAATTAATGAGTTAAACAGGTTGAGGGAATATCAGTGACAAGGCAAAGTAAGGAAACGATGCAGGGTATTTAAAGCTGATGTTTCGTCTCACATGGTAAGATTTTTCAGCATCCCTAATGCTAAGACTTGTGCTCGGACAGTCAGTCTTTTGTGCAAGAATCCTTTTGAAGCGGGAATCGCAACTGGTGTTATAACTTTACCAATTCACATTCAGCACTGCTTACATGCGTATTTTGACATCAATTTATTACAGCCGTAAACAAACCACAAGTGAATCTCTATCTACCATGCCTTGCGTTTGTCGTACAGGATTACTCGACCACAAAGCACCGAGCTTTTTACATAATACAGTTAAGTAAAAGCTTCGGAAATATGAGAGAGGGAGCAACAATTTAGGGATGAATTTAAACAGCCTAAATTGCAAAGGGTGTATTAGAGCCTGAACGCAACGCAAGTTCCCACTGCACAGGTAAATATTCCCTGGCCAAGGAGGCAGCAATGGACACTTGTTTGCAAGGGTTTGGATTTGTGCGGGACAGGAGAAAACTTGCACTAGGCAGGCAAGAAAACATTTTGTGAAAGGAGAAAAAAATGCAGACCTTAACAGAGCTGGCACACATATCATGAGCACAAACTGAGAGTACTGGCTCCAGACCCTCACCTTGCCAACGCTTAGAAACATGCCCAACCTCATTCTTAGCGGCGTTTCTGCCGAATGCAATAAAAATCTCTTTGGGGAATGCAATTACGCATGCACTTAATTCTTTGGAGCATGTGGGCTTAGCGTGGCATTATTCAGTGGGTCACCTCCTACCTCTTGCACCTGAATTCATTTAATATATGTATTTATACCTTCTTAAAGACGTTTATAGTGGTGTAAGTGTGCCTTGCTTCTACTAGTGATGAATCAGTGGGTTAATGCCTGTGAAGGAAATTTGTAGGCTCAGGCTTCTGAATTGCTTCTGCAAATATTTATTGCATAGCAGTTACCATCATAGGTGATTTACTGACTGACCTGAAAAAAATTGCTACAGTGATATATTAAATTATTTTTGGGCTACGGGAGTAATGAAACATCGCACAGAGAAACACAGCAGCCAGTAAAGAAAAAGACAGGATTCTCCTTACTTCCTGCAGTGATCTCTCACACACAATGAAATACCCATATTTTATCCTGGCGTGTAAAGTGCACATATGATGCCGCGAAGAATGAGATATGAGATGGCCAGCATGAGGCAGGGGAAAAGTGGCCAGGACTACACAGGTGTATGGTGTCTAACTTCTCTCCGTTAAAGGGAGGGGAAAGTGCCTAAACCCTTCCAGGGATCTTGTCTTTGATCTCTGTTAACTGATACAAGGTTATTCGCTCTGGAAGCCGGGAAACTGGCTGCAGCTCAGTTTATGCAAAGCAGAGGGGTTGTGAGGAAACGTGAAATAACATATATTCACTCAATATCTTTAACCTGGACAACTAATTACTTGTGACCCGAGTTTACCACTGCAAAAGTTTCCAAGGAGTCTCCGTCCTCTTTAGGACCTTCAGGTGATTACGGTGGCCAAAAGCCTGTCTTGTTCTTCCTGGGCAGAAGCTGAGAGCATTTTTCTTTTCAAATAGGGCAGACCAATCCATGCTCTTGTCACTCAAGATATTGTAGGAGGTAGGCATGACTGCTGTTTTGAGGATATGGGGAATGATTTGCCTGAATAGTTGGCATGTTATCAGAGACGTAGATGGCAAGGACACAGACCTACATATGAAGGGAGCTACCTTTCACCATTTCACCTCCTTCATTGTTCCAAAACTGCAACCCAGAGAGTTGCATCTCTCTTGACTCAAACTATCAACTGGTGGCAGCAATGGACAGGGAGTAGGACACACCTGGGAAAGGACAATTTTCAGGAGAGGCTAAACCGTGAATTTACATCCAGCATTAACTCCAGCTTTGCGGGTCCTCCTAGGGTTTTATTGGATGAAGGAATGAGTCAAACCAACAGCCAAAGGAGGAGCTCAGACTGGGCAGAGCCCCAAAAGGATCGGTGGTGAAATGCGATTCGGCTGACTCTTCCTACCAGCATGGTTGCAATTGCAATGCCCAGCAACGCAGTGCGTCCAACTGTGTGGCTGATGCAGCACCTCACCAGTGCCACCACCCCTGGAGACCTTTCTCCACGGCACCCTTCCTCCCCGTTTCCTCAAGGGGGAGATTTAATAGTCATGAAGTTACTGCAGCAGCAGCCTGTGTTGATGCCCCCCTCCCTTATCCCGCTTAGTCAGGCCGGCTCAGCTTTGCTGGGAGGTTTGTTAAGGGCCAAAGCCAAGGCTGGGCTCATTCTTGTGCTCACCTGCTGTGGGTGTGTGTCAGTGTGGAGGTGTGTGGTATGTGCTTGCTGCTAGTGCCCAGAGCCAGGGGCCACAGAGCCAGGCAGAGGGCAGGGGGTGCCTCTCTCTTCCTCTACTTCACGAGAAGCATCCCAATGTGGCTTTGAAAATACTCACTAGAATATCACCAGTGAGACAGTTTTCTCCTTGGTCTTACACAGCTCTTGATAAACGTGTGAGCAGGAGTGGAGACTGGATTAAAGTTTCCACTGCAAAAATACCTTTCAGTGGTTTGTCTTGTCTACATTCGTCATACCTCTGAACCAGATGTGTGAAATGCATCACTGTGCATTTTGGATGCAATGCATTTTGCCTTCTTCAAAGCGGAATTTGGGTACTTGGTGCATGATAAGCAGGGATAGGCTATCTGGAGGCGCAGAAGCAGAGGGGTCACGTCTAGAGCTGAGGGAGCATGCAGTCTTATTTTCCCAGCACTCAGATCCCAGGGAGAGCAACAGGTTTAGTCCTGGCCACTGTGTGACTGGCTATATATCAGTGAATGAGAGAGATTGCAGAGAAGGGCAACTACAGTGATTAAAGGTCTGGAAGGAACTACCTATAAGGAAAGATTAAAGGAATTAAATACATACATACAATTTGGGGCAAAAGGAAAGCCAAGGGGACAGCATGACTGTGGTTTACAAGTACATGAAAGACAACTATGAAGAGGAAGGGGAGGGACTGTTTTCATTAGTTAAAAATGATAAGACAAGAAATAACAGATGCCAACTGAAGTAAAACGAGTTCAGTTTTAAGAGCAGGGGCAACGTTGATCCTAAGATCAAATAGGCAGGAGAATACGCTCCCAGGGAAGCTGCAGATTCAACATCACTTGAACTTTTCAAGTCAGAGCTTGACAAGCACCTTGGAGGGGAAAGTTTAAGAAACAGTAGAAGTGAAGCCAAAAAGCACCGGGATGTACCGCATGACCTAGAAGCCCAGATGATTTCGAGGCCATTCTAGAGGGCTGCGGAAAACAAACACATGCAAACACTCAGAGCTTTTGGATGATTTCTTTCTCTGCGCAATTCAAAATTAAAAGGCGGTGGGGGGGGAAGGCTAAGCAAGGAAAATAAGTCATTTAGTATGATTCTACTGTGGCTAATCCCTAGAGGAGAAGCCAGTTACTTGAAATACTGGGGAGTGTGGGGTGGAGAAGGGAATGCAAATTGTTGAAAAGCTGCCATCTGGTATAAGTACTTGCTGGTTTGGAAACTTAAAAAATACACATTGTGTGCCATTATACTATGCTCATTACATGCCTAGATTAATGCAGATAACATCACCCACACCTAGTATTTTCTGTGGCATTTTATGTACTCAGGTTCACATCATAACAACCTCCAGGACTAATTGTAACATTTGGGCTTTTGATCTTCTGCTCTGGTAGGAACACTACGGATGCCTTGTACCAGCAAGGGGGGGGGGGGGGGAAGAAAAGTTCAGCTCCTTTGGTTCCAGGACATTTAAAAGGGGCAGTAAATCTGACCCACCTGGACAGCAGGGAACAACTCGGGTATAAGGAGGATTCTGCAGATGGCACAGAATTAATATAACTAGTCCCCCCCTCAAGCTCTTCTGAGGGTGAGGGCATGCCAGCAGAGCAGGAACTGCGGCTCAGTTGTCAGCCAGCCCTGAGTGCTCCGGAGAGGTCAATTCATATTGGAGAAGCCCTGATAATACACTTTGATTTATGCTAGGAGCTGTGCAGGTAGATTTCCCTCCCGTGCCCCAGACTTTGCTCCTGCAGTTCGCAGTGACTGACAAGACAGAGATTCAGGTCACTGAATGTACTCAGTCGAGGAAAAATAATTCACTATAGCCATGGTACAAATAAGCAAAATGTAACGGTAGCATTCACACTGCATCTGATCCAAATTACTTGGTATGGGTTTGCCTTTCTCAGGGTCAGTTTGCTTGGTTTTCAGTCAAAATTAAGTATGAATTATAAATGATTGCAAAAGTTCCTATAGGTCATAAGCAGGAGATTGAAAGCCTCGGTATATTCTTAGGGCAGAGCTCCTTCTCTAGGTACTCCCATTGCACCTTACTGCTGACCTGGGAACTTCTGGGACATCATCCATGGCCTCTTGACTGGGAGATTCTCACTCTGCCAGTAAAAAAACCTCAATTACAGGGGAGTTTTATGACATAAACATTGGTTTTCAGCAAATAAATAAGAGATATCAAAACTTCGTACAGAAGCCTAAATCACTACTAACTTTAGCCCAAATTTGAGGCAGTGAAATTAAGACAGAAAGATTTCTAAATCCCAAAATATCTTTCCATTATCCCTCTACATAGGGATTCATTGTTCAGGTCAACAAGATGTGGAGATGCTTCAATCCTAAGGCAAAGGAGCTCCTGACAGCATAACCAAAAGGAAGAAAGATGGTTTCCAGAGGAGGCTTCCTCCCTCCCAGGCTTGCCAGAAGGAAAGTTGTGGTCTTGCAACACTTTGGACTGGAGTTAACAGCTGGGAGAAATAAGGATGCTAACTGCATCCTTTTTCTTCTCCCTGTGTTACTTTCACCATTTAGAAACTGTGACAGACTAGAATGATGAAACAGCAAGTTTTCAGAAGAAAATGATGATGTTATTCCCAGTATGACATTGTGATGCTCATATCAGCAGGTGGTATTGTTAGGAAAGGCACTCAGTGAAGGGATGGCTTCTCTGCACCTCCTGTCCTTTCCTGCCTTTCATTTCCTGTTTTTAAGGGTCAGGATGGTTTTTTTTTCTCTCACTCTGTTTCCCTTTGTTCCATCACCCATTCAAGGGTGATGGGGTAAGTGCTGGTAGCTCATTCATTGCCTGTGTGGGAGCGCTCCATGCAGTGAGTTTGCACAGCTACCCAACAAATTGGCAGCAAAGGAACAACTGGGGTCTCTTTCCCAGGGAGGTTGCAGATGGGACGCAGTGAGATGCTATTGCAGCTCGAGCTTCATGTTTAATTTGAATGGATGAGACAGAAACTGCCTTTCAGTCTCAAATCCAGTTTGCTACTACAAATACAGGACATGGTGTGAAACAGAACTAGTTTACTTTAATATTTTTTCAGCCCTCCAGGAAAGCCAGGCAGTACCCTTGCCATGTGAGCCTCAGCAGGAGTTGCCATGGTTAGAGAGGGATTCTCTGCTGTCCTGACTCAGAGAGCCCCCTTACCCACAGCTAACATGAAACCTCTCCTGGTGTGAATCTCAGTGTGATTAGGAGTGGTAAATCCCAGATACTGAATTTCTGTAGGAGGCACAGACAGCGATTTGGCTAGAAGCTGTTCCTTGCCCTGAACTAGGCTTCTCCCAGGGTCTGTCTCAGACGATAGGGCTGGTCTCAGCTGCACGAGGCCCTGCAAGTGCCTTCAGCTGGCAGCTGAGCCTGTTCCACATCTGTCTGCTCTCCACTGGCCAGCACACTTTATATTTAACCCTCCTCAGCACAACAATGACTTCATGTGCACAGCAATGGCTTCATGCACACAGCAATGACTTAATGCAGAAAAGGGGTTTGCTTCTGAGCTGTTAGGGGGATCGTGCTTGGGACTTTCACTGCAACATCCCTTGATTGAAACGGGGATGGAGGAAGAAAAGCTTGACTGAGATGCAAAAGCTCTATTAACCACGCTCTGCACCACTAATGCATTCTCACAGCCACAGACAAAGCCACAAGTTAATCTCCTAAATTGTTTCTTCTCCACTTAACATCCCACCTGTGCCTGACTCTGCCTGAGCAGGTCTGAGCCTGGGTATGCCGGTGTCAGCCCCGTGCCAGCCTCCCTGTACCCAGCAGGGAGCAGCCTCCCTGTACAGGCTAGCTCATCAGCTGTGGGATGCATGGGCTAGCAATTAGAGAAGTTTCAGGAAGACATGTTGTCAAACTCTCTTGATATAGACCTTAATAACAGTAATATGAAGAGAAAAATATTTGGATAATTTTGATCCTGATTAATAATCAAAACTCCAGCTAAACAGCCACTTACTTCTAAGGTAGCACCAGCATTTGCCACATAGACACATACAATCTTCTGCTGAACTTCACCCAGTAAGATGCTTTTGCAGTTTTAGGCTGAGCATGTGCTTACAGGAAAGAGCAGGATGTACTAGGACTAGTTTTATCTCTATGTAAGGTTATAATTCTTCTTTTGGTTTGATAATAAGAATTTACTAGAAAAATCTGGTACAAGTGTGTGTGTGTGTGTGTGTGTGTGACATACTTTACATAGGATGCACACATCCAGTGTTGTAAGACCTCTCCATGTTAATAATGCTTCAGTATCAGCAGCTCAGGACTGTATGTAGATGCTGATTGTTACTTGCTTTTAGTGATTCTGCAGTGAAAGGACCTGATGCTCAACTGGTCTCATTGGCAAAGCAATGCCTGTGCCGACCAACTGGCAGCGATGCCTGTGTACAATAGATGAAATTCTGTCTTGCAATCTTTCCCTGTATGTCTTCCCTGGGTTACCCTGCAGTTTGCAAATGACAGATACAGCTAGATATATCACCCTTCACTAACATCTTAGGTGACTAATCCCACAGTGGCACAAGCAGGGGGATCAGGAGGTCTGCAGGCCAGATTCTGCAGTCCTTTCAAAATATGTCCCCCTGAGCCAAAAGGCACCAAAATTACCCAGAAGGTTTATTCTTTGTGATACTCTCCATGGATTGTTTCTTTCCCCTAAGAACAAGTATATTTTCCAAATTGTTTCATGCCTTTTTATATCTTTTTTCCAGTGTTACTTTCTTTTGATACTATAATTACAGCTTAACCCATAAAACTGTTTAACACTTCGATTATTTTAGGGGACTTCCATAATTTGATTATTTTGGGGGACTCCTGATCTGATGCAAATGTTCGCAGGAACCTTCTGTGTCAGCCGGTTAAACAAGGACTTTCCAAGACATTCATGTCCACGACAGGCTATTCTGAGCTCTTAAATTTTGCCCTTTCACAGGCCAATTTGAGGATCTGGTGGCACTGGACCTACTCTCAGTTCTCCAAGGATAACTCAAAACAGGTCCAGATACCCTAGCACAGCAGTACTAGAGATGGGCTCATTTTTAATTTTTAGGAAAGCTAGCAAATTCTTTAGTCTCAGTGTCACTCTTGGTGTCGCTCTTGGTCTCAGTGTCACTCTCACTGAGACTGAAGAGTTCTCTGTTTTCAGCACTGTCTCTGCTTAAGCTGTGACAATCCCTTCAGCTCTCCATGGCCTAAATCCTCATTTAACTGCAGTGCAAATTTCTGCTTTAAAAAATAGCCTCCAGGCAAGGTATGAAAGTGCACCTCCTCTCAGACTGGTGGGCCCACACCAATTCATACTGGGCAAACCCCAGTCCCTTTCCAATGTTGATCAATACTGTGCCAAGGCTTCACTCTGCATCAGCACCTTTTGTGGGAAGCAGGAGGTTCACAGCATTTGGGGGGATGGGGCAAAATGACTGCTTAACTTGTAGGGGGTAAAAAAGATCACCAGTGACAGCAGCGGAGGTGGGGGAGAGGCTTCCTGGAGAAGACCTGGGCCTCCCTCCCTGCAAGCCCTAGGATGTGGCTGGACTGAGCTCATGCATGGTTGGTGTAGGGTGCCTGGGCTATGCTGGGCATGGAGGGATGGCCTCTGCTCATTAATCATGGAGATCTTAGCTCTGGCAGTCACTATAACAAAGGGGACATCAGAGGCCACCCCTGAACTGTGTGACCTGCAAGCACTGCAGGTGTGACAGGGGTGTGACAGAGCGTGAACCACTTCCCTCCCCATGCTTTGCCTTCCCTTGGAACAAAAGCAGCACTTGAGCACACAGAGGCAGGTCTGCCGGGTGTTGCGAGAGTCCCAACCGCCTGCGTGACCCAGGGAGCAGGTCATGACAGCATCAGGCTGGGCAAAGCCAGACCCCCTGGGTCTGCCCTGGGGACCTGCGGGTGGTCCTGGAGCAGCATGCAGGATGGCCATGCACCGGGGACTGCTGCTCCGGCAGAGGCAGAAGACAGCATTTCCAGGGCTGTCAGTTTGGCATCCCTCACCACCAGCAATTGGACTTAAAACACGTGTAAATAATTGCTACAAAAGTGTTACTTTGTTTTAATGGAAATCATCCCTACTCCTCTTGGGTGGTTTTTTTCTTAAGTGTTTTTAATTTACCAGGTATGTCATCTATTATCTTTGATCTCAACCACAGATCTCCCCCAGGTCATAATGAGGCGCAACTTCGTATCTAAGCCTCCGCCCTCATTTGTCCAAGATGAGATCTGTGTGCGCCAGCGAGGGAACAGACTGTGGTCCAGGGAGAGGGAGGGAGCAGGCGTGACGAGTCAGGTCCCCCTGCACATTCCGAGTGGGGATGCTGAGGCAGCCTGCCGTCCCTTGCCTCTTCCTCTCTGATGCCTCCTTGTCTCCGGACAGTGACGCTGGGCTTGGACCACCTTAGGACTGTCCTCCTATGGCCTGGAAATGCCATGCAGTAGGATGACAATCTAGCAGGGCTTAACAAAACCCAATGACTCCCATCTCCCCCAAGCAACAAAGTCCTCCATGAGCCTGATTCTCTGCTTACTCAATTCTAGTTGCGAGGCCCTGATTTCTGTCAGGGTAGGTGAGAAGAAAAGCTGTAATTCCAGAACTTTAACATCAGTCTTGCTACAAATCTGCTCTGAAATATACCCTAGCCTTATAGAATATTCAAGAGCATGAAATACTCTTGTCAGCAAATCATAATAAATGGCTCCCTGAATACCAACTACAATACACAACTCTTTTAAAAGGAAATTTGCTGTAGAGTGAACAAAGCTTAGCAAGATTAGCTCAAGATCATATTCACCTACTACTTTCCAGTTACAGATGTTGCACACAATACCCAGTGGCACAATGTGCCGTCTATAAATTGGCAAGTTCATTGTAAAAGACAACAGGATGTTTTAATCTGTTTTTCCTCTAGCTCATTTGCACAATTATGAAATTAGGGACTGTAAATGCCTTATTTTTGGCTTTGTTAGGCAACAGACATATGTAGCAATAAGTTTTAGCCTGTCTTAGCCAACAGACAGCATTCTTGCATGATTTTTAGGTATGAATTATCATCACTAAATCAAACCTACACAGGACAATATCAAACAAAGGTAGTTGCTCATTCGGTTTATGCACTACACAAACCATCTCTTGTGACAGCCACTAAACATTCTATTTATCTACAGTATCTTTGGTGTCTTGCAGAGCAAGAATTACTGCATCTGCTAAAAACAGAATCTAAAATACAACAAAAGTTTCTAACTTGACATTCATATTTGTCCTGGGCAACCAGCTCTAGGTGGCCGTTCTTGAGCAGAGGGGCTGGACCAGATGCTCTCCAGAGGTCCCTTCCAACCTTAACCCTTCTGTGATTCTGTGGTCCTTCTTTAAATTGCTTCTTATTCCATGCTCTTAAGTGAGCACGAAATTAAGAGGCTAATTTCTCAGATGCTATGAAAAAGATAACCACCAAGAATCCTCATACCTTACAAAGCAGAAAGCATCCCACAAACACCGAGATTTATTCTAGGCACGGGTCATAATACACCGGACAAGTCAGAAAAATAATGTCTTACTGGTTTGCCTCCTTTTGAAAAGCCTAATAAATCACCCAGCTGCGTGGCAGGCTTTTTCAGTGCTTGCACTGTGTGTGGAGCTCTGTGGAAGGAAACCAGGGAAAGGCCAGACTTGTCCCAGGGGCTCAGCACACGGCTGCTCCTCTGGAATTGACAGCCTGCACATCACCTCTTAGTGCTGGGATAGCAAGTCCTCAGTGTCAGGCTTTATCTAGCACTTAGGTATATTGCAAAATGACTCAATGCCATCTTCCCAAGTGCTCTGCAACAGAAGCAAATGGTGATCTTCTCAACTTGGCACTGATTTAGCATGAATGGAATTCAGAGTTCAAGGGGTTCATGGTCTATAAATCAGAAGAAAATTTGTCCCCTCATCTAACTGTGAACAGAAACTTTGCTGCAGTTGATGTTAACAGCAGCCCCCTGAGGAAGGTGCCATACAGACTTGCTAAAATATGGGGTGGGAGAGGAAAAGTGAAGGAATCTTTGAGCGGGAATGAAAAATAATAGATTTTCCTTTCTTCATTCCCAACTTTCATTCTTTTGTCTTCATGAGATCTTTTAAAACCAAAACCATATAAATATTTAAAATCTTGCTATAAAACCCTTTTGCACACAGGTATCCATCTGTTTAGTTCGGTAAATATTGAGCAGAAAAAGAGTCACTAAGAGCAAAAGTAGCCCCGGGATTATAGAAAATAAACAAATTTTGCAGTATGCCAAATATTAAAATAAAATGCATGATGTCTTTCTCTCTGGCACACTGTTTGTGCAAGAGGTACCAGTGGTGCTGGAAAAGGCAGTCTTATTCTCTACAGATACACAGCAAAATGGACCATGGCAGTGTCTGTGCAATTTGTCAATGTTTTCTTAAAATTTCTATTATTTCATCTAAAATACTCTTGTGATAAAAAGTTATCTTTGGTGCTCTGATGGGAGATTTTTTACGCCATTGTAATTTTTGAGAGACTAAAAACTCATCAAGCATATAGGTTGAGCCTTTAGTTTGTATAAGAGAGCATCACTAGTGATCATAACCGTGGGACTCAAATCAACTGACAATGACCATTTGCACTACCTGGTCCTCTGTGATCACTTTGCTATTGCAAAGTTGTAAACCATCAAACACTAAGTGCTATCAGACAGACATCACCTTCCACCGCCACAGTCAGCAGCACAATTCCCTCCGGCTTTGATGGCACCCCCATCCCAAGCATTTGAAATAAAAACTATTTTGAAGTGTTTCCTCTGAAGAAACTGGTTCAGTTAAAAAGGCTTGCAACATGCTTAACAGACTAGCGAAAGCCCCCATACGTATTCAACTGTGTCGTGGAAGTTAATGCACACACATCACACAGTGAGAGATTTCCTTATTTTTGCTTCAACAGAAATTATATTACCTTAAAGAATTTTTTCACCCAATACTTTCTATTACTTTACAATCAAGATTTCTATTTCATGACAATGCAAATAAAAACTTTTAAAAAGGAAGATAAAGAAATCTTTACCAAAAAAGCCAGTGGCTGCTCTGTTTTTCCTCATCAGGTACATGGTCCAGGATAGAGGAGAAGACATACCAAACTGCCCGTGGTTCATGTTTAAGTTTATATGATAGCCAGGCAATGGCCAGACACTGCAAAAGACCAGCAGAAACTAAACAAGATGAGGGGAGAGCTCTTCCTTTTCACTCCACTCTTTCTCTGCCCTAGAGATCATTATTTAACATGAGCAAATTGAAAAATGACATGCAGCCATACTTAGTACGTGTTTTTTTTCTTCCACTAACCAAACTCACATGAGACTTCCCATCTTTCTCTCTCTCCTCTCCCTCCCTCTCTTTTTTTTTTCTTTGCCTCAGGCATTTATAGGTTTGTAATTTTCATTTAGCTTCTCAGATGATTTTTCTCTGCCCAATTAGAGTGGAAGTGGATGAAGATTTAAGTTCAGAGTTTTGCTGTTAGAAACCAGGTTGGGATTGTTCCTGTTGTTTCAGCTGATGCACTGTTTCAACAGTGCAAGGGTCTACTACCAGTAAATAGAGTAATGATACGGATAACGATTCTTTCTGCAGACTTCCCCTGCTCAGAGTACTTTATAGTCACTAACACCAGACAGTGGTATCATGAGAATGCTTCTGACTATGAAGAGGAGATTTTTTTTTCCAGTAGATACACAGGACAGTTTAAGCCCAACCTCTTTCCCCCTGTACATGGGAATAATTCCAGTGACGTCCCTGGGATGGGAATTTTGTATGAGAAACAGTAACAGAAGTTGGCCACTGTGTTCCGATAAATCCATATATATGACTCAGTATCTGCAAAACTTGAAATTTCTTCTGTAGGTGACGTGATCTACATCTCAGTTCTCTGGTGTTTGAGAGGAAATAATCCTTCCTAGAACCGTACAAGTGCCCAAGTGCTGCCCCAGAGCCTGTCACATTTGTTACCAAGTGTGAAATTCAGCAATTTCATAGGAATTCATAGATTAATAGATAGATGGATGAATAGAGGAAAGGATAGATAGACAGGTAGAGAGATTTTAAAAAATGTTAAACCAGACTTCAAAGTTTAGTCCAGTTGTTTTACAAAGCATGCCAAAATGCTGCAGTCACTGAAAGAGTGCAAAAGGCAATTGGAGGACAACCAGAACCTAGCTTGCAATGGAGATTTACAGAGCATCTCTTGTACCACAGCAGTGTAAAACCCCTGTGCGCTTGGTGGCTCACATGGTGATCCCCTTCCCTTTCTTTGTTTTTAATTTAAAGAGGGGAATGTTGGCTTGGATACCAAATGTATTCCCTGTACTTTTTCACCTTATCTTTTGTAACCCATTTCTCCTCCTAGAAAATGGAGAGATGACCATAGACAGTGATAAGAAGAAAGAAAACCGAGTAGGAACAGTTGTATCTGGGTAGACAGAAAGAAATGTTGCCAAATGCATAGCTGATATGTTTTTTTTGTTTGTTTGTTTTTGTTTGTTTGTGTTTTCCAGATTCCAGGATGGAATGTTTCTAATGAAATCAGGGAATGCATGTGGAAACAAAAGGCTGTAAGATTTACTAGGGATTTGCTGCTGGCCAAATTTCACATTTCAAGTAGAGACCACTGTTAACATTTTAAATATGATATTCTATAAAAATGCTAAAAATCTCACTTGTCAGCATATGGCCACAAACCCATAGGCCCTACAAACACTTCAACACATGCAGTGTTGCCTATGAGGAAAATTGTGCATGTGCTTGAGCTATTCCAGGAATGGCCGAAGCTGTCAGACTGTGAGAGCAGGTTCCAATTCATGTGTAATCACAGGAACTCTTGCCCCACAGCCAGTATAAAAGGGACAATGAAATAAAATGTACTTCTGGGAAAGGCTAATACAGAAACTTTTGGGGGCTGTTTGGCTGTTGGTTTTGTACTGAACAGGAAATCAAGAAGTGGTACATTGTTTTCCTTTCTTTTGAACTTTGTCTAAACACGGTCTGAGTAAAGGAGAGACCTGCACAAGACACATACTCCCTTTCCCAAGGAAAAGAATGGAAAGAGGAAAAAAAAGGAGAACCCAACAGAAAGCCCAGTGACATGAAATGAAACAGCACAATCTCTACCACTCTAGCAACTCTTACACAATCCTGGGTTATGACATTATTCAACTGCCACAGGAGGACTGTGAGAGACCTCAGGCAAATGTTTCACCAACTGCACAGCAAGATGTTTCCTGGGCTTTGCCGACAGTGGTTCGGCGAAGATGCAATAGCCCCTCTGTTACAGGGCAGATAAAGCACCCCCCACTAGCTGCTATCCTCAGATGCTAACTCTACAGAAAAGGTTCCTTCTTTCCATCCCTGTGTATAGTGTTAGGTTTGAGCTTTTGAAACGTACAGGCCTTTAGTCCTCAGCTCTCTCACGTTTTTTTTATTATCAGTTTTCACCTTCCTTTTCCTATTGCTTGCTGCCCATCTATCAGAGTGTGAGCACCTTGTGGACATTTACATAAAGATAAGGAATGATGGCGCTATGCAAGACACATGTATGTTGACATCAGAGAGGATGGATCCAGGGAAAACTAAACTACAGACCCAGGATGGATTTGGGTTTCATACTTTTCTTCCCTAATATAATACCTTAGTTGACAGAGAATTGAAGAGATTGTAAAAGACTCTCTTTACCACTTATTTTAGTTTGGTTATTTTGGGATCCTAAGAAAAAGCTATCAGTCTTTTCTGATGAATGCTTTTTACTCACAGTGCATGTGCTCAACAATGCAGAGGAACATGCAAGTGAAACCCCAGCTAAATTTTTATTGCATCAACTGCATTCACTGTCCCACTGGCCACTTTTCAGCTGTGACACTTTTCAGTATTAGCCTGGAGGTGGTAGGGGGCAGAGAGGAGGTAATGAGAGCCAAGAAAAGAGGTATTCTTAATTTATACATATATACTGCAAGCATTGCTCCAGCAGTAGGTTCTGACCCAATACTTATTGAAGGAAGACATACATTTTGGCAAGGCATTAGCTTGAAAAATGGAAATCTGTTTTTCTGGAGGTGCTAAAGACCTGCAACTCTCATGGACTTTCAATGAAGCTATTGGTGTTCAGATCTGGAAGTCAGGACTGTGATAAATTTTTAATCTCAGTAATCTGGAGCATTGCACAAATTTTAAGATTAGTCCCTGGGGAGCTTTATAATCTGTTTTGTAAAGCAAAAGTAAACATCAGCCTGAAATAAAATGGAAGTAGCTGGGAACACTGTACCATTTGGTGGCGTCCCATTAGCAGGTAATATGAAAAGTGAAAGCGGATTAATGGCTTCTCTTTTCAGATTGAAGGAACGTTAGCCATACAGCTTTCCAAAACTGTAAAAATAACCCTGTTACTGAAAGCAAGTTTCCCAAAGTTATGCAGCATTTTGTCTTATATACTGCCCTTAATATCCCCACACATACTGCAGGACGCCTGTCCAAACCAGCTTCATGTTGACAATAAAACCTTTACTTCACTGAATATGCAAGACAGGAACACTGTGAAGTGACTGGGTTCCCACATGCATCCCTTTATGTACCTTGCAATGCTTTGATAAACGAATTTCTCAAACACAAGGGTCTGGGCTCCTTATAGAAATGATGGGCTTCTGTGGCCTGTGCTATACAAAAAAAATGCAAGGAAAGGAATGTAATCTGATGTTCCTTTCCCTTCTTAACATCCAGCCTCTGTCAATCTTTTTTTAAAGACTGTGCAGAGATTACCCAATAAAGCACAGAGAGTTTCACTTTATGAACAGAAGTATTCTTAGGGTTCTCTGAACTGAGCTAAATGACTGACATATTTTAAAAAAGCATAATGCAAACCAAAAAACCCCAAAGAGGCAAGTAAGAATGAAACAGGATGGAGCACACGTCCTGTTTTTGACATGCAACACCATCTTTAACTAGCTTTGAAGCACTACATCCTCTTTGCAGAGCATTTAGCAACCCTCTTCTGAAGCAGGTTGTTTTTCTGGAAGCGGGATGTCACGGGCATTTGCCCATGCCTCTGAGGGGATTGCCAAACTTGTCGACGAGGGTGGATTTCACTGAAAAATACACTTGGCTACAGGGAAAATTCAAATGCCAGGGCTTTTTTGGATAGGGATAATATTTATGTGCACTTTCACCATGCTGAAGCTGGATGCGTTCTCCAGTGAAACCGAACTCTGTGAGACTTTTGGAGCAACAACTAAAATTTCATTTGTTTTGGAGCTGCCTACTAGACATTTGAAAGCGATCAAAAGCATGTTTATCTTTTCTTTTTTTTCTTACATAAGCTGTACTTCCATCACTATCTCCTTTAAATAAAGTCAGAGAATTGTGAAATGGTTACTTTTAGAAAAAAGACGGAGCCTTGCAACCTGGGAATAGGTTTGCTGACTTGCGGCTCTGGGGGCACAGCTGTCAGGCAGCTGCCTCCCCCTGCCAGCATCGACGGCTGCGTCACTCGGCGGCAGTCTCAGAGGAGGTAGCAACACACATCCTACACAGCGCTTGGGGTTTTTCTGTGTTGAGGCCATCCCTATGCTAAGCTCTGCTGCAGGTTTGCAGGCTCAGGGAAGCACAAGGTCTCGGACTGGTGCTAGCCAGGAGAGGGAGCTTTGCAATGACCTAGCCAACCAATGATGCCAACCCAGCTAGCCTGTGCCATAGCCAAATGCCAATTCTCTGTCCACCCCAAGTACCAGGGTCTCTGCCCTGCTACATCTGCAGCAGCTGTATCTGCACTGATGAGCAGTTTTCATCTCTCACTCGTCTGCTGAGAGCCACCCCAGGCTGTAATTACATGGCCACAGGGAAGAGGTGAGAGTGCCCATTACCTCCCCCACCTCAAGCCACCCACCCACGTGCTTTAGGCAAAATTTAAGTTCATTACTGCCAGACGCAGTCAGAATCACTGCAGAACCAACACATTTTCTGTCAGCTCAGCTTGCCTCCTTTCCTTGGCCTTGTACCAGCACAGAAGCTAACCCATGGACTCAGACTGGTGTAGACTAACCTGGTTTGAAATACATGACTGGAAACAACATCAGGCACATGTGCCACAGTACAGCTAAAATGCTAAAATGCCAAATGAAACCACACCTAGAAGCCTGGCAGAGCTGTTCCCATGCAGATTTCAACAAGCCACCAACATCTGTGTCACCATCTTGACAACTTGTACCTCTGGTTTGCTTGAGGTTTGCCAAGAGACCTGACGCAGGGCTAGCTGGGAGCTCGTGTCCTGCCTGAGTGTGATACTTCAGAAAGTTTTCCTCTTGTGTGGGGCTTCAAACCTTCAAACCTTCCCAGCAGGTAGGGGGATTGCCCATGTGGCCAGGATGAGCCATACCCAGGAGGTGAGGGTTGCAGAGCGCTAGCCTCCAAGTGCCTGGTTCTCCCAGGTTCTGCTGTTGGAGTGGGTCCCATCTGCAGGAGTAGCTGAGTACAACTGAAGCAGGGACAGGACTGGGGCCTCCCACATCCAAGCAGCCCTACAGAGGCAGTCTCTAGTTTGACCCGACATCCCACCCCAGGAGCTGAAGGATGTTTTCCGGTCAAAACCAGTACATGTGTTTTTGTGAAAAGCTTTAGTTTTGATGAACTGACATTTTCTGACAAAAGAAAATGTATGTGTGTGTAAAATTACCTACCGTTTCTCATCTTAGGCAGAAGGACAGATGTGATCTGGGAAGCCAAAGAAGCACCACCAGAGAGGGTCCTGACAAGTATGGCTCATGAATTTGAGTCATTTATTAGGCTTCTCCAGTGCCGGGCAGCTGTCTGGAAAGCACCAAACCCGGCACCTCTGTATCTGAACCCTGCAAAGCCAGAATTCCTACAGGCCACACAGACAAGAAAAAACAGGCACCACAGCTACACCATGACTCATTAGCTTTTGGAGCAAAATCTTTCCCAGATCTTCATTTAGCAATCTGTCAAGCCTCACGTGCTGTTGGAGATTTGGTGAGTAGTTTAAAGGTAGGACTTAAACCCCCAGGAAGCAAACCACAGTGTCTGCTCTGCAGCTGCTGCTGCAATGACATGGAGCCTGAACCCACCATGTGCTGAGGTATTTGGGTAGTGGTGGCACCCCAGCACTACAGACACAATGCTGTGTCCTCCCTTCCAGCACGCCACCTAACGGGAGCTCCCTGGCTATGGTGATGGGGAGAACAAACCCCAGAAAAGCAGGCTGAGCATGGAGTAGCTCTCTGTCCCCACTCCAATCCTTCTCACAGCTCCTGACAGAAAGAAGAGGGAGAAGAGAAGGCTGGGAGGGAGAAGAGCGGAGGCCATCTTTCACAGACTCGGATGGGACACTTCTGCTTGTGGCCAAGCTGAACCAAGAGCATCATGTTTTTTCCAGATGTGAAAGGAATACCACAATAAATACTATCAACTTTCCATTACCCCAGGGCACACTCCCACCCTGCAGGGCAGGGACCATGACACAGCCTGCCCAGCCTCACTGGTGCTGGCACTGATGGGATAACTTTCCAGATGTGCTCACTCTAACAAGACCTCTTGAGCCCTCCAGACTGTACTCCCTGAAGCTTTCCCATCACAGGAAGAGAGAAAATCAGAAGCCCAAGCCGAATCCCACCTCACAGTCACCTCTCCACCTTCACTGATTTATTCACCCATGTAGTATCTCCAACAGACTAAGGCATGAAGAAAGCAGAAAGCTTCATGACGATGATGTCCTGTTAAGGCTTTGTTTCCCTTCAGCATGCCAGGGGAGAATCCAAGGCAAAAATCTATAACAGACAGTGACAGCGGGTGCTCAAAGTCTGAGCAGGTCCCTTGGTGAAGCTATAGAAGGATACAGAATGTCCTTTCTGCCCTTCTGCTGCTGCTCTGCTTGCTAGTCTCTCAGATCCATGTCTGCCATTATTCCCATTTGGAGGTTGTTGTACCTCCGAAGAAGGGAAGGTTTATCGTTCAGGCTTCTTAAGAGCTGTAGCCATTACAGATTGCTGGTGCCTTTGCTTTGGGAGGCAGCATCCTTCCTGTTTTGTATCCTCCACAACTCTTTTGGTTCCTGTTGCCTGCCCAGTAATGTTGATTAGGCTTCAGGGCAGAAGCAGCATTTTGCACTTTCTTCTAAGGCAGGGTTTCAATTGCGGAGAAAACTCAACCTTGCTTTCTTTAATAATTCACATAGCAGTATTGTGTGGATACTCTTAACTGCTACTTAAAAGTAATTAATTGATTTTCTGACATATCAGTTAACAATGTATTGCACTGACATGAAGTTGTGATTCTGCTGTTGATTGGGCTGGATGACAAGATGCATCATCCTCAGTTCAGGAGCTGAGCTTAAAAGACTCTAAATATATTCTGCTATAAAAGGAAAGGCATTTTACATGTAGTGTTGTCTAAAACTTGAATCCATATGCTGCCTCCAATGCTGTCAGAGTAAAGTATTTCATTGTTATTTACAGTAGACCGATAGTATTTAAATTTAGAACATCCGGTAGGTATGAAAACACAATTTCTGTCAGCTGGAGACAATAGCGTATGTTGAACTGCAGAAAGAAGGGAGTCTGCAGAAGGGCTTTATGTGCATATATATAGCCGTACTGGGAGAGGTCGCTGGAGCATCTCCTTTCTCCATACTAAGTTGCCTACCCTGTTCAAACCCAGGAGCGCTACAGATGTATATATGGATGAGTCTGAAGCAGGAAGACAAAAAGACAGAACCCGTTTCTGGAGATTAAGGGTGGTTTACACAGCTTTTTATCTTTACAGTAAGTCACCAGTTCTAATAAACTCCAGGGCTGGGTGGCAACAGCAGGTTAAATAAATTACTATGGTCAAAATGTTCAAACCAGCCATATTCTGTTAGGTAACTAAATAAAAGAAGACCATCTTTTTCTGGCTTTAATGAAATTATCTGAGGAATTTAAGAGCATTTATTACACTCCACAATCACAAATTCAGAAATCTACTGTTTAATTACTTAAGCTTGAAAACTCTGACCTGGATAGATAGTGCGTAGGGGACACTACTGGAAATATTTTCATTCATTACAGAGGATATGAGCTTACTTGCTTGTGATCTCTGCTTTGATATAGGTAATCCCATCATGGATAACTCAGAAGGTCAAATCCCTAACTTTTATGTGTTCCAGAATACTTCACATGTTGAAAACTGTTTTGCTTCTGTTCTCAAAGGGTCTTTTTTCTCCTTCCTGCCCTTGCTATGAAACACCACAGAAACATAAGTTGAGGAACGGACCAATTCTCCTCTAAAAATGTTCTTTTAATAGATATTTTATGGATATTTTATGTTAAAGTGTTTGTGGGGAGAAGTAAGTACTTTTATTGTATCAGCTGTAAAAACAGGGAAAAACCAAGAAACTTTCTGGTGCACAATCCCTTCTTCAGCTATTTATAACCATATTTACCTCAAGAAAGCATGCCATTTTTCTCTTTCGTGTGTCAAGAATATAAGAACATACACACTCAGCCTTGTCACAAAATCTAGAAGCCGCTACAGGAAATTAACTTCACCAAGACCATCCTGTTTATGCAGTTACAGTATTAGCTGACTTGACTCTGCGTACATGGCACAGAACAGAGTCCCACACTGCGGAACAATCTCCACCCTCAGATTTATCGCCAATCATCTCCTGAGATTTGGCCGTTAAAACTACCTGCACCCCTGTTATGACTTATTTTAACTTCAGAAGAAGAGCAATAGAAGAACGGCGACAGATTCAGCAATGAGCATTTTGTGGGGTGTTTAGCTTCAGAATAAATGAATTTTGAAAAAGAAGAGAGGCCATGAATTATTAACAGTCCCCTCTGTAGATGGGAGAAAGTGTCAAGATTTTGCTGAAGTCATGGATTGATTTTCTGACACAACAATTGAAAAGACGTGAAAGCAGCCACTTGGACGGTAGTGTCAGATATATGATCCATCAGTAAATGGGATTCCTCCTCTCACTTACCAGCGTTGCTCATGCGCCATTGATTATGCTGTATTATATAGCCCCCAGTAATACTTACGGGGAAGAAAGAGTGAGAAAAGTAGGCAACAAATTGTAGGGAGGATGGGTGAGTAAAAGAAAACAGAGTAAGGAAATCTTGCTTTATAGAGCTAGATAAAATGTTATGGCCAAAATATTTTTTTGCCCACTGAAGTAATGCAGATTTAGGCTAAAATGACATTCCATGAATTTATGCTTATTTTTTAATGTCTCTTACTCAAAGAGGAGTGAAAAATATAAAATCAAAATACTTTACAACTGTTTGCAGAATGAAATTTTTAAGCAAATGTTTTTACTGGAAATAATACTTTGCATTTACTTTTATTTTGAAATTGTTCTGAAAGCTTTGGCAGCTGAAAACATTACTCTTAGGGTTTTTTTTGGTTCTAGATTAATTTTTAAAGTAATTTGCCAAAATTCTTAATGATTTGCTTTGAGTCAACTCAAAACAGAGTATTTCCTGAGGTTTTCTACAATTATTATTTTTTTTTTTACACAGCTAACACTGACAGAACAGTTACAGTCATTCTATCTAGAAACAATTCACCATTCTGAAATGCCTGATTTTGTATGTCTCTCTGACCATTCCTGTCAGCCAGAACAGGGATGTTGGACACCACCAGTCTCATCTTTTCCAAGTGCCACTTTATTCTCTCCTTTTAAATTACCAATGTAGATGTGGAAGAAAGCACAAACTGAAGGCCTTCCTCACCAGCCTGACCAAAATTCAGAATGAAACCTGAGCATCTTTCAAGCCTTTACCTCAGTTTAGTATTTCAAACGCCAAACTCACAGGACACACAGAAATGTTATTACTCCAGACCAGCATAGGTAGCAAAGGCCTGGGTGCTTTTTTATTATCTCACTTTTTATTGGAGAAAAAAAGGCATATTCCTTTCTAGAAGTGATTGTAGGCTTGTGAGAAGAGCAAGCCACCTTTAGCCTTTATGTGAGTGCTGCCACCTCCCTACTCACAAATCCCTTGCCCAAAGCAGGCAAATGAAATATATTTTCTGCTGGAGAGCTGGGGTGATAAGCCCCCGTGTCAGTCTTTGGAGCCTGGAGCAGCAAGAAGGAAAAGTAGAAGTCTATCCTTCACAGATTTTTGAACATATTATACTGCAAAGCAGAAGGTGAAGAGATTACGGAAACACTGGAAATTTGCTGAACCATGTCAGCTTTAAGGCAACAGCCAGCATTCTGGAGTCGACACATTTGTATTTGAATGACTCTGGTTTCATACACGTGTTCTTTAAAAAAAAAAACATATTATTTGTCATCTGCTTGGTGATCTTCCATTTTATGATTCAGTAACAATTTGAAGTTACTTTTAGTGGATACAGTGGGAATGATGATCCATACTGGAGTCAGTTGTCAATTTTTCAATGCAATACATTTTTCATATGCTGATTTAACAAGTTTGATCCTTTCATGTCAAAAAGGACCTGCTTCAAACAATTTTTTAAAAAATATTTGAAAATAGTCTGAAATTTTGTTTTAGTAGTTGACATTGTGTTTCCTTATTTCACAAGGGAAAACACCACTTTCTGGTTTGAAATATTTTGAAATTAAGTTCATGATGGTATTTTCTGTGGTTTAAGATTAAACACAGTATGTAAGTATGAGTGGCATTTTATATTTATTTTTGTTTTATGAAATATTTCACTGGGAATTTTGTTTCACTGGAAACTGTGTGCCTATGCTTGTGTGTGTGGAGGAAGATCTTTTCACCCAGCTGTGCCCTAAACACCTTGACTGCCTTCCGAATCATGTTAAAATGGTTCCTGTCATTAGGTGGTGCAAACCACTGTCATAATTTGTCCTGAATTAGATTAGGCGAAAGCAGCAAGGAATAGCATCCCTTTGCTTACGCTGCCATTTCTCTTGAGGACTGATTACTGCTTTTCTTCCATCCAAAGAGTGTGAAGCAGAAAATTATACAAGGACATATATACACTATACTAGCAGTGTTTCAGCACTGCAGGCTTGGTGAAGAAGGATCCAGGAATTTGGTGAGTTTGTTCCTGAGCAGAAGAAAACCAGGATGTGAGGTGGCAGCACACTGTGGCTGGCGACATGATGGTGAGGCACTGGCTCCTGCAGCCAAGACCCTTGCCCGTACCGGGGAGGCCCCCCCTGGGAAGCCATTTCTCAGCCCAGCCAACCGCCAGGGCTTCCTTCTGCAAAGGCTCAAGCAGGGACAGTGCTGACCTCTTTGTGTAAAAAGGGATTTGCAGAGCCAGGCGCCGGGACAGGGCTTTAAAACCATTGTGAACTTATCTGCCACGCAGAAAGCCAAAGAGTTTAGCATGGTTCTGATTGCAGATAAAAGCAAGGCAGAGCCTGGCAATAAAAGGTGACGTGAAGAGATGATCAAGAAAAGTTTAGAGCACATTGGAAGGATTGATTAATGTCAATTTTACAAGGAAATCTGCCGTATAAGAGCAAGACAATGATAGGTACCTTAGCACTGAGCAGAAGATGAGGAACCTGGTGCAGAATTGTTCAAATTGTGCTGCTGAATTCCAGCAACAGTTTCATGTTGCAGGAAAGGCAGCCTGCTTTGTGTTTTTGTATGTTGCTGATGCATTGCCTGTAGAAGAGTGTATTTGGTGGTCTTTGTTCAGTTCTTAGTGGCTTGTATTCCACTACACATCTGGCTCCTTTCCAGTGGAGCCCGAGTACTGAAAAAAATCATTTAACCATTAGCATGGAGATAACAATATTTCCTTCTCCAATTGGGTGGTCTATTTTATAGCCAAAACGAAATTAGATCCAGGAAGTGACAGGTATTTCTGAGGCTAAAGTTTGGTAGAGCTGAACAGAAAATTCAGAAGGATGTGTCACACAGTTCCCAGGAAGACGGAGGCTAGAAGTTTGCAAATGCATGCAAAGTAATGAAGGGAGTAGCACAGAGGAATATTGTAGCTCTGGATAAAACACAGGGTGCTGATGTGTATTTCCATAGCATTTCTGCCTATTTTCATTTCCTCAGTACAAGGTGTAACCGAGACATAAATATGTATTGCACACATGCAGAAAGAATGCAGGGAAAACTGAATCCCTGGATATGAAAGATACATATTTCAAATTGCTTAACTACCTCCATAACCATGAAACAACACCATGATATTCACAGTCACCCAGAACTGCACTGGTATCTCTCTTCAAGTAGGGGAACCGGGCAGTATAGAGACTATACTGCTGCCTCACACGAGGACATTTGCACGCAAGCACGCAGGAGGATGCGCTCTGGTGTCAAGTACACTGTGGACCTGAATTCTGCCTCCAGACATTGTCACTGTTTAGTACCTGCTACACAGGTATACCCACTCAGAGCAAAAAAATTGCTACAAAAGCTATATACGGATGAGAAAAAAATACTTCCCTGCCTCTTGCCCCTCTCCTTTCCCTGCTGCACTAGACACAGGCAGTGCAGCCCCTGTTCAGAAGCTGGTGCACATTTTGATGGTAATTCTTCATTAGGCAGCTGGCACTCTGCAATACAGGTGATGCTCCACACAGAACAACAATTAGTATTGCTAGATGTTTAAAGAGTGCCTACTAAGGCAGACTGAAGATGACTCCTCTGCACTAAAATCCCTTGCCCGTGAAATTTTGGAATTGTTCAGCAAAGTCTAAATGATGGCTGAAGGCCACAGGGCTGAAGGCAGATGGTTAAAGCTGCTGAATCCCTGAAGAATCAGTGAAACATAAAAGTAAAAAACAAAAAGTGTGCAGGCTACAAGTACACAGAGCACAAGATCCTTTCTTTTCAAAACAGTAATAATGGTATTAAAAAAAAAGACCACCAAGAGAATGAACCAGTGGCAGCACTGATCTTTACAGAGATTCACAGGCCCCAGAAATGCACCTCCTGGGCTGTAGCCTCCTGAAACACCCCTGAATAATTAAAAGGCCCCGTATTTGGGCACTGGGCTTGGTATCCCTGTCTGCAGGGTCTGCGTGCTGGTAGGGCTGTGTGCGTGGACATCAGTAGGAACCCTGCGCCTGAGTCAGGGTCGCCTCTGAGCCACCTGTCAGGGAGAACACCAGCACAGCTAGATCCCGCCATGAGTCACGGGAGGGAGACAAAGCATTAGCTGCCATTTTGATGAGCTTTCCCCTGGCTCTTTTTCTCCAAGCAAATTGCAAATTTAGCCCTCCTTTTTTTTTTTTTTTTTTTTTCCTACCTCTCCTCATTAGCTTGCTGGGAACACTTGTGCAAAATCCAGCATGGGTGGGAAAACACAGTGCAAAGAACCAGCACAACCCTGCCTGATTTTCACGTGCTGCATTTTGCTGTTGCTGTGGCCACTGTAAGGGTTTTGCTTTCTCCAGCAAACAAGGGCAGGCCATGTTCGGCATGCTCAGGGCCTAAGAGGCTCACCTTTCTCTGCTAGTCCATGTAAATGCCACACAATTTTTCTGAGCTCTTTCTTTGTTAGGAGGCGGTGGTGTGTCCTGTGGAACAGCAGCAGCAAAGTAACAGCTGTTGTACTGCCATGCAAAGCTAGCAGGGGTGTTGTTTGGTTTCCCTTGTGGGGAAGCACCCCATGCTCAGTGTGAGGTAGAGCAGTCCAGAAATCTATGGCTACCAAACCGGGTAGCCAGATACAACCTCCCTGCCATTATGTGCAGGACGGCAGCAGGAGGATCCACAATGGATGAGCACAGCTCCTCCTCCATGCAGGGTTTTCAGGTTATACATAGCCGTGAGCTTCCCACAGTTTTCCATATGAATACTCCCCATTTATGTTTTGCTGGAGGTCGATATGAAAACTACATGAAGATTTGTAATGAGAGTACTTGAGTTTCTGCTTTTTGAATGAAGCACTGTGTGGTCTGACCAACAAGGCAGTAGTTCAATCAAAGGGAGCGTAAGGAGGAAGAACTAGCACCTTGATGGAGCTGAAGTACAGGGAACTACATTTCATTTGCCAAAAGTGGTTGCTGTCCATTTCATCATCCTAGAGACGATGGAGGCATTAAGTTCTATCCATACACAGAGGGAAAATGAAAACATATAAAATGCGTAGGAGTCAGCTTAAGATGCTGAATGTTTGGAAAAGCTGGTGACCTGTTTTAAGCATACTCACTACAGACTGATTTCTCACTGGTTTCTTGTAAACAGTTTATCTTTTGGTTTGATAACAGTTGAGGGGTAGATAAGTAAGACTGCCAGTGTTCTTGGCAATATTTTATAAGTTTGTCCCTGCATTTCATGTCCCTATGGTAAACGGGTATGTTTTGGCTGAAATCCTGACGCCACTCGAATGAATGGCAAAGCTCCTCCCTCCCTTAGGTGATCCTCTGGCATCAGAGATGTGCTGTGTATGTTCAGGATTGCTCTGCCCGCTCAGATTAGTGGCTCCCATCCCGCTAGCACTGCTCCGTGCCCAGCAGCTACCAGGATGCACTCCAGGGTGCACACAAAGCATGCAGGTGGCTGCAAGGCAGCAGCAAACCCTCGCTACAGCAGAGATCAGCTGTGCAATCTCCCGTTCAGGATATCTCCATGGACTAGTTTCAGAAACACTCCTCAGCAATGATATAGATGAGGCTAATCTTTCTAGGGACAGGGAATGGATGGAGTGACCTCTTGAGGTCTCGTCAAGCCCTGCTCTTTGAAGATATTACAAAATTTTCTTGTAAATCCTATCAGCTTGGTTGTGATCCCCCTCTTTGAGCTCAGTGAATCAGGGACTGGTTGCTGCCAGCAGCATATAAACCACTGCCTGTATGTGTGTGCGTGTCCATTCACGTGTGTGTGAGTGTACTAGTACACACGTGTACGTGTAGTAGGCTACTTGATCTCCATTTATAACAGCCTTCGCCTTTCTCATCAAAGATGGAGTGGTGAACAGAGATACGATGTAAAGGAGGCTGTGCTCACTTATTTTATATATTTGTAATCTCTACCCAGAATGCTTTTTTTAACAACACTGTCATTTCCATAAAATGTTTCAGATTAGAGAAGATCTTGGCTAAATTTAGCTTTTATGGAAGAAAGAATAAAACATAATTAACTGTTTAAAGAACAAAACACAAACCACATGAAGCAATGAAACTTGTTGGCGAGAAATCTAACAGTAGTGCTTGGTAGCAAACCCATCTCCTGTGAAACAGATGTTTGGGATTTTACACAAAAATAGAAACTACACTAATGTCAAATGCTTTACTGCCTAAAAAACTGACAAACACTGAGTGTTGCTCTTTGGGCACCACAAATTTCCAGGTTATACAGAGCCGCCACAGAAAATGGGATGAAATTAAAGCAAAACAGCAGAAAAGAAATATTGATGGATTTTTTTTAAAGCAACTCCTCAAACTAGCAATGTCTCTCTGCCTTCAGGCAGCTTTTAGTGCAGTCTGAATGGCTAATTATTGCCAGCAGTGGTGGAAAAGCTGGTTTGCAGGCACTTGATTACCCTTGAAGTATCAGGCTCTGTTTTCAGCAGAGCTGTGTACAACTTTCTATAAATTCTGCTTAAATGGGATTTTTAGCCCCCCGCCCCCTTATTTTGTAAACAAATATTGGGACTGTTAATATGGAGGCAGTAGAAAAAGCAACAACAAACCCCTCTGGTTGTTGTCTCATTTCTCATCAGGAGAAGAGAAAATCAGTGGCCTGATTTCCAGGGGTGACTCAAACGGGGAACTGTAAGAAGGCAGTGCCTCTGCCAGTCACACATATCGTGGCTTTTAGGGTAGGTAGCAGACTGGGACAGGAAGCTACATTAACTGGAGGACCGTCCTTTGACGGCTGTTGTAATATTTCTTCAAAACCTGGATGAATGTGTTAGGATGGATTCATCATAAAGAAGCTTTACAAAAATCCCACAGTTTTGGACCATTGGTTCACAAGACATCACCGGTGTAAAGCTTTCCTAGACACTATACTGACTATGAAAAAGACTTTTTGTGCATGTGCCCCACGAGTTAAACCCACCAGAATAGAGATGAAATACCCCAACAGACTCTGCATGAATTTTCTAAGTGGGTGTTCATGTTTTATATCACCATATGAAACTGTGCAGCTTCATACAAAGAGAGACATCACTCCCCACCACACACACGGACATGTACACGCTCCCCAAAGCTAACCAGATGACACACCAAGCCTACATCTCACCAAAATTTTCCAACAGTCAAAATAGAAACATCAGGCCAAACTTAGCCTTCTCCGATGTGTGCACACACACCACTTTCACTTTGATTCAGTCTTCTTGACATATTGTTTCCTCTCTCCTCCCGCCTCCTCTCTCCTTCATGTTTCAAACTGAATTTAAATATTACATCTCCAGTGGACACCAAGGGAAGGCGGGAAACCCAAAAGCACAGCTACGAAGTTTCAGTTTCGAAGGGCAGACACAGAACCAGTTCCTGCCACTGAGGTGAGCAGGAGTTTCCTAGGGCTGGGAGCCAGCGTGGGAGCTGTGGTGTACACCAAGCCCCATGCTGTGCCGTGGTCTGATGCTGGACCCCGTTGAGGGGAATGGGGCCCAGATGCACACTTCTTTCCTGGGCAGCTCCTGCCCGCCGAGGCTGCCGCTTCGCTTCTCTGCCAGGCTGGCACAGTGTGCCACACTCACAAAATCTGTACTGAAGTGAGGTTTCCTCTCCTCCTTCCTATTCTTTTGTTTGCAATGCTCTTTTAATGCTATTTGGCTAAACAGTTGCAAAAAAACCCAGCACCCCCTATACCCCGGAAAGTAAAAGACATTTTTTTTAAATAGAATTTAAGTGGAGGATTAATTTAAGGCACTGGTTTACTTATTCACATGACCAGGGTGCTTTCATGGGTGCTATCACACACACTGATATCTTTTTCTTTGTTTACCTGGATGCCTGGAACAGCAAAGAAAGCCACAGGCACGATGCCAGTTACCCCAGAAATCCCTGAGACCTCTGTGGAGGGCAAATGCCGTGCGCTTTCCAGGAGACATTCAGCATTTTATCATGCTTTATAGGATTACAGCGTAGGAACTAAACAAAAAGCTGAGGCACTTTTGAAAGTAAATGCTTCTTGAGTGTATGAAGAGAAGTAGGATTTGTTCATATTGCAAAGCTGAAACTCTCTTACTGCTGCTTTCAGGCTAGGAGATGTTTTTTGAAAAGCACCATTCTTAGTCCTTTTTAAGCCTGGAGAAGAACCAGGCAAAAATTGGGAATTTGCTTCTCACTAGCTTTTCAGATTCATTCCACACCAGCTTTTAATATTATGATGGGGGAAAAAAAAGTGCAGCCAAACCCAGCCCTTTCAGCAAGTAGGTAGAATTAATCAAGGCAAGTTTGTACATACTGAGGCTGAATTAGGTTCATGTTCTGTCTAATATTTAAGCAATTAGATTTTATTATTAAATCATTTAGGATTAAATTTCTGTTTGGAAAATTATTCTTATTTAGCTGCATGAGTGAAAAAAAAAAAAGAAAAGCCAGGAGCCAATAATCTATTTTGCACTCCTATTCCACTTTGGATCCAGCAGATTTCTGTTGAATGGAGGAAAAAAAAAAGTGATTCCTTCATAGTCTGAGCTCTCATTTCCTCAGCCTGGAATGAAGTTGTGCATGTCCGTCTTCTTTCCCAAATTAATGAATAAATTAAAAAAAGCTGACAGTGCTGAACTGTACTTCTCTGGAACTGCATCTTATAATAATATTGGCTCCAAAACACTGCTGTAAATTCTTGCATATTTTCTTCAACTTTGCTTCTTCCCATATGCAAATTTTATACTGGTATGCAAGTTTGTTATTGCTTTATGTCCTACGAACATGCAATCAAAAGAAAAAACTTAGGCCAATATAAGTGGGATTTTCAATACCTCGTTTGCAAACGTAAAGATCCTTTGCCCCCTATTTTAGCAGTATACACAATACTATTTTTCCTTTACATAGCTCTTTTCATCCCAAATAATTTTGTGGAGCATTTCTGATCACAGAAGATTTGGAAGCACCAAATAGGTGCAACCACATCTGAGGTGGAACATGGGAGCTTTTTAACTTGACGAGGAATAAATTACCTGGCAGCCCCCAGGGAGAGGCCAGGGGCAGGGACCCTATGAGCCCAGTGCGATGTCCCATTGCAAATTTATGGTTTCTCCAAGATCCGTGTTGAAGCACTAGCAAAACCTCGTGCCAGTCGTCTAACCCTGAGAACTCTTCCATGAGTACAGCCTTTGCCTGGCTTATGCGAATGGATGAAATCTTGGCTGCAGGTAACAAAACCACCTGCCCACCATGGTGTGTGTATGCTAAACCTTCTCAGTCACATTCGGGTACGCCGCTGTTACTGCAGTGTCCCTCCCACAGCTTGAGGCGATGGACAGCAGAGCATTCCCATCCAGGGAGTCCCCAGCAGCAGACTCCTCTTGGCTTTCACTGCTGTCCCCCCAACACCAAATAGCTGGGTGCATCCCGGGTAGCATGGGTGTCTGGAAAGGATGTCTGAGAAAGCCAATGAATTGGGAGTGCTCAATGGACTTTAATGATCTGGGCTGTAATTAATAATAGTAGAATCCACTCTAGCTTAGGCTCCAAATACTTCAGATGAAAGGAAAAAGTAACATGTGGTCTGCTGTGTGCTAAGTATTCGCCTGTCCTTGAATGTCCTTGTTAAATGTGTTCTGAATTAGAGGTATCTAAACACCACAAATAACTGTATTTTATTGTATATATCCATTAGTAACTAAAAATAATCAGAAGCACTGAGTAATAAAGTTAGAAATAAAACCAAGGGCAGCCCAGTGGAAGTTGTTTGCACTAAGTTCAGACGCGCTGACATACCCTTCCTGGGGCCTTTCAGAGGGACTGGGTCCAGCCGCCCTCCTGCTCAGGGTCTGTGGGCTTTGCTGTCGCCCTTGGGCACAGGAGTAGCACGCCTGCCCCCTCCTTGGCGTTCTCCTCGTCACCCATCCTGCTGGGGGCCAAACCAAGGTGATTGCAAGAGAGAAGAGCCACCGCCACAGCAGCTGTGTGGCTTTTTAAAACTTTCCATTTTCCTGGCAGCACAGGCTGTCTTCCAAGTGTGGCACCTGAGCCCCTTTGGGGTTGCTGCTGGCTCCTCGGTGAGGGCGACAAGAGCTGATGCATGGGCTCAGCCTTACTGCTGCACCCTCCTTTGCCCCTTTGCCATTGGATAAACGATTCCTCCTTCCCTATCCTGCAGCACCTCCAGCCAGAAGTAGCTCCTTTTTGTATTTTATACAATTCATTTGGGAAAATCCTCAGAGCCTCTTTCCTGCAGGCGACTTGTAAAGGAATTATTTTTATTCACAGAGATGTACTTGTATGCTCTTCACGTATCATTTTTGCCAATATGCTTTTATTTGGTGACTTCCCTGTCTTAAGATGATCCTATATGTTTTCCGTTACGGTCTGGACATTTTCTTAAATGTTTTCAAGGTCTTTCCCTTAAGCAACAGACCTTTTTATCTCGCAGAGTTACTTTTAAAATCATTGCTTCTGCATGTGTGATGTTATGTTGATTACAGTAAAACTGGAGAATTCTCTTAAATGTCAGGCTGTCTGCTCTGCTGCAAATGCCTCACTGCTTTATTCACCCCAACTCTTTTTGAAGGTCCCTTTACTAAAACCAAATAACATTAAGATTAATGTAGGGATTCTCATTTTGTAATGGTCTAGAAAGCTGATGATAATTTTATTGTTTGATGTTTTCTTATAGACAATGATTTTTGGTGGTTTTTTATGAAGATCAGGGATTGGATTCTTTAATGAAAAACACATGCTGTAACTTAAGCTTAGTAAGCTAAGACTGTCTCTATGTCCTACAAAACTACGCTAAATCCTTTGATTTATGTTCAGTATTTTGAACCACACAATACAATTATCTTATCCATTCTAGAGATACCAGAAGGAGAGACAGAGAAAAACCTTAGACTTCATACATCAGACTCAAATATTTTCCTTGCAAGTATGACCAAGCCTTCACTTGTTGCATTATTGTTAGGGAGATTTGAAAACTTTCCTTCTAAGAGTGACAAAAACGTGAACTAATTACCACAGTAACCACACTCCATTCACTTGTCCTTAATGCTTTTACCATAAATGAAGCAATTTCACCATCTCATTCACTTGCTTTCTGTTTTAGTGAAGAGACACTCCTCAGTATTGAAGACTTATGATCTAAGCAGAGCAAGTGGAGACTGAAAGTAGGGGCTTAGGGATACGTAGGGAGTGAAAGCTTAGTAACCAGGACTGCTTTACACAAAAAATACAGTAGGATTGAATTATAGGATTTATATTTTCAAATGAGTTTATTAACCGGAAATAGATGAGGTGTATACCTATCGATGCAATTTTTTTCAGGCATATTTTTAGTGTATTTATTTTAAGTGCTGTGCATGTGGCATGCTTAGTGTATATACATTTTCCTGATAAAGCCTGGAGTGTCTGGCTGGATTCCAAAGTTCAGCTTAATCTGTAGGATGCTTTTTTTCTGGCATCAAAAATCAACCAGATTTTTATTACATTACCTTTCTGAACAGAAATGCTTCCTCTTTTTGTTTGTATTAAAATATATGTCAATATTAAGATTACTGATGTACAGAAAATTAGAGGTTGCAGAAAATTTGTGCAAAAGAAAAAAGAACAGACTAAATAACTGAAGTAAAAAATGTTTGAGGGAATAACAGTAAATACTCTTCTGTAATTATTCGATGCAAAAAAACCCTACCCAAGTCTTTAAAAATTGCAAATGCACCTATAACTAGCGCAGAATAAAAATGCTGACTGCGGCAGAAAATGCAAAAACCGCATTAGCCAAATTACTGCAAGTTCAAACTTCAACTTCATTGGCAAAAGCCTCAGCTTCCAGTACCCTAGTTAGGAGAGTTTGCAGTTTGTCACTTGTGGTACACTCTTTCTTATTTTTAGGCTTGATGCAAAGCCCATTAACTTCAATCAAACATAAATTTTCCTGTTTACATCCATGGGTTTCTTTGGGCCATATTTAGCATACTGAAGCATGAGACCTTGTTTTAAGCCATCACTTACAGGAACAACACCAAAGGAGCAAAACATTAGCGCTATACGCTCCCTACATTTCTGTATATTTTGTTAAACGTTAAGCAGTAAGGACTTTTGATTGCCTCCACCTACAACGTTAAATTTCCTAAAGTAACTGTACCCAGGAATAATAATAATAATAGTCTAATAAGCCCTCTCTTATGGAGAGTGGTTCATAAGGTTGTGCTTCACATCTCAAGACTTGCAGAGAAACTGGCAGGGGCGCTGGCTGAAACATAGCAAAGCACCTAAATGTGAAAATTAATAAGGTGCTAAGGTTTTGCAGAGGCAATATGGCTTAAGAAAGTGCTCAAAATCTGGAAAGCTCTTAAGTGCTGAGCTGGAAGGTGCCGTCCTGTGACGGGGAGCCCAAGCGAGAATGTACGTGCGTGATGCTACACCTGGGTTGCTCTGGTTTTTGGCAGCTCCTCCGTCATTTCAGGAGTGTGTGCTGGTGAAAGCCTGGGAGGCTAGCACAGGGGGTCTGGGAAGAATAACTCACTGCTGGTGACCTTTCCTTTCAGGACACGTCACTGTGCGGGGGCATTTTTTTCTGCCTAACACTGCAGCTATGTTTCCGCTCCATCTCCAAAAGTACTGTACTGCTCCATCACTGGGAAGCCGCAGGACTGTGCATGAACAGGAACCCTCACCGTGCTCAGACCCTGCCCAGAAGCCCTCCCTCTTTGATGTCTATTTTTTCTTTTTTTTTTTTTTCTTCTTTTTTTAAGTTCTGGTTTAGAAGGTGGTAAGTTTCTAATGTTTGAAAAGCAATTGTCACACCACCGCACACGTGAGAGGAAACAGTGCAGACCACCCGAGTCCAATCCTTTATGTGGACATTTAATCTCCTCCATCAACATCAAAGCCCTTGCCCTGACATCCAATTGCATTGCCTCATGTGAGCTTTCCAGTTTGTTTTCTCTCCCCTCTCTCCCCCTATTCTTTCTCTCCTCACTTGCTCCACTTAATAATGCTACCCAAAGGGTTAGTTTTTTTCCTCCTTCCTCCTCAAATGGCAATCCCCCTCCTAGATGTATATATATATATATGTAGTAGAGCAGCCTGCGCTGGGGAGAGCACCCAGCCTCCCCTAGCCCGGTGGCCGTGGCAGGGCGAGGAGGTGCAGGGGGGGCTACAGGGGATGTGGGGGGACAGGGTGGCTGAGGGGGATGCCAACACTTGAGGCCAGCAGTGTGCCGGCCTCTCTCACCCAGGTTTCTTGGAGGCGTCAGCGCAAGCAGCACGGGCAGCTGGAGGAGGTGTGTGCCCCGTGGTCCGTGTTTCGAGATACCCTCATGCACCCACTGGTTGAAAGGCAGAGGTTAAAGCCGCCTAAATTGGAATGGGCTGGGTGCACCAGGCGCAGCACTTCAAGAGTATCGATCACACCGTGGGCTGCCTGGGGAGGAGAGATGTCTCCCCGCACAGCCACTGCCCACAGCGGGGGACTAGGCAGATATAATGGAGATAAATGGCACTGCCCCCAAAACCTCCAGCTTCAGAAACTGACGGGCTGTTCTTTCAGAAAAATACTGTTTTAAAAAAAAATCAAAATGCATATTTTTGTTCACAAAAGGAATAGTTTTCCACCTTATAACCAGCTTTATATTCCAGTGCTTCTAAAGCACTGTCACTCTGCTGTTGCAATGTGCAGCATCTAGGTGTGGGATTTGGAAAGTAATCATCTCTCCTTACATTTGCTAGCATGACACATTTCATATTTGCAGTTGAAATGGCTGAGAAAGTATGTAAGATATAGAAATGTGGAATTCAGGCTCCTAGGGTACAGTTTTCTCTTACACAATATAAAAATCCTTCTGGCAGTTGTGTTTTGTCATTTCAGATGAAAAGTGGATTGCAATGCGCACAGTTGGTTTTGTGTACACAAACTTACACAAGCATACGTTACATATAAATGTATTTATACACACACATGCACGCATATATATATGGATATGCACACACCCAAAAAGACAGAAAAAGATACACTGAAACCTATGATAACACTGTAGAACTTCTAAAAAGATTAAGAGGAAAAAATATTGCACAAGCTTAAACTCCCTGCTGGTTTCATATGAAGCGTGACACTCAGTGATGAATGCAAGATAGGAGTTTGATATCATAAAAACCTACATATGAAAGCAAACTCAGAGAAATTACTCATGCAAGTAAAGTACTTGCAGGTCCAGGAACTGGACGGATAAAAAATGAGACACTTTGGTACCAATGCAATATCTGACTCTGGAGTATCAAATGCAAAGCCTACTATCCAGTCTCAGCAGGCCACTCAGCTCAGCGCAGTAGCATTTTGTAGCCAGAACTGCAATTACAAACATAACTTTTCTAGAGAAATGAGTGCTGTGTTAATTTGTTTGCAAACTGCTACAAACACACAGAATTTTTCTCAGCTACAGGTCACAAGCATTACTGTTGTATACATGTGTGTAAGGGCTGCATCCTGAAAATGCAAACAACAAATACAGGATCTTTTTTTCCTTTTGATCTATCCTCAGGATCAGAAAGGAGAGAGAATTTTGCCCTCAATACACCAAGTAGGAGAATGAGTAACACATCAAGGAAAGCACTTCTGGATTCTGTTTCTCCCCAACTATGGTAATACATATGCTCAAATTCCTTTTGAAGTAAAATTAGAAAGCAACTCTTGTGTGTGGTAAGGTAATGGGTGCATGTGCTGGGGCCACACCAGAGGCTGACTGGGGGCTGAGCAGTTACAACAATGGGGATTTTCCTTCTGCTCCCACAGAGGGGATTTTGCCCTTCCATGTCTAACTGTTGCACAATCCACCCCGCCGCACCCCCCATTAGCACCTGCTCTGTCAGCATGCTGAACCCAACAGAGCTGCTCCCAATTTCCTTGTGTCACGCTGGATCTGAACCAAATTTGTAATAACTCAGTCACTGATAAGAGAGAGGCAGGAGAATGAAAAGCACGGGCAGAGAAGTCAGCTGTAGTACCAACTCTCTGCTGATGGATGCTGGCTTCCTGCACGCAGCTGCGTGCTAACAATCTTACAAACTAGGTTAGCAAGTGTATTACTAATAATCTGTGAACAGATGCCTTCTTGATTTCACATCTCTCTAAAATGCATGAAGTAGTCCTAACATTGAAAACCTCCCAGTTCCTAGCAAAGCTAAACTGTATCATATACATTGGCTTGGCCAAGAAAAGCTCTACTTGAAAAGTTTCTAAAGGGGAGTTAACTCAAAACCTTAATACATGAGAGACATGGCAAAGGGAAAAATATTTATCTCAGTGTCGATGTGCAGCAGGATGCAGAAATGCAGGAAATGCCCCCAGTTCTGAAATCATCATGGCAAAGTTCTGAGCACAGCTGAAGACTTTCTTTTCCAGTGAAAGTTGATATTTCAGGGGAATGAACTTTGTTCATGAATTTGAATAAAATTTGCATATAGATTCACTCCAGAAAAAATGGGGAAATTGTTTTGAAGCAGTTAATTTCATTTTTACATTTTCAAAATGAGATTTTTTTTTAAATTGCACTAAGATATTTTTAAACTAATATTTTGATGCCTCATTTTCATAATTTTTGTTTGCTTGTTTGTTTGAAGACTGGTCTACATTTAAAAAATATAAATAAAATCTTATACAACAATGCTAAACCAAACCCAAAGTGAAACACTTACATTCAGATGAATAAAAATATTTTGCAGCAACTTAAATTGATATTTTTTTAGGGCTTTTATTTTTCCACAATATTTTTTCTCTTTTTTGGGGTGTGTGTGGTTTTTTTTTTTTTTTACATAGGGAAATTAACCCCCAAATTCATAAGTCATCCAGCTGCTTTGGATGAATGACTTCAGTTGTGATAGAGTTCAGCAAGGTGGAGAGTTCACAGCAGATCTGGCTATTTCCTCCTGCATTGTGGAACCTGGAGGTTGGGAGGGGATGAGGAAAAACCTGCCTTTAATTCTGTCCCATCCTCTCAATAAATTCATGCATGGTGTATCACTCAAGTCAGGAGCTAGCCCCCTAGATTATTATTTATACCATAAATGAGTTTAAAGGTGTGAATATAAAGCTGAGCAATGACAGCGTGGCAGACAATATTTATGTACAACAGAACACTATGAGTTCACACTTTTAATTTTGAACACATGGTCAAGACATCTCCTTTAGTAACACAGACAGAATGTATTTATAAATATGACTGAAGTAAGACTGATGAACGAGGGAAACTATTCCACCTTTTATGGAAACAAAAATGCTCCTGCCTTTCAGGCCATAGGGAGCACAGAAATGTGATCAGCCCCTTCTGACTGTGGACTACTCATCCCTGCCATCCCATAGTTGCCTATGAAGCCTAGTTTTAAGCAAAGCAATGTCACTGTTTTCATGTGTGCATGTTTTTGTAGGCACATGGACTTTGGCTCTTCACAGCAGACATGACCCTAACTGTGGGGCTACCAGCACCTAGCTCTTGTGCTGGATTGGGCTGCACGTGCTGTGACCGAAAGAAAAGTGAGGAGCATTTTCGCTGTGGCCCACCACCATACACTGCTCCAGCAGCTCTTGAACTTGGGAGGCATACACTCTGGCTGTGCTCGCAGTACAAGTAGTGCTGAGCAAAAGGGGTAGGTCTGCAGAGGGAAACCACTAGTGCTGTAGGCCTCACAGCCACACTATTTGTGTTTGAGAGATGTTTGCTTGAGGCTAGCCTGGGCTCTTCAGTGGCCAGTGCATGTACCTGAACCCCCTGGACCCTTTCAGTTTTATTTCAGCAGAAAGGGAGCCAGTATGGTGGGCGATGGCTGGGAGATGCCCTTCAGAGGTGCAATCCTGATCACATTAAAATGTAAAGAAAGGCCCACTCGTAGACATTATGGGGGATGAGAAGCTGTCTTTTTGGGATGGAGTCAGTTTTGCCCTCAGAACTGTATGAGTTGGAAATGGATCAACATTGCCCCAGGAGCTGAGCACAATACCATCTGATTGACAGCCACCTCTCCCTTTGTCACTGGCTGCAACATTAGTCACAGAAAAGACAAATCCTTTTTGTCCTGACAGAATACATATTTTGTACAAGCACTACCACCTACAACATCTTGCAGGCCATTGATGGTACTTTCTGAGAGGGAACCACCCCATTTACACATCAACCCTTTAATACAAAAGGCAGCCAAGATCATAGGCTGTCTCAAAATAACATGATATGACTTAAATGGAGGATTGGTGTAAAACATTAAGATGTGCTGCATATTCAGTAATGAAAAACATCCTGGAAACTGATGAAGGAAAAGGTCATTCGCATACTGCTGAAATCCCTTAAGAATCTTAAGGCTTTGCTGGGTGCATTGATGGATATGTGTTAATGACCATGCAAAGATGTGGTCTAAGGCTGACCACCAGCCCTCACTCCTCACTGCAAAATTATTGACAGCTATATTGCTTATTCTTGTAGCGGTTAGGAAATGAAATGCCTTTCTCTAATCAAGTAATTGCATTAAGCAACTTCTGGGAACATTTTGCTGCTCTTGTTTAATAGCCTAGAAGTCAAGTGTATTTCATATTTGTTAACTGTCAGGAGTAGTTTTGTTCACATTTATTTTTGAACTAAAACAACACTGCTTTTGCCCTTCCAAGTAAACCTTTTTTTTTTTTTTTTTAAAGTCAACTAGTAAAAACAGGCAAGTGAAAAGTTTGGGCAGTCTTCAGACAGTGTGCAAGAAGGAACCAAACAAAGGAAGTTCTGGGTAGAATTAAATGCTGAACCAGTGATTCTGGAACAATAATAATAATTTAAAAAAAGATAGGAAAAACCCCCAACAACACAAACCGGTTATAATTGAAGCCATGCAATTCCTGGCAGACTTCATATGGCTAAGACTTTTTGTTGTCTCTTTTTCTTTCTCTTCCTGCAGCCGCTGGTGCAGTGGTTGCAGCCCAGCCAACTGCTGCCGGATGGAAGGAGCCACAGCAGCGTTGCCCTTCTGGCTCACCACCCAGGGACTTTTCACTTCAGTGAACATTGGGAGAGGCTGTGGGCTCGGGCAATCGATGTCCGTGTGACAGAGGGAGAAGCCACTGTCCAGCTCCAGCCCATGGTATCCTCAAAGGCTCTCTTGAGCCACAAAACCCCATGCTGCAGCCGCAGAGAAAAAAAGCAAGCAGCTGATGCTTAGGCACAGGTGTCTCTGGGCATCCCACACAGCTCCTGGGGAGCTCTGTGGCAGAGAGGGGAGCATGTCCTGGGCAAAGCAGCCCCCCAAAGGGTTGTTCTGGTCTACAGCATTGGCCTTGGTGCTCGAGGATCACCAGGGTCGCCTGCCAGGTCTGGCCTGAGCTCACCAGTGACGTTCCTTGCCTATAAGTGCGTGCTGCTGTTAGAACAGATCTGTTTGCTTTGGCAATATGAAGCTTTTCTTGCCAATAATGTTTCAGCTATTTTAACCTGAAGCAGTTGTCTCCAAACTGTGGGGAGCTTAATAATAGAGCAATAACCCTAAATGACAAAAGACAAGATAATTGTCAAAGATAAGGACATGGGAATTTGCAAAGCAGCACAAGCTTCTTTTGCTACCCTCACGAATTCATTTATTTCTCATAGAGGCCTATTTGGAAATGTTCAGTTTGTAAAATGACTGAAAAGGCACACTGCAAGGTAGCCACTTGTTATCGGTATACACATGGCTCATCACTTGAATTGTACGCTACTTTAGGTGGGATGTGAAGTAATTAATGACAATAAAAGTAGGAATGGAAACAACTTAGGGTGTAAAATAGGGGCCAATAAAGACACATAATGTACATGACATCTGACTGCCCCTTCCCTGTTCAGTAGTGTGCGAGGCTGAGGTTTGACAGTGGATCAACACAGCTGCCTGTCATGCTGATACATGAGGAAAATTGACACTGTGGGCTGGCCCTCAGCTCAAATATTCAAACCTGCAAAAGGTCTAAGTCATCACACGAAACGGACTAGGAGGCAAGCCCTCTTACGTCTGCCAAAAGTAAAAATAACCCAGAAGCCCTGCTGACAATCCTTGCTTGTGTTCTTATCGCCTCGTTGTATGAGTTTGTTTAATCTTCTCCAAATGAGAAATGCAGGAAAAAAATGTTTTGGGAACAAGTAAAAATTACTCTGAGCCCCTTGCATTATTGTTCTGCTACCTTATTTAACAACTGCAAAACCTGATATTCTTCCTAAGTTCCATTTTCAGCATGTATCTTGAGGGTGCCTTACAGCTTTTTAATTTTATTTTTCTGCTCACGTATTCTGTACTTGCTGGCTCTGAAGTTTTCTTCTGTGAAATTGCCCAGCTGCTTGAGTGTCCCTTCTACAGACCAGGATGCAGTATTAAAGGCTGAACTTGGAATGCACAGTGAAAATGTAGCACGGCTGATCTTCACTAAAAGTATCGTCTTCCAATACACGTTATTTAGTACATGTTTTCTAACGGGTTCTGCTTTGTTTTGTGGGTTGTTTTTTTAATCAGCTAACTTGCTGTCCTGAGCAAGGAGTTACTTAGGAATTCTCAACCAGCAAGCCAATTTGGTTTGTAAGGACTCCAGGTGGGCAATTGCTCCCATAAATACACCAGCCAAGATGCAGTTTTGAGAGTAGGCGCAGCTACACCCACAAAACCTCTCCCACTCTGTACCTAATTGGCTAGGGAGAAACAGCAGGGAGAAACAGCTTTTGGAGTATTTTTCCTCATCATAGCTGGGGAGGTTCTGTGTTTGTGGTCAATACTTGAGGAGAAAAATATCTATTTTGGTCCTTCACCAAACATCAGATCTGTTTCCTGCCTTGAGAACTCCCAAGCCTCCTGGAGGGGAGATGTGGAGGAAAGTCATGGGTCCAAGAGTGTAGTAAAGTTGAACGAGAGTTTGTACTGTAGTAAAACTGATAATCTTCATAGGTCTGGAAGCCCTGCTGGGCTTTCTGTGTGCTAAGCATGCTACAGCTGGGGCGTAGCGATCAATTAAAATGCTCTTAGTCACTCCTGGCCAACAACCACCTGCTCCTGCAACCCTCTCCCGTGTTGATCTAAAAGCCCTTCTGCAGCAATCGTGCCAGGCTGATGGATCTGCAGCCCTGGCCACTCAGCAGGTGAAGCTGCAGGCAGAGCCCTCACGTGCTGGCTGCCTGCTTGGTGCAGAGGTGGGGGTTGCAGGCATTCAGTTGCTTCAGAAGCTCGAGGGCTTTTTCAAAGCGTGGAGGCTGATTTCTCAAAATTCAGATTTCATATTTTTTGATGAAATTTAGGCAAAATCATGGAGGGAAAGTACAGCCAAACTAATTACATGGGCAACCATCAAGTATCTAATTCTATTAATTAAACCGACCATGAAATGTTCCTGCTGTGCTATTCCTAGCAGAGAACAGAAGAAACAGAGAAGCAGCTATTGCTGCTTAAAAAATCACTCAGCTGAGTGAGTGCTTAGGTCTCAGCTTATATTACGGAGACGTTCAGTTTGCAAAGAAAGTTCAGGGTCTATTTAGCTTGTGTACCCTCAGCAGTACAAAACTGCCTTTGTTAAAAATAGCATGAAAGAGATTCCTAGGTGAAAAAGACACTCCTAGACGATTTTTGTTTTTAAAGAGGTGATGATTTTGGAAAATGTTTACCACGCATTCAACACTTCAGGCTTTGTAAAGACTGAGATATTTCTGAGAAAACATTCAAAGCAAGTCCAGGAGAGCAAGCGAATCCACTGGCAGAACAGCGTATGCTGAAGGCTGACAGACAGAAGGGGATTTTGGGGAGAAGATGAAATTCCATAAGCCGAGCTCCACTGCTAACCCTTTTGCTAACAGCTGATTCCAGCTCCTTGGACCAACCAAGAAAGGGAGAAAGAAAAGATGAAAAGAGGAAATATAGGAAAAGGAAATGAAAAGAGCTTTATTAGTAAGGTTCTTCTCCTGCCTGACCCAATTATCAGATTTTGCATTTAAGTTTAAGACAGTAGATCAAACAACAAGAGCCACTTTGTACTTTTGCCAGGAGACCATATGATATCTCTCAGTGACTCTCCTGCATGCCAGGAATAAGAAACTGTGCCTCTAAGTTAGTTTGTCTTACATATGGTGCAATGTGCAAAAAATAGCAAAATTCATAAATGACTGCACTCATGGATGATTTCCAGGATTTATGGCACTTTATCAGCTGGGGTGGGGGGAGAAGGAGGAAAAGGAAAATCTAATTATAAGTTTCCACAAATAAGCTAAAAAGGAATGAGAACTGAAAGAAAGTCCAAAGGTTGGTGTCATGCTAAGTTAGCAAAAGCAATCCATTAGAGTTATTTTGAATGAGCAGTTTACAATGTTCAGATCCAAATCTACTCTGGATATTTGGATATTTTTGCAGGGAAGAACAATCTGTTATAGAAATTAATCTGAAAAAACCCAAGATGAACTATAGCAGCTATAGCACTGTGATATCTCATAAATGCTGAGGCCTGCATCCTCACCTCCTTTAGACCTTTTCTCTAGGTTGCAGCATTTCAGGTTCTGGGTACTTTAAAGAGATTGACATAGGAGATGCCTTGAAAGGTGGTTGTCCTTCCCTTCATCTTTTTTCAGCAGTACTTTTGGTAACACTGGTAAGCACTGGAACCCCTTCCACTCTGCACCATGGGGATAGAGGTCGTTTCTCTGCCATGATGTCTGGCAGTTCATAAAATAACATATGTTGCTTTCACTTGTGCAAACAAAAGCAAAGAACTGTAAGTTAACTGTGCTTAAGAATATCCCTTTAAACAAAACCAGAGGCAAATGTTTCTGAGAGATTTTATATTAGGCTCTTCTGAAGATGAGGTTACTCACTTACCTCCAGCAAGAAATGCACTTGATTTTAATGCCTGTACTTATTTTTCACCAGCTGATTCTGACACTTTGGCACATTTGTTTGTACGATATTTTTAGTTTGGATGCATTTCATTAACACCTGTGTTTCTGAGTGCAGTACCAGCTTTGTATTCAGGAGACAACCGTACTCTTGCATTTATTATCCCGTTTGGGCTGAAAGCCACTTCTAATGGGCTTTATTATTATCCACCACATTCCTCAGTAGGAAACATCTAGTCCAAACTTGGCTGTCTTGGTTCTAAACTTGTTCCACAGCTAGCCTTTTTGGAAAGAGAGGCTAGGACTTTTTGTCCTTCTGTTTTGCCTACATAGTCTCACTGGAGTTTAAATATATTGTTTCTTTGCTCTGTCTTCATTAACCACAAAGATAACAAAGCCTTCTTATTTTTATAATTTCCCTTTACACAGATGCATACACAAATATTTATGGACAACCATCTTGCTTTAACTAGATGGCATGTAGCCACTCGTATTCCAGATGTTTTTGCATTCCATTTTCTCCTCCTCTTGGTGACCAGAAAAGATTCAGCATGTGTTTGTGTTGGTAGAAAAAGTATGAAATACGTCTATAAAATCATAAATAGAATGAAGAAGGTGAAGGCAACAATTATTCACTATTTCTCACCACACAAGAACAAAAAATTATCAAGTAGCATTTTTGTAACGAGCTAAGGAAGGAGTTTTTCACATGGCTTTTAATTAAATCATGGAACTTATGCCACAGGATGCTGTAGAGGCCAAATTAGAAATTAATTGAAAAGGTCTTAAACATGTTCACAAACAACAAGTTTTATGAACCCGTGGAAGTAAAGGTCTTTTACTGTCTACTAAGCACAATAGTCTATATGCAATTTCCAGGCCAGGAAATCCCTAGGCTGCTGACTGCTAGAAGCTGTGAAGGGCCATGAGTGCCAAGCCCTACATACCTTCCTTAACCATATGCTACTGACCATTGCTGGAGACAAGATGACCCTTTGGTATCATCCCCACGTGCCTATTTTTACAACCTTGGGCAGTGAAGAAGTGACAAAGCAGACATGATGTACAGAACAAGACAACCTCTTATGCATCAGTGAAGCTATAAAGAGCAATCTCGCTCTTTAGCTTAGACTCTGAGCTTGCCCAAGGAGGGCAAACCTTTCTTTTCCTTTTCAGTAATCAAAAACTCTGCCTCTGCACATTGGCTTTTGCATGAACTCTTTCAGTTTCACCCTTGCTGGGGCAAAGGCCATCATCTTACCACAGCAGGGAAACCTTCCCATTAGCTCACATCAGCTAAACTAATGGGGAGAAGTTTTGTCTCCCAATGACTGATCTTGAAGAACTCTTCTGGAGGAGTCTTCACATTTCTTTGCATATGGGCTGGCATTTAGCTTTGAAGGGAAATGGCACGTGGCTCTGGAGACTGGGATAGCCCCTGCAAGCAGGGGTGATGTTTGCAGCCATAGCTCCCCTTCCCACCATGGCTTTCCTGAGCTGGATGCAGATGTCTGGGGGAAGGTGTGTGCATGCGTGGGTGAGAGTACTGTAAATCACTGCCCTGAAACCAAGCACAGGTCTAGAGGTGAGATCCGGGAGCTGCTGTTTAAAGATGAAGGCTCCCTGGAATGACCTGGAATGCTGTTCCTCTCCATTCATCCTGTAGGTACCGTCATGCAGGGCTGTTACGCCTCTGTCAGGACGACTGACTGGTAACTAACAGGGTTTGATTCTTCGCAAGTCAATATGGATAATGGCCTTTGCTCTTAATACAGTCCCAACCTGCTCTGTTTTCTTTCCACCTCATCCATAGTGGCATCAACACTGATGTGGGTCTGGGAAGGAAATAATTTTTCTTGGAAAGATTTTGGCTAGTCCATGACAGCTTCTTGTGTTGCAGAGTTTTGTGTTTCTTGGTTAAAAGCATGCTCATCATTTGCTTTTTTTTTCCTTCTTTTTTTCATAAGCCACGTTTGAATAAGGAAACACAAATATATAAAAAACAGCTGTTGAAATGTAATTAAAGAACAGACGGGGCCTTCTGCCAGGTCTTCTGAGAGAAATGAGAGCTTGCTCATTACTTGAACCCTCCTCTGTACCACGCCCAAGCACTAGGATGCCTCGCTACTGAAAGCAATCTCTGCTTGCCTAGTGGGAATAGACAAAAGCAGATACACAGCATGCATTAGCGGCGCTCCTGTCATGTGACTGGCTTCAGTGTGATCAAAGGAGAAGTAAATTACTTTTTCATTTATACTAAACAACAAGACTGTTTTCTTCCAAAGCAAATATTTAGGAATCGGTTGCATAAAGGAAGCCATACAGTGCCCTCTCTATGTTTTTGGTATTTCTCAGTGACTTCAGAGCTGTAGAGAGCAAAGCTGTTCTGAAACAGCGTGAAATGTCCCATGGTATCTGGAGAAGTAAGGATGGCTGGCATTTTCTTATGCCACAAACCCCGTTCTTGGGTTATTTACCACAGAAATGTTCCTTTGCTTGAGGACAGCTCTTTCTTTGAATCTTGTATCTCTAGAAAGTCTTTGGCTGAGAGCAGTTAATTGTGTTGGACTACTACGAGGGGATTCAGATACACCCACTAGGTATCTAGCGCCCTTTGAGATGCCTTAAGGAGTCCAGGATGTCCACCTGGTGACAGCAGACATCCTAGGTGACTCATGGAGGACCCATGTTGCTGGGGAGCCATGCCAAGCAGCAACTGGAGGCCATCTGGAAAACCCCAGGGCATCTCAAATGGCACCAGATATCTATGCATGGGCAACAGAATCAAGACCCTGGTGTCATTAATCAAGACCCTGGTGTCATTAGGAAATACTTATTTAGGGACACCTATTCCCAAGAGTAATTTGTAACCCTGTCAGTCCTTGTAAGAATGTGGGCTTCAGCATTTATTCAGTTAGCAGGTAGTCACTGATAGCTACACATCACTGCCTGTTTATCAGAACACAAACTTTTGCCTGCAGCTCAGGGATCAAGGGAATTAGGGTTAGTCTTAAGAAAGATCAGAATGTAATTTCCAGAATCATTGAAAAGAATCTGAATGAATATGCCTGAACTACGTATTACAGACGTAGGAGCAGAGTTCAGAAACTGTAGGGAGAAGATAGGCTCATCCAAATCATGAAAGTGGCAGAGAGCTTACATGAAACTTTTCTAAATATGTCTCACAAGTTATCTGCAAAACAACTTTCTGCAAGAATCCCAATCCTCCCTTGGTCAAAGCAGAATAACTGAGAGGGAAAGCCAGTGTTGCAACATTTCAAGATTGCTTTGCGTTTATAGCAGCACAACGAAGTTTTATGTCCTGTATAACACACACATGTATATTTATCTATTGACAGATGCTGTACATTTCTCTCGTCTGCTGCATATCCAAAAGGCTTGGCCACTATAGTCAATGCACTAAACTTGAAAAGGCCAAGAAAATTTAAAAAACAAGGTGTTTTCTGGAAACAATAACCCCTCCAAAGAAACAGGGCTGAAATTCAAAATGAAGCAATCTGGAATTTTATTTCTGTTTAATATTGTCTTCCAAGCTTACCTCTAATATTCCAGAGGGAAGAGTTTTTCTCATGACTGATGGAAACTTAAGTCTCCTCATAGGAAGGGTTTCCCTTCCAGAAATTTAAAACTAAAAAAAAAAGTATCAGACAACACAAGACTGTGCCAAAGAACAGAATTTTCCAAAGATTTGGATGGAATAATCACTTTGTTTTACATGGCAGACAAAATCTCCACTGAAAAGAAAACACAAAGATGTGGAAAATGCTGAAAGTGGACTGACAGGTTTAAGAGTCAACCGACATTACATCTGCAGGTTTGGAAACCCAGAATTGTCCCTATGCTAATAACTGAAGACTCAAAAATAGCGAGTGAAACATGAATATGTCAGAAACTTTTGGATTAAATTTAGCCAAAAAGTTAAACAATACGATGTGGGTGTCACTAGAAAGATGCAAAAGTGAATTTTGCTGGGAAATGTCAATGGCCTACTCATGAGACCACATAAAGGCAATGTCATCCTTCCAACACCATTTTCAAAATATACTTCACAGGTAGCTTTTCCTTTTACTTAAAATCTTTACAATTAAATGTAAAGAGTTAGATCCTTAGCTGGGACAAGTCAAAGTGTTTCAATCCTAGCAGCTGACACCTGGCACAATGTCATCCTGCTTCATTCAAGTGAAGGTAGAAAATACCTTCAACCGCCTCTGAGACACCAGGAAATACAGATTTTATGTGCAGAGATCTGCCTCCAGGAGCAGCAGGAATGCTATCCCTTACAGATTGTATTCTAGGAAAAGGTGTGTCACAAGCATAAAAGTTTCTCTTTTACAGCAAGCCTAATTTTTGCTACTTAGGCACCTTGTAATAGCCTTAATATGTATGCACATAGGGAGAATAACCTATTTCCCTAAGGCTGTGACTCTTGTACCAAAAGATAAGCTGCCTCTCTCCAGTCTTCTCATGAAAAGATTGCCTACAGCTGAGAGCTGACAACTGCATAAAACCAAAAAATAACTTCCCAGCCCCGATTCTGCATTCACCAGTGTGAGAATATGTTAATATTGATTTATTCAGCTACATACAGAACCTTTCTCTTACGTAGTGAATTCTCAGTAAATCTTTAAGTGTTCTGCAAACAAGGCAAGTATCATCTCTACACATGGGAAATTTAGTTATAGGAAGGGGGATCTTATTTGCTTAAAGTCATCCGCTGATTGATTAAACCCAGACTATCTGTGAATGTATGCTATTCAACAGTAGCAGAGCTTGATCCTTTAGAGCGTGTTTTCAGGAACGTGACTTACGCAGGCAAGAAAAGATCATTATGGGCTCGCTCCTGCGAGGTGTTGAGCTCTCTGACTCCAGCCCTCAACAGTGCTTAAGAACAAGCCTGACTTAAGAAAGTGAGTCATCCCTTTGACTTCTGTGAGATATAATGTGCTGAAAGTTAAACATGTGCTTAAACATGTGCTTTTGCAGGACAGCTCTTTATGAGTCACCAATGCACTGCTACATGTTCTGCAGATTGAGATAAACCCACTACAAACCACGGCAAGCTCACTGATGGATGCATGGGCTGGAGGGATTCTCGAGACCACTGAAGGAATAAACAAATCCAAAATGGCAGGACGTTAAGCTGCACACAGCAGTGTTCAACTCAGAGACTACTCCAGCATATCAAATAAAAATAATTTCAAAGCACAGTTGCTGCCTACCTTGTCAAATGCAGTGAGACCTGAAACCACAAGGTAGAGCAAGAATTAAGAAGGTATTAAGAAAGTAAGAACAGTCTGCTCTTTCTGAGGCTTGGAGCTCCTGTTTGTTTGTGCCAGAGACACAGGGCTTAAATTAGGTTTCTTCCGGCACAGATGTGCTAGGAGGGGGAGAAGAAGGCAGGAAACTCAGCCTCTCCAGCGTATTTATTTAGACCAGACATCATCTACCCTCTGGACATGATTTGGAGAGCTAGGTGAGGACAAAGAGCAATGCTGGCAGAATTAATATGCACAGACGGCTAGCTGCACAGCCCTGAGCCTCCAGGACCTGACCCTCATGGGCAGCCCCACTGCTCAGCTGCAGCAGGGAAGACCCCGTTGGTGACCACTGGCTTGGCACCAGCCTCCGGAGGGGACACCTTAGGAGGAGCTGAGGTCCCCTCTGTCACTGTGACCACATGTTCTCCAAAGCCCTGGCCCACGCGACACAATGCCCTCCCGAGCACGGCACAACTCACAGAGGATATCAAACTGGAATTGTATGGCATCTGCTAACCATTGACCTCAACACCCAAAATAAAATGTCCCCCTCCTACCGCTTGCTCTCCCTCCTTCCCCCAGCCCAGAAGAGGGTTGCAGGAGGGAGCGGGTCCTGCAGTGCAGCCTCAGGCCAGCACATCTGGGCCCCGGCAAATGCACTGCCAATGGCACCAGCCAGGGCCCCAGGCTGGGACGGGATTACACTCTAATCAAGCACAGACAACGCTTTTGCACATTAATAGCACTCCGGCAGCAAGTGCTGACACCATTATTAGCGTGCATAATTCTCCCCAGTGTGGTTGTTGCCATTCATTTAGTTTTATTTTCTCTTGTGACTGACTGACTGCTTAAATGCTCTTAACGAGGCTCACATGTGATGCAGCCCGGGTGGTGAGGATTCAGGATTCAATTTGGTTACTCATCCCGATGTTGTGGAGTGGCACGACATTTAAACAGGGGGTAGCTAGTGTCTTAAATTTCATATATTCCATAGCACGAGGCTAAGATACTCTGATTAGCAGGGAAGGAAATGCGTAGTTCTATGCCACTGATTAGTCTTTTCTACCAAGAGCGTGTGTGTCTGTTGGCTACCAGCTGGCAGTGAGCACTGAGCCTCAGATTTTGGGTAGAAAAGGCCTGGCTGCAGAGGACTCTTTTGGCCGGCTTGCTGCAAGGCAGCCACAATGCATTCATAGACAGGAGGAGGAAAAAATGCAGGAAGAGAAGAAAAAGCCTAAAGAGAGGAAAAATTTACAGGCATAGCTTTGTAGAAACAGAGTTTATTTGCTCTACTACCTTGTAAGTACAAGCAAGCTCTGTGCAGAAGTCCGCTTCGGCCCATGGAAAGACTCCTTCAGGGCACCACATCCAGAGGGAAAGGTCAGAAAGCCAGCATAGCCTTATCACAGCCTGTACCAGGGAGATGGGAAAACCAGGACTGGCCCGAATACCTCGGTGGTCATACCACAGGCACGTGGACTCCTTTCTCCTCCTGCCCCTAGCACTGTCCCCAGCATGCAGAGAAGGAGCTTGCAACTGGTAGCAAATGATGTGTGTGAAGTCCCCAGACCGGCTGCCTTGTGCCCCGTTGCCTTTTGTTCTGCTTGTGTCCAGGGGCACAGGAGGTGGGTTCAGGACTCCTGGGTGGGAAAAATGCCATTCTCCTGGTGGAAGAAGTGAGACAAATGTAGGTGTCCTCCAGGTGCAGCCAGTGCTACTCTGTCCCCTGTCAGGAATGCTGCTGGGAGACACACCAGGCATGGGGAGATATACTGCAACTGGTCACCCCATGAGAAGGGGCTGCAGCTGCTCAGCCAACCCCACAAGCTGTCAGAAATCATAAGCATTTAAAAAAACAACTAAAAACCCGTAAAACTCTGGATTACTTTTAGGATATTCACAGGCAAAGTAGACTGAAGGCAGTGAAAACAAGTGGGTTGAGGTGATGATAGATGATGGGTGATTTCTTTGTGCTGGGAATAACCTGCAATAAGCTGCAAGCTACTTGCCATATTTTTGGCTGGTCAAGTGTGTTTAGGGGGGATGCAATTGTTCCTATAGAATTAATGTTTTCTGATGTGCAGCGCCTACAGCAGGTAAACCAGGCTCAATGGCAGAGGTCCCACAGCATTTGCCCTACTGCCCCACTACAGCAAAGTGACCCTGCCCACTGCTCCTGGCCTTTGAGGGGCTTTGAGCTTCAATCAGTGCCAGACTGGCAAATTTTGTTTAGTCCAGGCAGGCTGTCCTGCAGGCTCCTCACTGAGGGAGGGCCAGGCCAGGCACAGTCAGGTCATTGTTCAGTGAACTGCTGCCTAAAATGGAATTAAATCCCATTTAGTCTGCTCTGCGGCTGCAGCCTGTGTCCCTACTGTTTCAGATGGCAGCCTTTGCGTGGGGGAGGGAGGGCTGGTGGGCCGGACAGCAGCCCCTGCGACCTGCCGGCTGGCTTAGCTGCTCCCAAGGTTGTCCTGCTGTGGGCTCCCAAAGGAAAGAGCAAAGGACAGTAAAAAAACCCACACCAAAACAGCAACGTTGAAACCAACCCTCATCTAAAACTTCCGTTAAACTTCGGGAATATTGGAGCTGCATAGAGAGGGGACAGGGGAAAAAGCTGGAGATTGAGGTTGCTGTGATTTAGTTGATGGGTTTTGAGGTTATCCTCCCAGAAAATGAGTGCTAGCAGCTGACACCGAGCACTTCTTCTCGCATCAGTCTCATCGCCACCCTGCCGGGCTGCACGACGTGGGGCTGCACGATGTGATGCTGCTTGGACAATATCCCTGTGCCGCAATCCCTCTCCACATTTCATGGGGGAGTTGTAAATGTCGCGCTTTGTCAGGCTGACGAGCTGGAAGGCGCTGATTTGATGTTGTAGGAATGTGCTTTGGATACAGATCAATATAAATGTTTATTCCTGGATGTGGGAGCTCAGGTTGGGAGCTGACTCCTTCCAAAAAAATACCGAGTTCTGACTTCCAGCCTGGCGGGTGCATCACCGGCTGATGACCAAGGGGTGGGGGATTGCCTTTGGAAACTCCCACATTGGAGGAGGGAATCCCCACTCCCTTTCTTCGAAAGAGGTGACTCTAAAAAAGATTTGGGGACCCATTTCGGCTGAGAATGTGTTGCTTTAACAGCAAGCTGAAAATTTCTGCTGAACCCTCCCCTCGAAACAAATCAAAACCAAACCAAAGCAAAGAGCGCTTGCACTCTAACATGTGCTGTAACCATTGCTCCCGTTTGCTTATAAAACTATGACTTTTTGCTAGAATTTTGCTCTTGATTTAATCTTCTCACCATGCTTTGGATTTTTGTTTTCCAGCTTGTTAGGATCTTGCTGGTCTCAATCTCTATCAGAACCTGTGGAAGAGTCTCTTGCACGAGCCCTAGTTGAAGACCTTATTTCTGAGTAATTTCTTGCTGCCTTGAAAACTGGCACTGGCTGCCACCAGTAAATGCTACTTGACATATGTTGCACTGCATTTCCATACTAGCTAGGAGAAAAAAACCCCAAACATAACCGCAGTCTTAAGGAAACTTTTCTACTCTGGTTTCCTAGAGAATGAGTAGGTAGAACTCTAGTTAGGCATTTTGTTTCAGAAACCAGTATTTTGTGTGGAGTTTCAGTGAGACCCATGCCCAGTACTTGCTCAAACCATGAGCTCAGTGTCAGGCTTGTAAAGGTCCACTTATTAAAGTCAATGTCAGGGAATAACTGAAATGTGAATTATGTCTGACTCCTGAAGAGACTCTATGAACTGCAGCTCAGCAGCTCCTGAGAGCAGCACAACGAGATGCTGGGTGGGAGATCCACCTTCAGACATGTGAGGAGGGGAATATCCTTCAGAGACCACTGGGGCAGCTTTCTGGTGCTGAACTAAGACCAGATTTTTAGTCTGACTGGCATGCAGTCTTACAGAAAAGCAGTAGAGAAGGGGGAAGAAACAGCTATTTTACAGAAGGTTTAGGGCTTGTTTGCGTAATATAGTAATTTAACAATAATAAAGTGTGGCTCTACATCAGCACATCCATTCAGTTTTTGTTCTCCAAACCTAGGTCAGCCTGTGAGGTTCCTGCTGTAGTGCTTGGATGTGGAAAGCAAAGCTTTTTGGACAATAAATGACTGCCTCACAAGGAACACAGTGTGCAGTACATGTGCAGGCACTCGAACAAAAATGCAAATACAACTCTACAGTCTCCAGCTATTCCGGTCTGAAATAATTGCCAGCAAATAGCTCCATTTAGTGAAAACAAAAAAGAGGCTGCTGCTCAAGAAATTCTCTTAACAAATTGTTTGCAAAATCACTTGCTTTTTGGCATAACTAAGGAGAACAACTACACGACCCATATGCAGACAGACCCTGTTCCTTTGCTCTTGCTCGGGGCAGCCCAGACATGAACCTGCTCTAGCCCGGAAGGACTTGAGAGGCATCCTCAGCCCTTGGTGGGACATATAGCCCCAGGCCAGTTAATGTGGACGTATGGCTCTCCTGGCCAGAGCTGACTTCAGCTAGCTGCGAGCAGGGAAAAGCCAAAGTGGGGCTGTGCAGCGGCAGGTCTGAGCAGGGCACAGCAACCCAACAGTCAAAAGCTTTGTTCCCCAAAGAGCTTGGGAATAACCTTTCGTTGGGGGTAAATGTGAAGATGGCAGTCAATTCCCTTAGGGTTGAAATAATAGGAGCCCACAGCCAACAGAGGAGGGCCTATGGGAGGCAGAGCGATAGCATGGTGCTGCAAAGGAAAAACTCATGAGAGCTTTAAACACTGGTTGGGCTGAGAGAGGCTTGGAGCCACCATCAAAGAAACCGTTGTCTGTTTGATTCTTGCTGCATTCAGGGAAACAAGGCTTTGCATGGTGTTTGTAAACAAACAGGATTACAGCAAACAAATACCTGGCTCCAACACCAGCAGCTAGTCCTAGCAGAAACCCCCTCAAGGCCCTCGGCTGCCATCCTTCCCACTTGGTTCAGATAGAAGGAAAGATGTCGCATCTTCGCACCACCAACGTCATCTCAGTCGCACTCAGCAAGAGCAAACCTCAGCAGGTGAAGCACCATGAGGATCAAGACTGTTCTCAAAAGAGAAGCCACAGAGCTGCCTTCACATCACTCCACTTACTGAACACTAAAACCTCCCACAGAGTCTTCTCACAGTCTGTAAAGCTGCATTAAAGCATTGAGCAGAGATGTCCAGAAGGGAGCCTGTTTCCTGAATAAGAAACTCAATATCTCCATCCCACACATGCCACTGTCCCTACACACTTCTCTGCTCACGGCAAGACTGGCCAAGTAGGCAGGCTCGCTTATAAATCAGGGCGTCCAGCAGTTGTCAGAGACACTGAAAGCCTTCTCCTGCCAGTGTTTAATTCAGGAAGCAGCCAGTCTGAGTGTTTCACCTCTCTCTAGCTGCTGGGATATCATGTAAGGACAGAGGTAGCAGCTAAGGGAGAGTGATTTAGCTCGTAAGGGCAGAGCAAAACCCTTCACCTTGACTTGGAAAGCAAGTGGAACTTCAGCCAAAAGCTTGTTCTGATGTATCTGGGTAAAAGCTGAGTAAATTCCACTAACTTCCTATAACAAAGTAGGGTGCATCCAAAAGCCTTTTAATAATTTTTCAAAAGTGTTAAGAAAGCTTTATCTACTCTCATTAAGCATTAAAGGATTTTTTTTATTTTTAAAAATACAAAGAAAATTCAAAACATCTGGAGTCTAAAATAATTATTTAACACAGACTGGTTTGGGTATGAAATCCATAACTTTACAAAATTCGCCCTGTACTACTCACTGAGATGGACTGATCAAGGAAATCCAGATGACTCAGACTTCTTCCATCCCTTCTAAAGAAATGGCTGGGCACAAAAAATCTTCTGTTTTCTATGGACAGGCACAATTGGTTGGTCAGTATCCCTGGTAGCCAGTAGGCTATTAATATATACACTGTAGTCACCCTGCTAATGAGCTTGCACTAATGGAAATGCATTTTAGGTCTGGTTTATGAGAGATCATATCACAACGCACAAGGGCAAACTGGAAAGCACCAAAAAATCGTAGATAACTACGCGATTATCTTAATATACCTCTGCCACTGGCTTTCTTTAAACATGCCTCAGACTTTTTATAAGAACTTCAATACAATCAAGAACATGCACTGACAGTTCATAAGTTATTTCAGACTAAATACTTATTGTGGATGCTCTCAGTGGACATGAGGGCAAGGTAGTTCGCTTCACTTTCAAAATGAGGTGTAAATTCATTCTTTAGTTACCCCTCTGATATTTCTTCTGCAAACAGGATTTGGCATGGCGGGAGAGGGGTCAAAGCTATTACAGGATAAGAGAATGAATAAAACAACTAGGCAGATTCCAGGTCAGCACTGCTATCTCATACCTGTATTACTGGAGAAAATACAGTAATTTTAGACAGTACTTTGCAGCAAATGGCTGACTCCTCAAGTAGCTACCGCAATCATCTCAACATGCACATAAAAATAAATCTGAGTTTATGCTGTATCTCTTCCTATTACAATGTCAAAGCTAAAAGAACAGCCATCAGCCAACTACAGAAATAATTTTAAAAAATTTAGAGTGAAAATAACATAGTTTCCAGAGTGGTGTGTTTAATTGCTATAGTCCACCTCACTTAATTATATAGATATGTCTAATTGACTAGACATTTTTATAGTGAGTTGATTAATTGATGGTAACCCCATTCCTTTTTCTCTAGGGTTTCCTAAAACTAGCATCTTGAAAATGACAATGCCTGTTTATGAGAATTCAGATAATACTATTTTTGGATTGGTTGTACATATATTTCATTGCCAGAAATGCTGACATCTTATAAATAGTTCTGGACTTCCTTTGATCTAAAAAATCCTACAATTCCCACCATGCAACGAAAGTTTTGTTTTGTTCTGTAACATTTAAAAAATAGCAAGTGCAAAGAAATGGTTTTCTGTGTGAATGAGCCTATCACACTAAGCTGATTTACAAGTTGATCATACTGTTTGCACAATTCCAGATGGGGAGCTCTGGCCAGGGTTTAAGACTGAGTTGCCAAATCCTTTGACACAGGCCATTCTCGTGGCATGTCCAGCCCTCACAACGTGGGAAGTGCTGGGGAGCTCATGGGCAATCCCGGTCTTGTGACAACTCCAGCCCAGTTCTGGAGGCCCAAGAATTGTGTTCATTTCAGATAAGCATTTTCGCAGACATGGATGACAACGTGCTGACAGCTCACTCTTCATCTACCAGTGATGCTCCTGCTGATGGCAGCTGCTCTATGAAAGCAGGGAAAAGAAGTATCCAAACAAGATGCTCTCTAGGACTATTGGCACTGAATGGGACGCATTTTCGATGTCACTTTTTTGTTTGTAAAACAAACTGTGCAAATTGTAACCAAAGTTGCATGTGACAGCAATTCTGCAATTCAGAAGGGCACCAATCCAAAAGATAGTAGCCAGTAACGAGGGGACAAAAGTCAGAAAGCCAAGCAGTGGACAGAGATAGGTTTCCTGGAAGCATGCTTACAGAAACTGGCAAGTTTTTTGCTGCCCAGCTATACTCCTGGGGGGTTTAGCACTCCAACTCTATCTCCTTGGAGTAGTGGAAGTGAGACAATTATAAAGTGATTGAGATAATTAAGTACTTTCCTAGAACTAAGGAAGAACTGTCAGCCTGTGGAATCCCATGCATTTCGCCCCCAGGGCAGAAGAGGTAGATAAGACTGGAGAGGAAGGTGGACCAATCTTCAAGGGTTTTGCATCCTTGCCAAAGTTTCCTTTTTTTAAAAGCCAGGGGAAAGTGCTGGTAAAAATCCTTATGATCATCCTATTCAAATCCTGTTTTCCCACATTTCATATTTTTCCAAGTTGAAAGAACAATTACATGTGTAACTTATCAAGGAGCACCATAGGCTCAATTCAAATTTAGTTAAGACTCCTGTGACCCCCTTGAGGTAGGGCTCTCTCCCTGAGAGAGCAAGATTGTAGTTCAGGGAGGACAGAGCATGGAAACTAAATGGTCAGCAATCCTAATCTACTTGTCTCAGATTCCCCAGTCATGCTGTTGCAGAGCAATTTGCCTGGTTGCAAAGTTTAGGGTGGGATACGTCTCACCTAATTTTAGCTTTGTCTTGTCTAAGCCAGTCTAAACTATGCTCCCTTTATAGTCACTGGAGGTTAGAAAGACACTGCCAGAGGGTGATTCAACCTACTTATCTTAGAGACTTATCTTGTGATGGGAACAAACCCTATATGGAGGTGCCTCTCTCCCTCTCTCTCCCCATTAACTAGAGAAGAGAGAACAGACTAACTTGAGCTAGATAGTTAGGCGAGATGCACCTCATCCCATACTTCTTGTTATTTTACTAGTCTCCCAGGGCAGCGGCCACCTTTTCCTGTGCATTTTCTGGAACTTGCAGTCTTCTGGCATGCAGATCCAGAGCACAACTTCAAGACATGCAGGACTGACATAAATCTGAAATACTTATTATCCTATCATACATGCAAAGTTTTTTTCAACAGCTGTACAAACTGATCTAACAGCATTAGTGAAATGACTGGAAGATGTTTGTTTTCTGACCTTCTTTTTCTAAGGCTTAACTTCATTATGGTGATTATGGCTACCAGTAAAACAATAACATAACCTCTCAACCAGTAGACAATGTAATGAATTCCCCTAAAACTTCCAAAGCAATTGCACAAGGCTTTAGATATGAACCCTCCACTAGAGTCAAAAGGAACTGCACCGCTCATGCTCCACACACTTCTTTGGAAATATGTGTCCTAATTATTTTTCCAGCCTGCAAAAGCAGTTACTGCACCCAAGTTTAATATTAAAAAGAGTGAAATCTCAGTGGGCTGAGGTGTATCCTAGGTTATGCACAGAATGCCAAAATGGCAGCGAGATAGATATCTAATTCAGGGAATGTATACATATATCCAATTTTAGACCTTTTGGAGCAGTGAGACAGCTGGTAGTGAAATTACTGGTACACATGCAAGTGAGTCAGAGAGGAGAAAAGGTAATGGGAGACTCCCACAAGTGGGAAACTCAGTGGATCTAGACATAACTATGCCAAACCAATTTACAATTGCACATAGTTAAGCCATGATTTGCACTTTGATGATGAGTGAACAAGAAGGGAAAGAGCTGCCTGTAAGACATGACTCATCCATTTCTTTTTCTTAAAAAAAAAACACAAAACAACCACCCTTGTGAAAAAGTGCTGCTGCATGACATCGCTGATGGTAAGAATATACATGAAAAAGTTTCTTGTAAATTCCGGGGCCACAGCTCTGCTGTTAGCTGCACCCAAAGCAGCATGGCCGGCTCAGGAGGGGAACTGGCGGATGCTGAACTCTAGGCACATCCTATTTATGGGACATAGATGGACATGGAAATAACGGAGGGCCTAATTTTGGTATGTTAACATACCTGAGAAGAAATCAAACTTTTTTTTTTTGGACGTATGTGGAAAGAATGTCCTAAAGTGTTCAGGAAATCCTCCCCAGCTTTGCTTTGGACAATGTTTCTGTCCTAAAAAAATCTGAGAGCCTTGGAAGAGTGATTGCAAAGAGAAAAGCACACCTTCCTCCTGAAAGCACAAGCAGTGTTTCAGAGAGTAACTGCAAAGCCAGAAAAGATGTCCTGTACTGAAACAGAGGAACTGACAAGTTCATCTTGAAATACCGTAAGTGGCTGCACTTACTTAAACAAGCATTTAGGAACAGACTCGTAAATACAGCTGAAATTCCAAAAAAAAATCTCTGGGACAGTTTTCTAAATGCCTTTGCAAACTCAGGCTTTAGGTAGGTGCCAGCAAGTTCAGCTGGGCCATTGCACGCTGCTGCTGCTCCTTGCTTCGGGGCTTTCTGAATGGGGGGGGTTTCTGCCAGGTCTTACTGCTGGACATGAGCATGTGTGCTATGGCCGGTTACATACCAGACAGCTGCTGTGGCCACCTGGGGAAATGCCCACTTTCTGGCAGGATGGGGCATTGTGGGACATCCTATCCCTTGCGGCATCCCATCCCTTGCATGGTGGCAGCTTCTCCCCCAGCCCCAGGGTGCTCATACCCTTTCCTGGTGCTGCACACCAGAGGGCAGGAGATGACCACGCAGAGTCCCAGGGCCAGGGCTGATGTCCCCTGGCCCTGTCTGGGTTTAGCATGGATTTGAAAGCGAGCCAGGCAGCACCTCCCTGCACCTTTACCTTGTGCATCCTCAATCCAGCTCATAAAAACCTGACTCAAAGCTGATTAAGGCTGCAGGGGTGACCCAGGTCACCAGCTCTGTCCTCCTCTCCAGCAGCAACCACAGGGGCTCCTGGGAACTAATTCCTTTTCTGGCTTTTTTCCCCCAAACCTTCTCATCTTGAGAGAAAGCTGCCAGAGAGCCACTCCTATGTCTCTGGGCTGAACTAGGTACACGGCACTGGGCAAGGCCAGGCATAAGCTTACATGGGATGCCCCAAGCCCATACAAACAATGCCAGCAGTGTGACCTTGTGATGGCTCCCTGTACCCTAGGCCATAGTAGATAAGATTTGCAACATCAGTTGGGAGGAGTTTGGTGAAAACAGAGCAAACACGGGTTCTGGTTTATCTACAGTCATTTTCCATCCCCCAGCCTCATGGTGGTGGCCTTTTTCTTCTACAGGGTTTTATGCTGTCAGACCGTGTGGTAATGAGATCTTTTTAGCAGGGGTAATTTCAACTGGAAACTAAAATGAATTTTATGACAGGTCCACATCCATATGTATAGTCTATTCTTCTCTAAATGTGTTCTCCCTTGCCAAAGAGTGGTGTACTGTATTCACAAAAGTAAAATGAAACCCCTTACAGTATGGTTGGGATTTCTATTTCCAGGCACAAGACCAAGGCAAGCCGCACTTGACACTTGATATTCTGACACTGTAGGTGCTCTAAGAGATGTGTGTATAATCAGAGCAGACCTGTTGGATAATCACTGTGGACTAAAAGGGAGGAGGGTGTGGGGTGGTGGTGAAAGAGTAAGAGGGAGGTCAGAAAGGACCATGGGCCAGACACCCAGCAAGGTACACCATGGTGTAACAGGCACCACATGGCTGAGGAGGTCTAAAGCCATCGTTGCTTGGGAACCAGCTGCAAGGCCTAAAGACCCCCTTGTGCCATGGGACACACACACCAGAGCATGAGGCAGCACAAAGGACAATATTTCAGGTGCTGCTTTGGAGCATCCTCTGTAGACTAAATTCTTACCATAATCTCAAGGAAAATGCATGGGACATACCTGAAATCAGAATGAGGTGGTAGGGCACTTCTATGTCATAGAGACTCTCTCTCCCCCACACCACTTGGAGTTTAATGATGATGACCAGCAAAGAATTACAGCCAAGACCAAATCCGCTTCAGAAAATATAGAAAGGCAGAGGTGTAAGATAGTTGCTCTAGGGTGGTGGTGGTGGTGGTGGGTTGTTTTTTTTAAATTAAAGATGGAGCCTTTAGGTTCATTCTGGCAATTTTTTTCTTATCTTAAATATTTTCCATCATCTGGCTTGGAAGCTCCCATGTTAGTATGAATGTTTGTGGTGTTGGCACAGGTTGCAGTAAGAAATCATCAACAATGGCACCAAAGTATTAATATAAAGCAGCATTTTTGTGGCTGTGTGAATTTATTGCTTGTGAAGGGTGACTCACTGATAGCTGTGGAGACTAAGATCCTCAGTTAATCCATAAAAGAGAGAAAGCAAACAATTCTCCCACTCGCCATTCCCCACAATGCATCTCCTTTCACAAGGACCAGCTTCAGAGGTAAGAGGAGACACTGCAGAACATGCAGGCAGCCCAGTCTCTGCTGGGACTGTCAGCAAATTCACAATTAGGATATGAAGCAGCCCACCCATTCCACAAAGGAGCTCCCTGATCTAGCAGACAGTTTGTGGCACTTGGTCATTCCTAAAACATTTGCTGGATTGGGTTAGGGTGCCTTGCCTTACACCATTCACACCGGAGCCATGATGGCTTCTCCTTCTTGTGCAGTGTGGGCTCTCTATTTGTTTGGGAATGGCTGCTGGACAGACAGGTAGCAGTCACCTTCTGTCTGTTGATGAAAAGCCTCTGGGAGAGTGAGCCAGATTAATGTACAGGGTTGTTTTACTTGGTTATATTACTACATGCACAAGCAAATGTCCTAGGGCTTGCGTGTTTGCAGTGGCAACTAATTCCATCAGCCTCTCAGGGAGTAACATCTTTATTTTTTAAGCATGCTGCAGGCTTATGGCAAAGCTCTGCTGTTGGGCTTCCCTGGATGCAAACCCACTATTATTATCATGTAGCTCCCATTTCTGCACATTGCCAGAGCTTTCCCTTCACCCGCTTCATATAAAGATGCAGGCTCACAGGGGCAGGATCTGTACCTTTGAAGTGACTCTCACAGGACATTACAAATCTCCCTGGAAATCTGCCACAAAATCTAGTTTATTTTTAAAGGTTTTACTTTTTGTCTTAAGAGCAACAGCTTGTCTGCAGTCCTGGAAACACCATTAGGGGTCTGTGTGACTCAATTTATGACTCAGGAAACTGCTTATTCTGTCTTTCAAAGCACCACATTTTTAGTTCCAGACTTCAGTCAAATTGAAGTCAGATCAAACTGATTTTTCCCCCCTCACTAAGTAATTTAATTAGTCTGCACATCTGGAAAAAAAAAAGGAAGAAAATAAAATAAATCCTCACATTTTACAATAAATACCCACTGGGTTACTTACTGGACATCGAGATAACGTGGTTATTTATCCCATGTCTCACTTCTAAAAGGCAGTTCCTCTTCACACTGCTTGTCTGGTACCTGTGGGCATTTTAGGGGTGCATGTGTCCACAAATATGTTGTGCAGCTGTGTCCTGACATCATGCTCAGAAGTCCTGCCTTGACACTGGCAACACCTCCTGGAATGAAGCTACTGCACAACCTCAACACTTCTAGCAGTGTAAATCCTTTCCTAGACCAGCAAACTTGCTTTGGTACAAGAAACATGTCATTGCACAGTCTCCAGTTTGTAAAGCAGCTCAGAAAACTTGGTTTTGTTTTAGCAGGTTACTCTCCCTCCCCTTGACCCACATTCTCCCGTCAACACAGCTGAACTAGCTGAACTAGTTGAACACAATTTCGTAGCTTTCATCTTTCCGTTTCTACCTAAGACAATTTCCACAACGTTAAGCTCTTGAAACAGAATACTCCTCTCAAGCTGAAGATGTCCAAAGTTAAAGTCCTGATTTTACTGCCTGTTCCAGCTTGGGCTTTGCACTGAGACTCTCACCGGTGACCAGGATGGCTTCTTTTCTCTTGTGGGCACAGGGGCAGAATGGTTTCTCATGCTCTGTGCCCTCCTTGGTCCATTTCCGTGCTCTTGCAAAAAACAGGGCAGAAAAACAAAAGCCCATTTGTTCACCTCGTGATTTAGGAGGATTCCAGAAAACCCCTCTCAATTCTAGGATTTCATGTCCTCAGCTCTCCTCCACGTCCCTCTGCAAGGGGCTGCTGCCTCTGTGCCAGGGCTGGGGAGATGTGCAGGCACCAGGAGCCGCAGCCAGCCAATTTCTATGACAGTCAGTGCTGGCATGAGGTGGGGCGGGCAGCCGGGGGCGGTTATGCCATAGCACAAAGCCATAGACAGCCCGCAGTGCATTTACCCAAACCACAGGCACATGAGCGTGCAGTCTGTGAAAGGTGGACCTCGGTCTTCCCTCGCAGCTGGGGAGCTCAGGAAGGAGAAGCTTGCTCTGCAGGGCACACGTTCCCCTGCATGGCGATTTGCAAAGACCTATATGAAGTCTTTACATAGGTCCCTCGAGTCTTTACATATGGCCCTTAGAGGGGCACCCTGAGAGCTGTAGGTCCCCTGGCAGCCTCTCGGCGACAGGCAAGCTCGGCGCTGTATGATCTGGCTGCAGCCATGTATCTATGCAGTCAGTCTCCTCCCTTCCTACCCCATGGCCGTTGGGCTTTGTCTGTCACCAGCACTGGAAAACCAGGCCTGAGAGTTTAATTTAAGTTGGGGTAGGGGGTGTAGCTTCTTTCTTTGCTATGTAATAGCAATATGCAAATATAATATATGCATACAAATTCTAATATTTTACATATAAAATGAAATTAACTGCTGGTTGCTGAAAAGCTTGCATTACTCATGAGCGGCAAAGCCATTGACTGAGGTCATCTCCATGCAATACCAATAACACCTTTATACCACACCAACACAATTTCAGCACATAACACACAATTTGCAGGAAACCTACTTTAAAACTACCATTTCTAGAACCACCTCTAAGCAAGATTTCCCTCTCCCCCCTTTCAGTTCAGACAGCTTCTCTCTCTCTCTTTTTTTTTTTTTTTAAACCAGAAATCTGCCAAGTACAGAAATTAAGGAAGAGAAACCCTTTCCTTTCCCCACCCCTGGGCTAAAATATTTTAGAAACCTGTACAAGTGACCTAGACTAACTTTCTTCTATTATTAAAGCAGAATGCAGTTTAGGGAAGGGATTAGGTGATGTGCTTGAGAGGACAGAGCACAGGGTGATGTTGTGATTGAAATGGTGAGGAATGAGAAACCTCTTCACAGTAGGAAGGCAATTAAAACCAGGAGGTCAATGCTCACCACAGGTCTGAAGTTGCTTCCCTTTGCCTGACTAAAGGAAAAGAAGCTGTTGGGAGGAGAGGCAATAAGACTGTGGTAGGGAAAGCCCTGGCTTTGCTCCATGTTACTTTCTTACGATGATGCTGGAGAGCGTAACAGAGGGGTTTGGCTTTTGCTGGCTCTCCAACACTCGGTCACAGCCCTCAGTAGCCAGGAGCAGCCCAGGACCTATCATTGCACCCAAGTCATGCACCTGTGTTACGAAAAACAGTCACACTTTCCATCACTGAGGGGTGCTGCTGCAAATCCTGCCAGCTCTTCTGGCTGCTTCCCCCTGCTCCAACAACATTGCCTCTGTCTGGAATAGGCATTACAGGATGAAACCGAGGGGAAAGAAATTAAGCTGAATAGGAGGAAAATTTGCTACCATATAGCCTATTTAGACTGCAAACTTGTCTCCCAAGGGAAGTGGTAGGAAGCACCATAGCTTGAGTCATTTAAAACTACACAGGACAAAACGATCAAGAGGGCAGAGTAGGAAACTATCCTGCACTGGCAGGAGGGGAGCTTGGATCACTGCAGATGATGCTAATGCTGAGTTTCCAAGTGGCTATGAAAACATTACGAGGCCAAGAGGTAAACATCCACTTTGGGCTTTTAAAAACAGAGAAACTGAAGCCTCTTGATAATTCCCAATGATTAATTTTTTTTCTGGCTAACCTTGCATATGCAGACTGCTGCCTACACCTCAGCTGCTCATTGGAAAACCAAACAAAAACATAAGCGTGAAATACTGAGCTGTACACTTAATACCTGACAGGGCAGGAGTCATCCAGCCATTGAGTCAGGGTATGCAAAAAGTATTTTCCGGGTCTTGTGCATGAGCCTGCAGCCCTGGCCTCCAGAGGACAGACCCCATATTACCCCCTGCTCTGCTGCTCTGTCAACAGCACCTGCGTCCCGGTAATGCTTTGCATCACTGAAAATATGAGGGAAGGTTTGGGATCCAGTTAAAAGTTTCATTCAAGGCCAAGCATTTTTTTTTCTTTCCTACTTTGGTGGAAGGAAATAAACATGATATTAAACTGTGTATAAAATACAGGGATTTTTGTTACAGTTTGGGTTAACCTGAAATGGAATTAAAAAGAAGAGTTGGACTTGACCACTTATGCTGTTTTTTCAGAGAGCTCTCCTCATGCAGCTTGGCTTTAACTCTCTGCTTCACACGAACTTCCTGTATGACTATGCAGAAGACGGTTATTCCCTCTGTCTCACTTCCCCTTCAGTGAAATAGGAGGTGGCGGGTCCCCACTTGCCACTCTGTCTGTCCGTCTTGCTTGGGGTTACCAGCACTGTGAGATAAGACCTGCCTTATAGCCCTTTTAAACACTTTCAAGTTGCATAGGAGGCAGTTTCTTAAGCTAATCAGTCCCCATCACCAAAGCAGTGGAGGGAAAAGGAGTGAATCCCCTTGCACAGAAATAAGTGGATCGTTGGCTGTTTCTTATCCTGCTCCAGCATCCACCTCCACCACATCTCTGCCAGAGCAACTTACCCACAGACCCAGCTGCCACAAGCCAGTGGTGCTTTGCCACAGCCTTTGCAATCCCTACTCCTCCTGGATTCCACCTATTCCCATGCAACCCCTTGGAGACCCAGCACAGACTCCTCCATCTATCCCAGTACCTGCTCTTGACAAAGTAATAACATAATTAGTGTATACTCTAAATAGCAAGTGAGCACATGCTGTTCAACCAAATGAACAGGCTCTAGTGATTATGGCATGATAATTAATGGTTTTGAACAGGACAAGCTTAGAGGGCAAGATGAAATTTCACTGTCGTAGGACATCAAATAGACATGTACATAAAAAGACCCACTGGTCCAAAAAAATATAAATCTCATAGTGGTAATGGAGAGGCAGATGCATGGCTCTCAGAGGGAAAGTTGGTCGTGTGTGCATTGAATAACAGGCAATTATCGGTGGTTTTACTGTTTGCCCTAAAGAATGTAGAAGAGCGTCAAATGGAAACTTGATCTATGGGAGGGAAAATAGTATGGCATCCTTAACCCTATGCCAGTTTGGCTTGACCAGGGTCCAGTTTGTTTCCACAGTTACGTTTGTTGTGAAAAGTCAAAGAAAGTTTTGCTCTTCCACCTCTGTGCATGTGCAGTTACCTATTGCAGACCCATTTTGACCAGGCAGAAACTCAAGGGAGAAACATCAGGACTGAGGTACCAGTGAGGAAGCATCTGCATGTCCCCGCTTGCCAAACTACTGTCCCCAGCAGGACTTGTCCCCATGCTAGGGAGCAACATGCCCTGGCCTAGCCAGGAGAAAGCATGGAAGCATTTTCCAGACAGACCTTTCCACCTCTGCTGGTGGGTCCCACACCAACATGGCTTTGTTACCTGACAGCCTGTGCAAAAAAACCCATCCTTTGGCCTCAAGCTGTGAGATGTGAAGTTATTTGCCATACCTGGCAGCTGCGCTCTCTACCCTAGAGGAAGACCAAGGTATGAAAGCCACGATTATTCATGTTTAAGCATTGGCCTGTGAAATAAATGTAAAGTGTGTTTACCATGAAGTGTTACAACAAATAAAATATTTAAAGAAACATACTTCTCAGCCAAGTGATTTTGTTGCTCCCTTTGGTATTTACTGTACTAACTTTTGAAGTTCAGATTAATATTTATATTCAAGCTATGAGCACAAATAGAAATCAATCCATCTTTTTCTATGTTTTCTACAGAATATGGTGCCATTACGCTGACCGTGTCTCTAGCCAGAGTTATCATTCCTTTTAAAGTTACCAGGTGCTCAGCAATGGGAATTGCAGACTGAAATGGTGCCTCTACTAAAAACTCCAAGGAGAACATGTACTGGGAATCATTTGCTTCTAACCTCAGGCAAACCATTTTCATTGGGATGTTTAAGTAATCTTTCCTTGAAACTTTTCCCCCTTCTCTTTAGCACAATTGGTAGATTAGTGTGGTTTTTTTTTTTTTAACTTACTTCAAGTGGTTTAAATTGGGTGTATCCTTTCACTGAAGAACCTACTGATTTTCAGGGGATTACAAGTGGTCAAAAATAGAGAAAAGTTTCACAAAACATCTGAAATATGTTGAAACAGAACATCTGGGCACTCTCAACACTAGCTTAAAAATCAATTTCTATCTTAAAGTTTTGCTTTCCCCTTCCAGTTTTCTCCCCTCTCTGTTGAGTGCAATATATTGAATGAGTTCTTAATTCTCTTCTCCCTTTTGCCTTTTTTTTTTTTTCTTTTACTATTCTGCCAGTTTGCTAAACTTCCTTGATTTTGAAGAGTTACAGGTTGATTAAAGCAAACATGCATCTCTGTCTCTGGGACGATAGCTTTCTAAACTTCTTCAGTATAAAGTCTGAGGCAAAAAGGAGAAAAAGAAAAGCTGGCAACCTCCAATCATTGAATTTGGTGTGTGTATGAGGAAGGAATTAAGTGGAAGAAAAATAGTTATTTAGACTTCCACAGAAAATTAAAAGACCCCCCCCAAAGCCTATGACTTGTCATTTCTATTTTAAAAAGAACACTTCATTGAAGACACATAATGAAAAAATTTAATAGATATATTCAGTATAGTTTTAGCATTATATTTTCACAGAAGACAATCACTTGCATGTTTATTTGAGGCTAGAGAGACTTTAGGATCCTTAAAACCTCCATTTCTTATGCAGCTACCATTTCCAAGCAGCTAGTCTCCAAAAAGGAGGCTTTTCTACTAAACAAATGGATTACTTTTTTTCATTGCCCTACATAAAAAGCCATTATATATTCATATCTCCAAAGAGGACACATCCATCCAAGCCCTCTTCAATTTATTTGAGGAATAAAACCTTAAGTACCTTAAGAAAAATGATGGAGGACTGATAGAACTGAAGAAGCCTACCAGCTGTTTAATCTACCCATGTAAATCCTGAGCAAAACCTAACACAGGGGTCTATATTTTTCACACAATGTATAATTTAAGTTACAGTCAGCTGGGGAAGTCAAAAGTTTTGAAAGCAACTATGCAAGTTTATGGCAGAAAAAGCCCCTATCCAAGTCAGGGAAAGCATATCACACTTGCTATGTTTCTTACATGTTTTCCTTAAGTACCTGTGGGTTGCCTTCCTCAGGGAGAAGATATGGGACCAGAGGGATTTTTGGCTGGACCTGGTGTGGTTATGCTTCCACGTTATGAGGCTCTTGCTTTTTTAATCAGAGACTGCACAAAATACTTCCAGCCCTGTTGTAACTGCAGGTGTGGCTAAAATCTGAAGCAGTCAAAGCCACACTTGTTTCAAGCTGGGATCTGAAAAGAAGAAGATTTTTCTCATAAAACCATCTTCTGCTTTCCTTCCACAGTACTTCCACCGATATTGGGTGGGTTGCCTCCTCTGTGGGCAGGTGGCTGCACAGGGTCCTTCTGGAGCTCAGACCCCCTCCCAGCCTTGGATTCAGAAAGGACATGAAGCAAGCTTGTCACCTAAGCCCTGTTAAAAGTAAGCGAAAGATGGACTCCTAATTCCCTTGGGAACCTCTGGAAATGGGAAGTTTTGCCCCTAACTAGACCAAATATTGTGTATCACTTCACAGCTGCACCATAACCTCCGACCACAGCCAGCTGTAGCCTGTTTCCTATGGAAGGACGAATTGTACATAGTGAATAAATACTACCTAACATTTAAAACTTCATGCTAACAGCAATGATCAAGTTGCATAAAATCAAAGTCTAGACATTCTTCTCAGCTTGCTTATAAACTAGCTCTTCTTTTTCAGCACTTAAACATACAGTTTCTGCCCCCTTCCCCAGCTTTTAAATAAACTACATAGAAAGCCACAAAGTGATCTGGACCCTTTTTCCTCCAGAAGCCTAATGATCCTGGCAAGCAGCTGACCTGTAACATGAGTCCTGCGCCCCACACTCTCTTTTGTGTGTGCCCTCCCAGCTAAAGAGCGGGTTATTGGATGTCCTTTGGCAGGTGCTACTGGATTAAGGGGCGATGCACAAGTTCTGAATTGGGGCTTTTTTGCACTACTTAAGCAAACATCATCAATTGTGTAAACCTCCTTATCTCCTACAAGGGATTTGGGATTTTGTAGCAGAAAGGTGTTTTTTTTTTTTTGTGTACATATTTCATTAACAATTATATAATAGTTTTGTTTTCTTGAATGCAATTGAGAAATAACATGCTCTCATTCTGAATACCTTCCGTGTCACTATAATATCAATTCACCCCTGAACACTGAGCAAAAACATCCCCAAACTTGAACTAGCACAACAGTTGCTTTTGACACGAGTCATCCCAATCCATGCTCAAAGGAGTGCTACAGGAAGGGTAAGGACACTCAGATTTATTTCTGCTGCACTGTGCCTTGGGAAATGGACTCAGAGCTGTAGCTAATCTCTTTGTCTAATATAGCATACCAGTTTTTGTACTGACTAAGAAGCTGTGGCATCAGAGCAGTAAAATAATAGGAACTAGTCTCCTGCTAGTGTAAACTTGCAAACACCGTAGCCGGGGTCTTAGGCTTTAAAGCTCACCAAGAGTCACATATTCACAGAAAATACCAAGCTTTCCATGTAGCAGCAGAGCTGCAGTAGGAGGAAACTTGTGGGAGACCCCTTTCCTTGCTGTTGGGGAGCACACGAAGCTGCTTTGCACTTCAAAGAAGGAAAAGCCTGGAGGGGGATTTTTGTGTTGGAGGGGAAAGGTGTGCCCCGAAGCCCTGCCTGTCCCAGGGGGTCCTTCTTCAGCAGCTTCTCCTCTCCCTTCCTCCCCACCTTTTCCATTTCTGTTTCCCCTCTTCTGCTGATATCCCCTTTCTCCTTTTTCCTCCTACTCCCTGTGGTTCCTCCTCACCCCTACAAAACCCTCTGATTCTCTTTGCACTTTTCCTTCTCCACAATCATCTCTGCAGCATCTGCCCCAAGCCAGAACTCATCCAGAGGAGAAGCTTTGCCCAAGCCCCCTTGTCCAGACACTACCACTTGGGTTTTTTTATAGCTCTGGTTTCATAGCTTGGTGTTTTTCTGCTCTAAGTGCAAAATCTGAAAAGCTGAATTTGAAGACTTGACCTGAAGAAGCAGGGGCAAATTCATAAAGAGAGGAGTCATGTTAGTATTGCTGATCCTCCAGAAATTTCTACAGTGTGATCTTCACAGCCATTTGTTGTTCTTATGGCAAGCATATTGTTTGCATTAGGGAAGGAATTATTTCATACCGATAAGAAAAGATAGCTAATTCAGCATAGTGGGAAAACTGTTTCATAAAGCTCAGAGAGATTTTTTGTGTGTTTGTTTTAAACTAGGAATAATAGCATTTGGTTTTACAGCTATCTGTCGTCACATCTTCTATGGCTTTTTTCCATCTACAAACATTGACCCTCCTCTGGGTCAGCTGCCCGGTTTTGCTTTGGAGTGAAGGCACATGAAAAGGAGAGCTCACAACAGCATGTCCCCCACAAAGTGAATGCACCTGTCCTGAAGGCAAATGAGGCTGCTCCCTGGCAGCCTCCTCTTATACAATAGGAGAAACTTTAATCTACTTGAGCAATGCCACCATATCAACGTATCAACGTCTCCCTGCCCCCTGCTTCTAACCCTCCATAAGGCATATCCTGACAGCAGCAGAGAGAGCTCCGAAATCCCGTTGGCAGAGCTGCCCTTGGCACCTGCATTAGTCGCTTGCAGCCTACCACAAAGCCCAAAGCACACGAGCAGGCTGTGCAACACTGTGCGTTTCCTGATTTACTAGGCAGCAAGCTTACCGGAGGCTGATTCATGGTAATTCATAGAATTCAGGCACTTGCATTTCACGGACTTTTTAAAATATATGCTCTAGCACTGCATAAAAATCTCCTGACTACCCAGAGATGTTCACCAAGCACACAATAAGCAGACTTTGCCTTGCGGTTTCTAGGAAGCTGTGCATCCAGGCCACAGCACCAACCATGTAATGCATCTAGAGTAAGAAACCTGGCTTTGCAAACCAGATAAGGACAGCATGAGCAGCCGTACCCTCCTGTGGCACTGAGAGCTGATGAGGATGTGAGAAAGGTTTAATCCCTTAGTCAATGCCTTAGTCTACTATGGGTTTTCTGTGCCTACTGGGCAGCTCAGCTCAAGGCTTATCCAGCGACTGCCTCCTCTCAAGATCCTTCCTGGCTCCTCTCTCACCCACAGCCTGCTCTTAAAATGACAAGGAATGGGTACGTGAATTGCCCTCTCTCCTTTAAAGACATGTCAGGTATTAGCCAGGCTCTCTAAGGAAGGATGTACATTTGCTGCTTCTGCTTCACCTGATCCATGCACAGGGGGTTTGGACTTCCAGGTTTGCCAACACTGGCACAGCCTTCGTGGCTTCCCAAGCAATTCAATGAACTTCAATTACCTTAAAAAAAGAGGGGGGCCCATTTATCCGAGCCCTGGCCTTTACCAAAAGATCTGATTTAGAATTGCTCACTGCAGCAGCTGCCAAATATTCTTCTTCCTAAACCACTGCCATTTAGGGGTGGCTTTGCACCTTGAAAACTGGTGATACCCACAAGTAGTCTAGGAAGGATTTATCTTCATTTAAAGGGATGGTCCAAAACTGCCACAAAGGCTTTGTCACAAAGGCTTTGTCACAAATTCTCCAGAAGAAGTGATACCTCTCAGGTTTTAATGAAATCCCTGTGGAATTGCTCCATCAGGCCAGTCATTAATACAAGCTGTCTTCTGTATGGCTTTACGTTAAGAAAACAAAATATTCGGAGACAGCAACACATTGTAGAAGTGTTTAATAGTGACACTTACCCTTTAGCTAGTCCTGTAAGGGAAATGGACCTATTTTTGACAGTAGCTCAAGTTAACAAATAATGGCTTTTGTGGGACTCTGAGCGGAAAACCCTTATCAGGAGAAAGCCATTTCTATTGCAAATTAGATGGTAGGGAATAGACAATGAACCACCATACAGTCTGTTTTAAAACCTACTGATAGAAGTTCAGAGTTCACACCTAAGCAATTCTTCTATTGAGGGTCAAAAATGTAAAATACAAGCTGTCAGTTTTCCCCTACAGCTTAAACTGGAAGCTCTGTTCGGAGATTACCAACTTGAAATCCTGAAGCTGAACTCTCCTGGAGTATGAGAGCTTGCACTGAATCAGGAGAGGCAGAGCTTTGCAGAGACCTCTGAGTGAGGAGGGTGGAGGCAAAGCCCCCTCAGGAGACTGCAGATATGTGGTTAGATCCAGTAATCCTTTTAGGATTATATTTTTATATGAAACAAAAGTGCAGTCTGAACTGTGTACCTTAGCCAAAACAAAGGACAGCCATCTCATGCCTACAGCAGGCTTTGGTTGAACATCAACATTTTAAGCTTTGTCATACTTTCCAACCCCAGCGCTGTTACTGCATTGATGTAAAGAAATGCTTTCTAGGAAGAAGATTTAAAAAAGTAAATAAACAAGTGCTCCATCCAGGGAAGGCCCAGCCACAAGTGCAGACAAAGCTTTTTCCCACACATCAGCTCTCCAGTCCTGCCTCCTGCACCATGCTACTCTCCCCAGCAAGGCTGCTAATTTTGAGAGGTGAGGGGTGGCACCACTGCACTTCTCTGCTGTTCTGTCAAATGCAAAAAGTCGTGTTGGGAATAAGGCAAAATAAATGTGAAATGCTGTTGGGAAAAATGAGGTCAGCTAGCCCTATCTGTGGCCCAGCAGAGTACCCCATTTACCTCCAGCCTGCCTATCATCAGCAACCAAGGAATGATTGTGGTGGAATTAGCGGTGTACGTGGCTTTTGCCTTCCCACAAGAGAAAACCTAATAGTTTTTGCAGCTTCACTTTCTATGAAACTCATCGGGGCAAATGGCATCGAATTCACACTTCTGGTAACTACAAGATGAAATCAAAGCTAATCACGGCACCATAAAGTCAAAGCCACTGACTACGGTTCTCTTCTAAGGAGCAGCTTCTTCCATTGGTAGAAGAGAAAGGGTAAATAAAAGCAAACCAAACTGATGCTGGCAACAGATAAATATACCAGCAGGCTCCTCTGGAGACCCATACAGGGAGGTACCAAGTGCTGACTTGTAGCAGCCAGGAAGGACGGCTGAGCACTGCATCCTCCAGGGAAGAGCCAGCGACTATTCACAGCACCCACCAGCTTGGGAGGACCGCAATTCACACGCACACTTGCAGGTTCAGCACCGAAGGCATGGCTCAGGATTACCCCCGTGCCAGTGGGGGAACAGGGAGAGAAACACTCGCACCGCCTGTTAGCTCTGCAACCCCAGCACACCCCGCTCTTCCTCTGATCCCCACGCAGGCAGGGCAGCAAGCAGTGCAGCAGCATACCTGTGGTGCTCTCTTGACAGAATAAAGGCAGGCTTGCAGCCTGCCCCACCCTGCTTATCACCTGCCTTTTAGGATCAAAGGGCCGAATGCACCACTCTTTAGCTTGTGGTGCCCCGTGCTGTTACCCAAGCACGTAGGAGATTTTTCAAACAAATGCATCTACCCTTCCCCTCTGCTGCCCTCACTTTGTGACTCACCTGTGATACTGTCCCACTATCCCCCTCCAATTCCTCCTTTGCTGTGGTACCTACAAAAACCTGGCACAAACTGCTGCCACGTCAGAGCACTGGCTAACCTGGCAGCCTGTGTCACTGCCTGCACGTCCATTTGTTGTCTCTGGCTTTTTGTTTTTTTAAGCTGAGAAACTGTCTGAGGCAGGGATGCTTTCTTTCGTCTGCTCTTACACAGAACCCAGCTCTGTGAGGAGAACTAGTCTCAGTTCAGAATAAAGAGATTATTACCTACTCTGATTTTGGGAGGGTAGCTGCGAATTAAAAGGAGGGGGTGAAGGCTGGACGATGATGGTTCTTCCCAGAGGGCAGCCCCTGTGAGTGCTCTATGCTCTGTCTCAGCTCATCTCAGACCTTTCCTTCCCACCTCCTGTCCCTGCCTCCTCCTTGCCCTCACTCACACTCCCTCCCAGCACTGGAGCAGGTGCTGCGGACATCTTGCTCCATCCCTGTCCACCTAGCAGATCCACACAGAAGAGTAAGTGCCCAAAACAGAGGAGTCACAACACTTCAGAGGATGCTCTGAGCGACCCCCAGGGAGAGACGCATCTCCCCCAGAGCAGGTCCTCTTTGGGGTTTTATATGGAGGACCACTGAAGGGCTTGTTATAGGCTGATTTGGGCCAGTCTTCAAGGTCCAAGTGGTGATGTAAAATGTCAGTGTTGAGGCTCCCTGCTCACATAGCTGTCATTGTGGGGCTGCAGAAGGAGCCACTTTCTCCCCCCTGCCTCCCCCCTGCAGCCATGCACTGCAAACCCACTGCTCCACTGTGCCTCCGTGCGCTCCCCCACCATGTGGTGCGGTGCTGCACTGTCACACATGTCGGTGAGAGATGGTGTGAGAGATGTGAGTGGGGCCTCAGCTGCAGCCGCCTTCCTGGTAGGCCCAGAAGATGGGCTGCAGAGCTGCTGTGCTCGCCACAGTCCCTTGGTGCAGAGTGAGCGGATGATTTGTGGAGTGTGTAGCTAGCAGGCTCGAGGAACAGGTTTATGAGGACAGCTTGGAGAGCTTGTCCTTGGACAAGTAATGAGTATGTGGCATGGTCAGCACATCCTGCAAACACTTAAAGGGTGTAAAAGGTACAAAGGTACTGTTTAGGGTGTAAAGTAAATAAAATACAATGCACACACACACACGTGTATATGTATCTCTATGTTGTATACTGTGAACACACATTCATAAACTACAATAGTCTATAGTAACTAGGCTACTTAGATGAAAAGAAAAGAAACTTGCTGAATGCTAAGGAAAATTCCCTCACCATAAATTCTCCAAGTGAATGGCCTAAGGGAAAGCATGGAAATAATCCTTACCACTACAGCATTCAAAATCCATCAGAGCAAGTACCCTGCAACCCTTAAACTCTGCCTTGTAAAAGCTTTGTCTGGATAACCTGGAAGTTTCTCCAGTCTTTATCTTTGAGGGGGCACAAAAGGCTTCAGCAAAAGCAAGCCACACACCCAAAAGGCTATATTTTCATGCCAGCAAAATAAAAAGCTACTACAACTTATAAAGCAAGTGTCTTTATTAAGTGAAGGCAGCGATGCCATTGCCGCGGTTACTGGCTGGCTGGAGCTCCTGGGTCGGGGGCCCAGTGCACTCACAGCAGCTGGGCTAAGGTCGCTGTGGGACCCTGGTCTCTCGAGGATCCTCTGTCACCTCAGGGTGCATGGGGTGGGAAGGGGGATGAGAGTGGTGAGCTGCCAGCTTGTTTTTCACCTCCTGACTCCATATTCAAAGACAAGGAAAACAAGCCCCGGAAAACTGCCACGCTGGCTAGAGCAGATGCTTGCAGCAACTTTTGCTAATTGGCTCCAACAGCTAAAGAGGCAGCTCACTATTTGCCCTCTTCTCCAGGTATGCTCTGTGGCAAGGAAAAGAAATTCTGAAAAAGGAAAGAAGATTTTGTATCCTAAAACAATCTTTTAAAAAGAGAAACCAATGCAGATGGGTTACTAAATACTGAAGGTCATGTATGTTTCCCTTACCAATAAATATAGGCAAGTACACTTGCTTCATTTTCTGTCACTTAAAAAATAGCCCGAAGCACTACACAAATAAGCTGGAGTCCGTTAAGTTTGATCCAGCAGCAGTCTCTCGTGAATCCCAATTCCACTTTCTCATCACAACTTGCTACACTAAGAGTTAACACAGCAAGCCCTGAGAGAGTGACTGAGCGTGTGGGATGTGCAAGTTACTCTGAAGCCTATCAGTGGTGGCTTGCCTAGATTCCTTTGAAGATCCCAGTCTAAATGCTTGCTAGCACGTGAATATCAATGCCCTTCTAATGTCTGCGCTCTGCAGAAAGATTTCTTGGGGATTTCCCACTTACAAGGCAAAGAAAATTTGCAAGCATTCCCGTGGTCTGGGCAGGGAGGAAGATAGGGGGTACTGCAGTCCCAGAAAATGTGTAACCAGATGGGAGGGAGAGGGGAAGTGACCGAAGGGCAGTGCTGGCTGCAGCACCTCTATGGTGGGACAACAGAGCAGGCGATGGGGCAGGAGGCGGCCTTGGTGGGGGACAAGTTGTGATGCCCCCACTGAGAGTGGGGCTCTTGCAAGGAGCCAGGGCCAGGAAAGTTCTTGCACTGGGAAGGAGCAGAGGGGAGAGGAGCATGCATGTGTCTGGGGAGGGAGCCCACGCAGCACAGAGCCTTGGGAGGGCCTGAGAGATCCCAGTATTTGGGCTGAAACGAGACAGGCTGCAACAGGGACAGAAACAAAAAAAAACCCCATTCCAACCATTTCAGCACTTTTGTTGCAGCTAGGAAAGAAGTAAAAGCATGGGCAGAGAGTAATTTGTGGAGAGCGAGGTGACTTCAGACAGCCGAGGTGACTTCAGACAGCCTTGCCTTACAGAGGGCTCTCTAACTTCCTCCACACACTTGTGCGGCTGACATTAGCTCTTGCCAAAACCATTTTTATCTTTTTGTTTCATTTCATGCTTCTCACAAACGAAGTTTCAACAGTACTGGTCCAGTAAGCCCATACCCTTTGCCTGTCTTCGATTTGGTTTCTTGGTTGTAAATTCTTCAGGGTGCTTTCCTGTAGATTTGTAGGGCTCCTAGCACAGCAGTGGAGCGTGCTAATAAAAAGAAAGAGGGCAAAGTCACAGGGAAAACTGTGAAACTCGAAAGCTAGTGGTTTTGGCAGCATTTGAAATTAAAATGCTGTCCACATTATTATTATTATTAATTATTATTATTATCTTCTAAGAACAAAGTGAATAAACATTTTATTGAAGCAATTTTTCAATGTATTTTTTCCTGAAAATCGAATTCCTTACTAGAAGCCCATCTTTCAGCAAATGAAAAAAAATTATCAGGATTATGTAGCTGATGCTGATAAGAATGCTGGTCAAGCTGTTTTAATCAAGCTTGTCCTGAGATATCTTTCTGGAGAATGAGCACTCTGATAATATTGGTGAGTTTTATGCAAAGCTCAAGAAAAATAACATTCTTGGTTGAAGAAAGAAAAACCCCTTTTCTGCTAGCCCTAGCATTCTGATCAGAGAGAAAGAATGGAAAGCCATTTATGTTAACACATGGCTGACTTAAGGTGAGACACTCGAAACCGAGTAAATCTAAGTCATGGGAAGCCCAGTGAACATCCCGGCTTCCCACAGAGGGAGTTACACATGACTGACATCTCTGCAGAGGGAGCGTCTGTAAGCTTGAGCTTTCTAAGCCTTACACAGGTGCTTAGCTTTGAACAGGTAAGTAGCACCATTTACATAGTTGTACACAAAGTCAAGGCTCGTGCTGCAAACAGAAGCCACACACGCATGCACACACTTCAGCACCACAGAAGGGTTCCCATCAGACCCAAGGGAGCCAGCAATAGCCACAGCAATAAAGTCACACACAGTTGCAGAACAGGGGTCTAGGTCTGCATCGCACTGAGATTTAAATACAGATCTTTTTTCCTAACTGCAGGCTTCTGGGCCCGAAAATGCTTTTCCCTTTGCACTACCAGTTCTGGTCTCCTCCAAAAGTTCTCTGTGGGGTTAAATGAAACCTCATAAAGTGCTTTGAGATTTCAGGCTGAGGAACGCTGGCAGGGAAGCAGGCGTGGGTGCAAGCTTACGAAACCCCAAGCCGCGACAGGTACACGCTTTTAATAGCAGCACTTATTTGCAGCCGCCTTCTTGAAAGCTTGGCCCTATCCCCCTGCTCAACCTCACGGATGCCTGCGCCGCCCCCCGCCCCCCCCCGGACGGAGCAGGCGTGCCGTTTATAGCAGGGGAGGGCCCTTTTGAGAAACCAGTGAGTAACTGAAAAAATGTGGCAGAACTCAACAGCAAGAAACGGCAGCGGGAAAAAGCGCGAAACAGGAAAGCGCCGGCGAGGTTCGTGCCGCCCCCCCCCCCCCCCCCCCCGCTCGGCGGGGACGGAACTGCTGCAAAAGCAGCGCAGGGCCTGTTATCAGCCCCGCGCAGGGGCTGCGGTTTGCTCGCTCTCGCAACACTTCTTCAACTGTCACTTGTTTTTCAACAAACAGGATGCCTCCGCTCAGGCTGACAGCTTCCCCGTACGTTCGGGGCGAGGGGCGGTGCGCGTCCTTCTGGCCGCCCCAGGGCCACTGGGCCGTCTCCCCCGGGGAGGGCAGCTTCAGGTGCACCCCGGGCAGGGTGCCGCGGGGCGGACAGACCTATCTCCTTCCTGCAGCCCTCCGCTGATGAGCAAAACAAGAACCATGGTACAGGCTTGGCTTCGTCGGAGAGGGAAGGCTGAGCTTCCACCTTGCTCGCTTTTTATTATTCCACCTAAAAGCAGTTATTAAGGAAGTGCTTGTGCTACTTTTAGGCACGAAGGCCACATCCAAGCTGCTCGCCTCCTCTCGGGCCTGTGCAGCAGCCGCTGACATCCCAGGGCATGATGGCCGCAGGGATGTGGCTAGCATGATTCCTTTGCTGTGCCGTCCCCCTGCACAGGCTGGAGCGAAAGCACAAGGCAGGACCGAATGAATGGAGATGCTACCAGAGGAGGCAAAGGAGTGACTGCCCTCACAGCCAGCAGCACCAGAGCCTGTGGCAGAGCCAGGGCTCCTGGCACCGTTGCTGGGCAGCTCCTACTGCCCGTTTTCACCCCAGTGTTAGTAAAAACCCTGCACCAAGCTTTGCTGCTCAGGCTCCTCAAGAAGCATATTCTGTTTTTCAAGGTCTCTTGGGCTATCCTATGGAGAAGCCTGTCGTCTCTGCAAACAGGCGAGGTACCAGCCTTGGTTTCTACTCAGAAGTTAGATATGGAAAAAGCAAAATGCTCTCTGCCCCTCTCTGATAATCACCTGCCCAAAGGTTAGCCCTCTGTCAGCAGGGATGGAGCCCATGCCAAAGGCAGTGCAGGCTTTGCAGCAGAGCTGCAGCAGGGCTGTCTAACCTGCAAGCTTTCTGGCACTGCCCAGTGCTGTGGCAGATCAACACTGGAGGAAGCAGAAAAAAACACAGCTCTAGAATGAAATTTTCAGAAAAATGAAACTTTCCTTTTGAAATATTTTCTGAAAAAAAAGGAGAAACACTTCTAAACAGATGCATAGTTTCTTCTCACAGTTCCATGTCCCACAACACCAACCTCCAGCTTTGCTGGCCTCCGGGAGGTTTTCAGGGAGTCTCCAAGCAGTGATGTTTGGTAGGATTGAACTGTACCCTGCTTGCGGTCTCCCTCTCCATGGCCGTCCCCCTGCTCTGCTGGCACAGGGAGGTGCAAAGCATCACCTACTGCCAAGATGGTGCTAAGCCAGGCTGGAGAAAACCCTAATGCACCAGTTCTCCTGGATCTGAAATTCTAATGAGTTAAATGAGTCTTGTATTGCAAATTGTTTGTCAGCTAGCCTTATTTCTTTTCCTATTCCCATATTGTCCACAACAACTCAACATTTTCAAGTTCACCTGCTGTTCAAAAGTAATTGAAAAACATTTTTTTCCTGGATTTTCTTTATGGTTTGCTATTTCAACTGGATTGCCCAGTTGCAGCTGGAGATGTACAATAGTAGGGCCCTGAAATAATGAATGTAATGCTAAGGTAACTTTCTGATGAAAACATCAACTTGATCAGATTTGAAATTCAAAGTAAACAAGAGATCATTTTGTAGATAGTCAGGCTCAGAAGTATAAGTCAAAAAAATTGAGGTTCTGTTTCCACTTCTCTCTCCCCCAGACTTCTGATATGACGACTCTTCCCTGGTTCTTTGTCCATGAAGATGAAGAACATCCTATTCCCAGAGTAGTGTAAGCACCTTCTGAATGTATTTGACTACCTTTGTGTATCACTTCGGCCCAGTGCACACCAAACTGAACTGCAAAGCTCTTTATCAGCCTGCTTTTCTGTGGAGGCAGGGCTTACATGATTGCTCCCATTCTCTCTGTACTTTGCCTAGCTTTTCTGGTTTGTGGGCCAACTTTAACTAAATTTGATAGAGCAGAAGTGGTCTTAAGTTCCTATGGCTTTCACGAAATACGGCAGTACCAGAGAGGCTCTGTCAGTTCCCCCAGCTGAAGGGTGCCCAAGAGAGATTTTAGAGATTCCTCAAGAAGAGAAAAACCTTCAATCAGATTAAAGCCTTATCGGATGTTAGAGATGCAGCCACAAGACCCATGTCTGTAGGAAATCAGCCTTCGCTAGTTCTGCCTAGGACAGCATGTCTTGGCTTTTTAAATGCAGCAAACTAGACTTGCCTTGAATTCAGAATACAGGCTGCTTCTGTCTGAAATTTTACTGTAAGCCCAACATTTCCATGGAGAAGATTTTTAGTGGTTTTGCACGCTTTCAATCAAGCAACCCAAATTAGCTTTTTGAAATTTCCCAGTGAAGCAAGGCTTACCCAGAAAAGAACACGACAAATTCTCATGAGAAGTTTCCCACAACCCCAGTAGCATGAGAGCTTTTTACCACATTACACTGGTTGGGGGGAAGGCCCACATTAACAACACGATGAGAGCGTTTGGATTTAATAGAGTTAATATACACAGCATAATTATGCATAGTGTTGGGGCAGATCTCAATCCATCCCTATCCTAAGTGCTTCCCCAACAATTCTTTAAAAACACAAGAACATTTATGATGTCACTGATCACATCATCAGCATCTGCTGTGGCTCGAGACAGGTCTTACTATGCTCCAGTTCCAACTATCTCCCAAATAACAACACCAAAAAAGTCCCATATTAGCATCCTAAACTTGCATGAGGCTCAAGGCATAGTAACACAGAGGTCCAACACTAAGTCTCACAAAGAAAGTAACTACTAATGCTGCAAAGGGCTTCTGGTTTGGTGGAGGACGTACCCTGTGCTGTGCTGATACCCCCTGCAGAATGCAAGTCAGCTTGATTAGTATTATTTATTTATTGTAAGGAACACTGAAAGGTAATGCTACAGTAGGATTAAAAAGGAAAAAAAAAATCCTGCACGTATAATCTTTAGTACCTGAACCAACCCTTTAGCATAATATCCTCATCACTTTTTATCTACCACATCGTAACTTGCATAAGAACTCTGACACAAGCTGCCTACCAAGTTTCACATCTATTAGTGTATGCTAAACATGAAAATGTAAGAAGCTAAGAAACTAGTCTAGAAATAGTTCTCTTTCCTACCTCTGTTCTCCCTCCCACACCCAGCACACACCACCTCTGAGCTTTGCATTGATTTCATTGCATTACCAAAGTCAAACTAACAGGCTAAGTCTCGTGCAGGAGGCTTCTAGGAAAGGCTGGAAAAAAGAAAGCAAGAACCCACAGAAACACACACGTGTTGATCCCATAGCACCCTATGCACAGTCTACTAAACTTGAGATTTTGGAAAACAATCAGAAACCTCTTAGGTGCATTCACCACTTACGTAGAAAGAACCAAATACCCAACGTGTTGTCTCAGGACTATCTGCAAGCTTAGAAATTAAAGAGTAGGATTGCATACCAGCACCACAAGGAGCCAGTCCTTCCATCCCTTTCTGATTTTCTGTATTAACTGGAAAAGGGAAGAGGCTGCAGACATCATGATCAAAGGGGGCTGGTACCAGGTGCTAGGCACAGAAGCATGGTTCTTTTGGCCACCTGTATCCACCTAATTCTAACCAAAGTGGGAAGATACCAGTGAAGAAAAGGTCGATAATTTAATAAGCTGGTAGGACGACATTATGAACAACAGGGGACTTAGTTCAAACACGGAGCTTCTAAAAAAACCCAAACAAATGCCATCGGATTATTCTCAGCGCACAACCTGTGGGAGTTGCCTATATTGCATTACTCTGGCTCTGGCTGGCTGGCTGGCAAAGGCAGCTCCAAGCACCTGTGTCTCAAATGTCAGCAGCTGGGGCTGGTGTCTCCATCACCCACCCATCCCCTGAAATCGTGTCAGCTACAATTGGTTGGGAGTATGCCCTATTCAAGCTGGAAAATGCAGTACCCAATGGTAATAGTACTATGTCCCAGAGGTTTGCTGAGGAAAAGTACCTTTGCTAATACAAGGGCTAAATCAGGCACGCTGCTTCTGCCACACAATTAAAATACTTCTTTCCCTTCTTGCTCTCTTCCTGACTTTCTTACCCTCCCTTCTGCACTTCATTCTGGAAAGAAATGCTTGGTATGGATTTTTTTCATGCATATTCCTTAGCAGTTAAATATATGATCCACATTTTTTTTTTTTCCCTTCACTATGTGATAACTGAAGGCATTTTGGTCTCCAGATGCAGAAATGAAAACTAGCAGCAAAATTAGCAATGTAAGTCATACACTAGAAATGTTTGGGTTAATTTGTTCGTGGCAAATGTTGCGAACAGCAGCATTTTATAAAAACCTCAATGACAAGGTAGTTTGTTTTCTCACCAAGGAAAAATAAGTGAGGGAAACTTTGCTACAGCTAATTATGTCCTAAAATAGGACAGCTAATGTTTTTATATAGGTTATTTTTCTAATTCTGATTTCAATCTCTCTTTGAACTGCAGTTTCACATAAAGGATGCCTTAATGTTGCTTGTATTTCCTGCAGAAAAAAAATAAATCCAACAAGACCTTGCAAGAAAAGGGGCTGAGATGTTAACAAGTGAGGGACTTCAGACAGAAAGGAATATGAGGAACAGCAAAAAGGTTTTCCTTGAAAACAAGTTGGAATCTGACAACAAATTTCTGTTAAATCGTGTTTTGGATGCTTTTTTACCAAGATGGCTGTGTGAACAAGTTGTATTAGCCTAAACCTTCAGAGGAGGTTCTAGGCAGGAATGCTCAGTTACTTGCTTGTCATTTACATGGGAGAAAACCTACTGAGCCAGCACCTCGTGTTGCCTTGGTTAGCTGTGCATGCCACTCGGTCAGCAGCTGCACGACTCATGCAGGGAAGTTGCTCCTGTGGGGACTGCCGGGTATACCAGGATCCATGAACAAACTGGAGACTGAGCAGTATTTGCTGAAGAAATTAGCAAAGAATAAATGAGAGCATGTCTGACAGGGAAAGAGTAATTCATAAGCTGAAGATGAAAACTGCGTTGAAAAACTGTTTACAAAGAAAGGCCCTTTCTCCTCCCTCTACTTACTTTAGCTGACCCAGGGCTGTGAAGCCAAACCCCACTGCTGCCATGAAGGAGCTCCTATTTACCTGTAGGTACTGTGGTGCAAAACGTGAGATTTTCCGCTTACTTCTGACCATAGTGGAGCATGGGTGGAGATGCCCGAAGGGGAAGCCATCTCCCAACCCTGGGCCGGGAGAAGGGACAGCTCTGGCTCCCTGATGCCCTTTGCAGGACTTCACAAAAGCAGCAGGCAGACCAAGGGCATTCTCTTGGTCCAGCCGCTGCCCTGAACTTGTACGACACCATCTAATCCCCTTGGACACAGCGGGGGTCTGTTGTATTTCCTTATCCCTCTGGCTAGAGCGGGCTTTTCTGAAGGCTGAAAGGGGAGATGAGACAGCCTGGAAAACCTCCAACCGCTTCTGTTTAAATAGCGCTTTTGATCTCCAACTGGTGTGGTTTAGTCAAAGCAGCAACACACTGAAATCTGGAGGACGTGGGCCTATGGAGCTGCTTTGCGCCCGTCTCCATGCGCACTGGGGATGCGCCCGAAGCATGGAGCTGTTAGAGGGAGGGAGGGAGCGGGAGGGGGCTGCCCTAATGAGCCTGTAAAAAGGAGCCGGCTCCTCAGTGGGCAGCTGGAAATGTGATCTCTAACTTGCACGGTGCCATTTTTTACTCAGCAGCTCTTCTGAGCATGGCAAAAAGGGCAGAAAGTGCTGGGACACCACTCCAAAAAAAGGCAGGTTGCAGCACAGAAGGGGAGCCAGCCTCACCCCTCTGTATTTCACAAGTGCGAGGGTGTAAGGACAGCTGTGTGAAAAGGAACTACTGACCAGGGCCGTCAGCGATGTGACTTCAGGTTGTTAACACATTTATCTGGAGGAGAACATCCATCACAGGTCTCATCCAATGCCCAGGGATGTCAGCCAGGTCTTTCCACTGTTTTCATTGGCTCTTGGATCAGGTGTCATGTACACAAATTACTGGGCTGCTTTAATTGCCCCGCTAAAATGTGAACCTAAATCATCTTTCCTCATACATGCATCTGTCTGATGACATAACTTCACCCCACAGGGGAGCTGTAAATCCCTTTTCATGTTGGTACATGTCTAGTTACAGCAGAGCCCTCTCTCGAATGGGAATGGACTTAGGTATAAAAATGTTCATACTGGCAAAGATTATTCCTACATAGTAAAGGAAAGAAACTGTTTGGGGCTAATGTAGCTTTTTCTGCTGCATAGTGTAAAACAGATGCACCTAAAAACATCAGTACAAAATAATATCACTCCTCAAAAGTAGTATTCAAAGTTATTTGGACTGTATATGAAACTGTAAAAAAGTTACTATTTGCATTGCAATCACTGTTAGGAGAAAAAAAACCCCACAACAATGAAAGTTCTGATTGTTACACTAAAATTTAAGTGGTTCACCACTTTTGAACTCAAGAAGTTTATCTTATCACTTTTTCTTTTTACCTAGGCAAGCCATTCACATTCTTTAGTTTCCACAATAGCCCAACATACTGTACTTGAAACACCCCATTTCATTTAGAAAAGCAAATAATTTTCTCCAATGCAGTGAGGTGCAGCCAGAACAAGTTCCTGTTCATATATGAGACCTGAATCTTGGTTTCAATATGAAAGTTATTTTATGCTCAGTGTAAAAAAATGTGTGGGTGTTTAGCACCATACATTTTCACTTTTTACAAGTGTGGTGCAGGAGTGAAAGACAGAATTGGGGCAGAGACTAAGGTGTCTTTTTTCCTTTCAGAGGTGGCCATCTCTCCAGGTTGCATTAGTGGAAGTCCTTAGAAAGCACATGTGTGGCAAACCACATGGCGGCTCTCTGTGCTGTCCTTTCTTTAGCAAGAGGGCAACCTACCTGAAGAATCTCCAGGCTCACTCCATTTCTCTAGTTGGAGTCATAAGCAGAATGCTTTCCACATGCTCTCTGCCCCCAAACTTGGGTTCAGATGAAATGGTGGCAACAAAACAGGAATTAGGTTGGTGTAGAAGCATGCGCAGTGATCTGGTGGATGTAGGTCTACTTAGGACCCTGCATGAAGTAACCTCTGCAGCTCCCTACCTCCGAGTCCACAGAGATGTGATGGCAAATTGGTACTGAACTTCTTTGCAAAGTGTTTGGACAATGTATATAGGAGCAATTAAACCACCCTATACTGCAGTAACAGATTTGCCGACCCCTGTGAAAATGGGGTTAACAAAGTGTTAACCTGAATGTATCTTCCAGATATGAATTCTGTTACACCAGACCTATGCAAAACCCAAAGCTCATTTACATATAGGTCCTGAAAAACAGAAGCATTTTACAGAAGTCTGATATTATCTAGTAACTGTATTGTAAAGTAAATTGCACTTCCTATGAACTGGGCGGAGCATGTAGTCTCATATCAGTAGCCTGCTCTGGATGATGTGCAACATGGACAGATGGTTAGCAGCCATGGCAGCCTTGCTGTGTGGAGACTGACAGCACAGGTGAGGCCTCCTCCTTATTGCCTCTTACTTGGGAAGTGCTTTCAGGGTTGCTCTCCAGAGCTGTGATTGCACTCACCGAAGTCCTGTCCCTCTCTGTCCTTCTGTATAAGACCAGGAGATGGCACATGCTAAAGAGTGCTTCTTCCAGAGTGTCTCCTCACTGCTTAGTGAGGAAATACACCTCACCTGTCCTCTGGGTGAGGTGTACACCCTCAATGTATAAGCTAAGTACAAATCAACAACTACCAACCAGAGAAAAAATCCCAGCCAACTCAAAGCTCCTTCTCCAGCTGTGCATGATATGCCATAAATAATTGTTCCACACCAATATTTCCTAGGTAAAAGACAAAAACTTTGATTCTCAAGCCATAGTTCTGATACTTGGCATTACATGAATTACATGTGCACCTTAATGCTGTTTCTTTCAGCCCCCATGTCAACACTGGCATTCAGAGTTCACCTTCTGCCTTACAACTTCATGTTTTCCTCGCAGGTTTCTTTTTTCTTAAAGGACAGCCCCAGCCCCATGGCAGTTGATGGCCATTTTGTCCCTGTCCAGTGGAGCTAGGATATTATCCTAAGAATTGGCTCTGGGTCATACTTTCTGCCCCTGGTTGTGTCTACAGAGAAAAGGGGAAGCCTGCCTGCAGGCATGTGGGAGTAAAGCAGTGTTAGCTTAAATCTACCCAGCCCGTATAATAACAGTAGTGAAAACCCAGAGGTACATCTCCCGCCCCCACTCACCACCACGGTGTGTACTGACGTCTTCCAGGGGTTGGCTGGCAGTGACTTACACCCATGCAATTGCATCTGTCTACATTATCCTTGCTAGACAGATGAAAGCCCTCATTTTGCTGTGCCAGCTTGCCTTCCACTACCCTTTGATACTACAGCAAGTCTAAATAGAGACCTGAGCACTGACAGGCAAGGAGCCTGGTCTGCCCACTACAGAGGTTGTGACGCCCCACTCTCAGCCCCCGCTCAGCACGCTCGCAGCACTTGCCTTTGCCAAAGCAGGCAACTGCAGGGTGCTTTAGCAATGCTTACGGAGCTCGGCATCCTTAGGTGCTTGTTCAAGGCTTCTGTAAATGCCCCGATACCTCCAAGGCACATGTCTGGCCAGCACGGTGCAGGTGTATGCCATAAAACTGGCTAGAAAATGGACTTATGAGAGATGCAGGTGGTGCCGGGTCTGAAGAGGTGCAGACATTTGTCACAAAGGAAACAGATGCTCAGCCCCGCGCTGTGCTGCTTCGCCCTGAACATGCAAGGTATTTTGCAAACAGTCATCTTTCTCTTTTAAAGACCAGAAAAAGGCACTTGAAGGGCTGGGTCAATGCCTTCTGAGGTTGCTGATTTGACGAGGATCACAGGGCTTGCCCTAAGTACAGCTGAGTGAAATGCTTATAGCAAATCACATAAAACTTGACAGGTTTCAAGTTTCCTCGCACTGCATTCATGGAAAGATTTTAAGAGAGGTAAGCCTTTCAACTTACAGTCAAAACCCTACCTAAGGGCAGTTTCTGAGCACATCTCAAAATCACAGCTTCAGCATGAAACTAGACAACAGAAAAAACATTGCAAGACAAAATACTCAGAAGGCAAAATAAAAAGCCCTAAGCCCCTGACTCGGACTGCTTTTGGGTTCACTGGAATCAGAAACTCAAAAAAAAAAAAAAGCACAGGCTGAAAAAAACCCAGTTAGATCAAAGCCAGGGAAAATGTTCTCACAGATCTTCATGAAGTGAAACTACCCAATTTCACAGAATTTCACTTGCAAGCAGAAGTGGTGATCCCTGTGGACAGTATTAAGGATGATTTAGAAAATCTACCAGGTAGCAGCTACCATCACTCTCTACTTCCCTGCTTTCACAGTCAGTTCTTCTATGCCCTTTTTTTTTTCCTATTTAAATTGTCTGAATACATCTTTATAGAGAATTTGATGTTTTGTACTAAAATGTATCTTGGTTGTAAGCCCAGGCCTTACTGTGCTAGGACCTAAGTGGAAGAAAAGGCATTTCTTTTGAAAATTGATTACATTGGGAATCTGTATATGTAATTTCTAGTCTCCTTTCCACTGGCAGCAAGAATGATGTGTCTTGCATTCAGTGTCACTGTGGATATGCTGGTGTATGCATGGATTTCAACAACACACCATAGACCTTTGTAGGTGCTCTAATGCTCTACTGCTCCAACCACCACCACTGTTGTCACCACGTACAGTTCATTAATACGCTGCAGAGAGGAGATATCCCTACTACTCATTGACTATTTGGGAAGCTGACTCAAGTCTATACAAATATTATCCATTCTCTTAAAATGACAGAAGAGGTAATGAGGTAGTTTAATGTTTTCTTGTCCTTCTCTCAGACCAGTGATTCACCTAGCCAGTGGCCTGTCTCTCTCCATGGCCAGTACCAGATGTCATGGAGGAAGCCACAATTCATTTTGCAGAGGACAGACCTGCTTACATGGGAAGCTTTCTTTCCAAGCTTTAACAGATCAGCTTGTGCTCTGAAATATGGTAGTGAGAGAGGAAGGGAGAACTTAACCCTTCCATAGCTTCTTTTTTCTTTACCTGGCTGGTACATATTAAGAAACTGTTATGTATATACAGACCCAGCTGCTTTAAGGATCCTGCTAAACTCTTGGTTTCAAAGGTATTTTATGTCAATGAGTTCTAGTCTGCAATCGCCCACTGTTTAGAAAAGTGTCCACCATACCTTGCCCATTGACTAAGCACAGAGAAAGGAATAGGAGTGAGTGGGTGAGCTGACTATCATCAGAGCTGTTTTAGGAAAAAAACAAAGAGAAAACCTAAGTAAATAAATAAAAATTGAAAAAAAAAAATCTGAGCAAACACATCCTTACACACTGCAATCCGCATGAACACAGAAAATCCGTCACACTCACGCCTCTGCAGTGAAGGGGTTGTGTGGCCTGTCCTGAGCTCCGCCACTGCACGCTGGAGTGCTTCATCTCTGTGTGCAGCCTGATGCTCACAGCAGCCACCCCACCCAAAACACCACTCACCCCAATTTAAACTCACACCCTACATCCGAGAGGCCTGCGCTGGCACAGGGAAGACAGAGATGCCAGGCGGGATTTGGATTCAAAGAGCGGGTGGTCCACCTCCAGCCAGCCTCAATCCATCCTCTTACCCAGAACCAGAGCTACTCCTTCCTTGCCCTCCTGCCGGGGCTGCTGGACCCGTACTGCCGCCCTCACCCAGTAGTCCATCAGGCACACACACATTCCAAGACAAGCAGTCCAATCCTCCAATGGAGGTTGTTTCAGCTGCATGGTGCAGCCCTCCTCCTCCACCGAGGTACCAAGGCCAGCCAGGTACTCTGTGGCAGCCTCCTACGTGCAAACCCTTGCCCCACACGTGCAGGAGGAAGACAGGTTTCCCTGTCTTGTTGCAAGGGTGAGCAACCTCAAATTATCACTTAGTGAGGCACTGCAGCCAGCAGTTTCTGCAGAGCACCGGCCCACCCTGACTTTTTCCTGCCAGTGGCATTCCCCCTTAGCTCCTGAGCCCGCTCTGCATTTCAGCCTTGCTCTCCATGACAGCACAAGAGGCTAACACCCTGCCCAGCCCGCCGGGCACCGATTTGGAGGTGCAGCAGAGACCGCTGGGACCCAGCGCGTCCCCTCTGCATGTGGCAGGGTGTCAAAGTCAATGAGCTTCTCCTCTTGGTGGAATCAGCTCATAGTTTTACAGAGAAATGCCTTCGTTGTTTCCTTAGAATTGCTTCTGCGTAGCTTTTAAAAGCAAGTATGTCTATTTCTAAATCCAAGAACAGTGATTTCTTTGCCACTTTTGGTTTAGGTATAGGCTCTCCCCACTGGAATAACAGGATGATGCAGTTACTCATTCTGTGTTCTGAAGTAAATTTCTTCAGGAGTTCATAAATTACTTTCATAAACTTGCCAATATCACTGGTCTTCACATGCATTTAAAGATAAGCAGGCTGTTCTTTTAGGGTCATGCCTTAGCAGTCAAACTAAACCATGATTATCTTCTAGTCATGAAAAAAACACAGTTTATTTTCTATTCATATTGCATACACTGGCAGTGTGGGGAAGATACTTTTATTTCCCACCAGAGAGCTGCCTCAGAGCTGCAGTTTGGCTCTCGTGGTAAAACACAGTCCAAGGCAGAGCTGCCATCATCCAACAATCTCTTATTAATGGCCACATGATAAAGGGCAAGCCAATCTGGGGGATCTGCAAGCCAGCCATAACCCTAAATCCTTGCTAAGACTGTCATCACAACACATCACTATGCTGAGTGTGGCTGGTTAAGCACTCAGTCTAATATTTGGCCTAGGATAACATCTCTTGGTCTTACCAAAGCAGAGTATTCATCTCTGTCAGATATTTCACCCCTTGCTTCACAAGAATTCCTGTGTTCAGGTCTCGCAATGTTTCTCAAGGCTTTTAAATGAAAAAAAGGCTCAAACAGAGAGAAGGCTGTGTAAATCAGACATTGTGCAAGTTTTTTCTTCTAGTAAGCCAAGGTTTTTATGGGCTTTAGTTCAATTTCCTATTCACAAGATTAAGTTAGTATTTTATAATGCTGACACAAATTAACTCTTTGTTCAGGCAGTCTGCAAAAGTGCTGGAAAATATTCTCTCCCCTACGCAGTGACAACATAGTTTACGCTACTGTGAAAAGATAGGTTTCTTCTACTGGGCGAGTGAATGAAAATATGTGGCAGTGTTGGGTACCATGCATGTCCCAGAGAAACGTTTTTTTGGTAGAGTTACATCTAGTATATGACCACTTCTTCTAATGTCACCAATTCTAGAGGGCTGAAATCATTATCAACTTGCTACCCTGCTCCTCACGCAGTACCCTCTGTACACAAACAATTACTCCTAGGGAGGTCTTGTACACTGAGAGTGTGAGACTGCAGATGTAGACTTCGGTAACAGTGAGGCTCCGATCACTTCACCACTCTGCTCACATAGAGCACCAGGGACTTTAGGAGTCTACTAACTTAAATCCCATCACAAGGCAAGCCAGAGCCACTAACATTCAATGAGAAGCAGTATGCTTATGTATAGGTGTCCATAGGTCCAGGCAGAGAAGCCCTTCAGAGCAGGTGAAAGCAAGAGCTTCTTGCTACAGTTTTATTTAGCATTTGCAAAGGAAGAAACCCACAATGGCTGGGCACTACTTGGCACATTAGAACTAAGAAGAAAGTATGCACAGTGTATTTTTCAATGTTGTAAAAGTGCTCTGCTGGAGTTCATTTCCATTTGATAAGAAACCAACAAAATGTTGCACCACAAGTCTTCATTGCCTTGATTAATCAATTAAAAAAACAACAAAGGCAAAACCAGGAGTAACCTTCTTTGCATATTGAAATAATTAGACCTTGCAGCAAAAGGGAAAATGAGGAAAAAGAGCCCTCCTGGAAAATATTATGCTTCATGCTATTTAGAGCTCCATAAAAACCCTGCGAAAAGAGTAGTTATTCTGTCTTCCTTTGTAGGCAAAATGATTAGGAAACCTTACAGGACAGTCTAACGCCCTTAAGAAGTTAAAAGAAGTTGGGGGGTGGGGTGATATCATGTAATTATTTAGGCACCCTTTAAAAACTATATGTGCATTCTTTAATACAAGACTCTCCAACAGGTCTCATTTTGGTCCCCCTGCCCAAAAGGTATTGCTGTGTTGACCTGGCCAATACACATGAACCTGTGTTGAGCCCTCACTATACCCAGCAAATCCATCCTTATACTATGAATCTTGCTAGAATAAAAGTTTAAACTGCAGCCTTGCTGATGCAGTCCTAGTTTTGCGGAAGAGATGGAGTGATGTTTTTCTGTGGGTTGCATGGCAGCAGGGCACTTACAAATGCTCCTACCCTGTACTCCTAACACCAAGCCCAGATCGTAAACTGAAAGAGGCCATTAGGAAAATGAGGCCGTCATTAAAAGCAGAGCCAGTAAACATTTGAATGTGTTCAGCATGCAGAGCACACCACTGGAGGTTTCAGTATAATCCTCATTTCTTTACCTAGTGGCAGAAGCGAGGACCTGGTGTGGTGTGATAGAAAAAGGGCCATATCCTTTGTGGTGTACCACATTCAATTAATATGTCAGGCTTTCTACGTCTGTCACTGCTTGCAGGAGCTGGAACAATGGTTCTGCTTCCCCGCTCCCCTCTTTTTTCCCAATTTTCACACAGTATCAGGCTAAAAAAGAGTTATGGATTTCCTTCTCAGAGAACTGCATGGACTGATAAAGTGAAATCCATGGCAGAAAACAAATTGTTATTTTTCCCTTTACCTCACAATTTCAGTTAAGAGAGAAAGTGCAATAAATTTTGGCGGGAAAAAAAGAAAAGAGACGGTTTTGGACATTTCGAATGACCGGTCTATGTAAATACTATTGAGAAATATGGGTGAGAACAACTGACCCTAGGGATGATTATTTTTCTTGCTCTGAGGCCCAAGCGTTACTTTTGTTGCGCCCAGGATTTTGAAACTGTGCGAAGTTCATTTGAGTAAAGAAAGGAACAAAAAGGGAACTGCTGGAAAACCGTCACAGGCTTCCACCTTCAAACACAGTATTCTTTCGCAACAATGAAACATTTGCTTTATAACTCAACCGAAGTTTGTTGCCCAAGCTTTTCTAGCACTGTACAGCAGGAGTTTGATCTTGCATGTGCTGGGTATGTACCAGGTTCTGTACCTGGGTTGCCAAAATTGAATGAATATCTTAAGGTATCTAGCATGACTTCTAGCCTAGCAAGACTTTTAGCCTAGCCCACGAAGAAACACAGATACTGGTACTATAGTAACATTAATGACCATAATGAGAACAGTAATAAGTAGGATAATAAAACCCATTCTGGAGTGTTGAGCTAAATCACTTGCTGGATTAACCAGCTTTATTGAAACTCCTCCTTTTCTTGGTCTCCAACCAGCTGGTCTCAGACTCTCTGGGCTCCTGCCTGCAACGTGGACTCTGTCATCCCCATCCCATCCCGTGGACTGGCTGTGCTCTGGCACTCACTGCAAGCACTGCCCTGTGAGGTTCACTCTGTTTGTTATTTTATCAGAAACACAAAATTTCCTCAATAAATCTTCCTGTGCTACAGATTAAACAGTAAACAGTAGAGCCAGATAAAAAAAAGAAAAAAAAAAAAAAAAAAAAAAAGAAAAAAAAAAGGAAAAGAAAAAAAAAAAGGATGACGAAATGCAGGAAGATCCTTCTCGTTATTCTAGCAGTATTGCTTCCTTTGCTTGGTAGGGGTGCTGAGGAAATATCAGCTGAGAGCATTGCAGAGCAGTTAGCCACTTCTTGCTCACGCTTCAGCATCTCCCCTGCCCAGGGCAGAAGGTGCTGCAAGCCCGAGTGACTCACGCAGCTTGCTGCGATTCAGCTCTCCTCTGGTGCCAGGAAAGACAGATGTAGAAAAACTTTTGACACGGGTGGGGAAAAAAAAGCCCTGAAGCAAGGCAGGAGAGCAGGCTAGCGTTTCAGCAGGCTGTCCTCCGCCTGCGTCCCACTCGGGGAGCGCTGAACCGCAGGAGCAGCAGGGTGACTGCGGAGCTGCTGCTTGTTGTGACACAGCAGCTGGGACGAGTCTTCCGCATTCCCCGGCCCGCTTATTAATACGAATGACTCACACTGACACTGCCAGCGAGGCCGGGAAACTGTAGTCTGTAACTATAAAGAGCTATGAAGTGCTGCTCTCCGGCAGCACCCCGGCCAAGCTTGACAAGCGGTCTGTGACAGGCTTTGTGTGCCTTGTCATCCACACAGGCACAACCCTGCTGCAAAAAGGGCTTGAGCGGTCAGAGAGCTTGGGTGGAAAGGGGAAAAGTTCAGCTGTAGCATGAGCTATTTAGGAAGGTAGTTATGAGGAAGCGGACAAGTTTCTCGTGCCAGTCCCTGGCTTACTCGTATGAATAACCCATGACTAAACCATTAGCTCCACGGGGGGTTGTGAGAATGTTAGAAGGAGCCTCTGAGAGCACTTGGTCACTGGTGAAAAAACACAGATTGCTGGGTGAAGCCCTTCAATTCCCCCCCACCCCAGCCCTTACAGGACGGCTCCATTTCTCTAAGGGTGGCTGCAGCTGATAGTTCGCAGTCATCTGAGACCTGCATGGCATCAACAGAAACTCTGAGTTTATCCACACCGCTTCTTTTCCTGAGCCACGTGAGTTGCAGCTAACTTTAAGCAGGTTTCTAAGCTTTTTCTGACTTCTCCCCGGTGAACATGCCTTTACCCAAGCTGATGGTCTAGCATAAGTGAGACAGCATCACGCTCTGCTGGCTGCATGCACTAGCTTGCTGCTCACTCCCCGTGCTTCAGCCTGTAACATGTGTCGTATGCTGTTGGCTGTCATTTTTTGTGGCAGTGGCTCAAAAAGTTGTAATTCTGCCCAAAAGAATCAAAAGGGGCTTGTGCTACTGCTATTGTATCTGCACTAATTCACATGAGTTATTCTAGCACACTTTGATTTATGAAGAGAAAATTCACAAGCATGCAATGGCTGTTTGAACAGCTTAAATGAATCCTTGTTATAATCTCTTTAACATACTGATAAGTAATGAGATGGTATTCCTGCAAGCTCAGATACTAGCTTCGATGAGAGCGCCTCAAAGAAAACTGAAGTGGGAAAAAGCATGTACTACAAGAATGTCCCCAGATACTCTCCAAACATGCATTTTCTTAAGTATGGGAAAGTAAAAAGTATATTTAGAAAGTCTGAATGGCACTTACCTCTCAAGAAGTGCTGGTAAGAAGGAAGTGACTCAAATATGCTGTTTGAAGCCATTGTTTCCTCTTTAAAACTCACTCTCTCTTTACAGTGAAGGAATATATGATTTCTTCCACCTTGGGGAGCGAAAAATGAAGAATGGTCATTGCTACCACCCTCCTCCCAGCCATCATGCTCAGTTTTAGCCCAGTGCCTCAGGAGCAGCACAAAGCAGATTATAAGGTTCTATTGCTAAAAGAACTCCAAAATTGTTTCTTAAAAAGAAAAAAAAAAATAGCGGATCGGTTGTGGTTGATGATGCTTACCACTCTACGAAACTCTGTGGTTTGCAGTCAAAACGATTCGCCCTGCCTGCTGACCAATATCCCGGACCCGCTCTTGTGTGACTGCCTCTGTACCCAACTTGTGGTTCTGTGGTTGTTTATGAGGCCCAAAGAAGTGTTTCACACAACCAAAATTACAAATTTAACTGTTCCCCTTTCCAGAACCTGCCTCCATTGGTCCCTTTGCATCACGTGACTTGAATGATGTCGACTTTCTTTTTTTTTTTTTAACTTTCTGAAGTCATGCCCTACCCACTCCACCTGCCCTCCCCGGGGCCGCGCGAGGCAGCGATGGAGTCTGCTGAGGGAGGGAAAAGAAAAATGACTCACTGTCCCTGATGCTACAAATGGTCTTGCTGAGTTAGTGCAGCTCTGCTTGTTTTGTTGTTTGTGGTTTTTGGAACTACTGATTATTTTGATAGAGATTTCATTGCTGCTTATTCAATAGTAATTCAAACCCCAGTATTAGTCTGCTGCTAAGGCAGGATGTGTAAGTCATCCTGTAAAACATTAGGAATCAGCTATAGGAAAGACCACTGGCTGGGGAAAGAACACTGTAAAGAGGTTTAAGAAAAATAAATTAAAAAAAGAAAAAGAACCTGTCAGGGGAGACAAAAAAAGCCCCAACATTATTTTGAGCCTGTATAGTGGCACCCTCTAAGGAGTGCTTGAATGTCACTAGTCTCTGAGTCCACAGGAAAGGTTTGTTAGTTTCTTCCATAGAGTCAAATCTAATAGTCCTTCTTTAGCACAATTCCTGTTCCCATCAGAAAGATACCTACTCAAGAGAAAACCTGAGTAAAATCCTCAGGATTTAGCTCAGCATCTCTTGAGGTGATAACAGGTTTGTCCTGTCCAAAATTCTTCCCTTTCCTTCTCCCTCCACAAAAGAAGAAAAGAAAAATAATTTTAAAAAAGGGTCCTAAACCTGATGATCAATTGGCAGTTCTGGCTCTGGCTGTGACAATGCAAAAAGAGGGGAGAAAAGTCACTTACTACAGCACAGAGAAGTTACTGCTGTGCTACCTTTTGTCTCCTTTTCCTCTCTTCTGAACAGTGGGCATAGCCCTTTCCCACCTTGCTGCAAACCACAGGACGGCTCACACGTGTACAGCCTGGGGTTCAGGACGCTGAAACCCATGAAACCTTTGCCAAGAAACCTGTGGCAATGAAAGGACGGCACCAACAGCAGGGCTGAAGCAGAACGAGACTTTCCCCGCACCCTCTGAGTGACTACCGCAGTGAAAGATCTCCCTTGGAAGAAAAGCAAGAAGCCTTTGCAATATTATCAAAAATACTGGTAGGTGGAGCACAAATACGTAACAACACACAGTTCTTCCTGCGAGGAGCTCACAGTCAAACCCCCTGGCACACAGATACTGCTTGCACAGACTGATGCCAGACTTCTGTGGGGCTCTGCAGAAGCACCTCCTGCATTGAGGAGCAGGGATCCCCAGACAAAATTAGATGCTTAATGCATTTGGATTATTTCTGCTTTCTGCAACTATGGAAGTAGGATGCCTTTTCCTGACACTGCCTGCATTTCTAGTGCAAATGCGATCTACCCAAGCATCCTGGCTTCCTTTTAGGGTTAGCAGGGAGCCGCGTGTGCATGTGCAGTGTTTTCCTTTGAAAAAGTCGATCTGCTGAAACAGAAGCTTCTCGTGATGCAAAAAGATGTGGCAGTTCTAGCGACACATATTATCTAGGAAATTGGGAAATTTTCCCAAATGAATTTCCAGAACACAGAGCGATTCTAAGCAGCAAGAACAGGAAGGTCAGGACACTTCGGTGCCATGCGCTGAGCCCGGCTCAAACGCCTGCTGCGCTTGAATCAGGCCAGTAACTCAAAGCTTGGCTTTTTTGCTTACCAGCTCTTCCAGAGCCTCCCACAACCAGACCAGCTTTTCGGCTGGTCCGGGATAAACCTCTCCCCGCTCCCAAAGCTAGACTCCTTCCACTCCCATGTAAACAATTCAACAAGCGTCCGCCAAAGACGCAACCTGACAGCATCGCCGACTCCCTTAGGGCGCTCGCCTGGGAGGGGGGGGATGCTCCCGGGGCGGGGGGGGAGCACTNGGGGGGGGGGATGCGTGCCCGCGGGCGGGCGCTGCGGGGCCGGGGCCGGCAGAGGGAGCTCGGGCCGGCGGGACGAGCCCGCAGCCCGGGAAGAGGGGCTCCCTCGGAAGGGGAGCAAGCCCGGAGCCAGACTGCCAAGTTTGGAGCCTTCAGTGACCCGGCAACGTACCGGCCGGTGGCCGAGCCGGGAGTGGATGTCGGCTCCAATTTACCCCCAAGCGCCTGTGGGGTTGGGTTGTGCCATACGGTACGACGCGGGTGGAAGTCAAGCAACGGGCCGTACGTTCGGCCAGCACATCAGCTAATTTTGGCTTCACTTTCTCAGGATAACCGCCCCAGAAACATAATTATACAAGTTTAACTCGGCTGGTCAGAGAGCAGAACCAGGACCTTATGGCACATTCACCTGAGTGTAAGCCAAGCCCTCAAATTTCAGACAGATCTGTCACCATATAAAAAAGAGATTTTAAAATCAGGGATGCAGAAGAGATACATCATAATGTGCTGACTATATATCTGCTCTGTCCCAAAAGGCAGGATGTATTTATGAAGATTTAAAATGACGTCAGAGGTTTGAGATGAGGCCGTCAGGAATGTATTTCAGCAAGCCTGAGGAATCAGGCTGCTGCACGGGTGTGCTTGGGCAAGCTCACTGCTGTGGCAGGGAAAAATCAGACCCCCTTATTTCTGACCCTTTGTCATGGCATCTGGGAAAGAGACCCTTCCTGCAGGAGATCTAGTCCCTGGCTGCTTCAGAAGGCAGCAGTGATCACACCCTTAAATCACTATTTGTGCTGCATTTTATTTCTCTTTTTCTAGTGCTCAATGGGCTGGGGCAGGAGAGCTGCCAGGGCTGGGACAGACACCCAGACAGCTAGAGCATGTGCCGTGAGCATCCGCAGCGCTCTGGGCAGCACCCGGCAGCACAGCATGCCAGCGCACAGCGAATGTCAGCTGTGTTAATACCTTCACCTCAGTCATCTGCCATGAAGGCTGTGGCATAGCTATGCTATGCGACAAGCAACAGTTGGGCTGGTTTTGTCATCTCATAGCTAGGGCAGATGATGCAAAGGAAAAGCCTGAGTGTTTCAACATGTAGCCTGCCACTCCAGTCTCTGCTCTGCCAACAGTCAGCCACACATAATACACTGTCTAGCCACCTTGAATTTTCAAGGAAAGGACTGTGCTATGTGGGTCTGCGTTATACTCAAGCAGGAGGATGGACAACTCTTCCCTGAGGCCACTACTACACCCACCAGAGAAGCCATGAATCCTAAAAAAGCAGGCAAGGGTTGCTGGCAATGCTCAATGCACCATGGTACCATTTTATGCTGAGTGTACATCAGCTGTTCCTACAGCCTTACAATAAATCTATGTCAAAATGTACTGTTAGCATAGCTGGCATTGCTCAGAGGAGAGGAATAAACTGGATCATTTCACAATTCATGCCCCAAGGAGGGCATCCAAATATTGCCATGTGAGCTGCGCCACCATTAATGCCAGTCTCAATTTTTTTTTAAAGCTGTCCTGTAGTTACTGTAAAGAGAGGCCCTTAGAAAACTCGTATCACTGGTACTTAGACATCCTTTGCTTTCTAATGAATAAAATCTAAGATAAGGGTTAACTTTCAGGGAGTAATATCAGTCTTACATCTAGAAGCTGACACATCATGAAACAAATTAACAAGCGACCACATGACAATGGAAAGATCAAATTATCGTGCCAGTAGTCATTTGTTTAATTTGGTGTATGGTGTAGGACTCAAAGATTTAGTTGTGCCGAGGAATATATTTCCTGCATTAGTACTGCAGAGCATGGCCCTCTTGGCTGGGGCTGTTGGCTGGAACATGATCTCCAGTAAACAAGCCCTGACACCAGGCATGTACATACTCTGAAGTCTTGTTCAACAAATCCCATCTGGAATCTCATAAGGTTGCCAAAATTTGGAAAAAACCACCACCATTCCCTCCCTCAAACCCTCAACAGAAGTCCAGTTTTTTAAGAGCAAATACTTAAGGTCTCACGGGTAGGAATGACAAATTAACACAGGGAAAGCTCTGAGTGCTGAGATTTATCAGTTTCTACATCTAAACTGACTTTTTCCCCCTGCAGAGCACAAAAATCACCCATCTCCACCAAGGTATGCCCTAGAGGCCAGCCACCTTGCAGGCTGCAAAATCCCATAAGCTACTGAGAGTCCCAAAACAGAATGATTTAGGGATTATTTTGGCTGCTCTCAGGAGGTGTTGGGAGGTCAGGTTTACAGTTTGAGGTTTGACACAACAATGTAGGGAGGCGCATAGTCTCTCCATCTGCCCTACAAGTGACCGGCTGTACATAAACAACGGCTTCCTTTCCTCCACTGATAGCAGCCTCTCAGTTTTCATCCTCCTTTCAATTTAGACTGGCTTTAATCCCTTGAGATCTTCCAGACAGACACTGTATGTCTCAGTGCAGCAGGATGTGTTCGACCCTGGGGCATAATCTGTGTGTTAGATGCACTCCGCTGCTCTGCTCCATCACAAGCAAAACCTGGACTTCAGAGTGAAATGCGTGGTGTGCCTGGCCAGCCTTGGACAAAGCTGGCTGGGTTCAAACACGAGCAGTGATGGAAAGTGCTAAATGGACCTAGGCGAGCCAGAGCAGGAGAATGCCATTCCTTCACATCCACTTGTCCCATCCACAGGACAGAGCAATATTAAAGCAAAGCAAGCCCTCACAGCGAAAGGACCAAAAATCTCCTTGAGGCTAGCGGGCAAGGGCAGACTCCAAATCTTGCATAGTCCAGTCTGGGTAAAGGCCCTAGTCAGCCAAGGCACACCACGCTGCTCTTCACAGCACCCTCTGACCAACCCCCAATGTACCCAAAAGAAACATGACCCAGATTCTCTCTGTCACAACTTTGAATGCTAAGGCTTTTGGCACAGATCTTGCAGAGAGGAAACTGAGAGGAGGTTAGAAGCTGCCTGTGTATTTTGCTCAATACATAATTTGTAATTTCCCTCAACACCCTCTCTTGCTTCCTACTTTTCTGGAAGCCAAAGTGAAGGCTTCCGGCTTCCGACACCTGCATGAATCTCCCTCTATCCAGCAGTGTCAGAAAGAGACCTCAAGTTTTCAGCCTTTCTAAAAGAAAAACTGCCAGCTGCCAACCTAAACCCTCACCGTGTGTCAAAGGTGCATGCTATTGAATGGCAGCGTTAGAAATCTTGACTCTGAACCACTTATGGAGTTAGTGCTGAGAGGCTGGGAACGTCATGGGCCAGGCAGTCCTGCACAATCACTCTGGAATAGCAGAGCGTGAGTTATGGAACAGCAAACTGGTATCATAGTAAGCTGGAGCTGCTGACACTCATTTGCCATCAGCAGGGAGCTCTAGCTTATGGTGGCCTCTCATAACCTTGTGAATGAGGTGTAAGTGTTATGAAAATAATAATTAAAACAAATGCGGAGGAGAAAATTCACCAAAAGATGCCATTTCAGAGGAATTGGATCTGCCTGTGAATTAAGGCTGTCGTCAGTCAACACAGCAGAGGAGAGCATGGAAACATTTTAAAACAACACTCCAACGTCTCACTGTGGCAGTTTCAAAACAAAATGCTTTAGGTTTTCATTTCAAAATTGACCCAGATTAAATAACTAAGCTAAAAAAAGGACTGACCTAAATGAACTGTTTCCTTCTGGTCTTCCTGTTTTGCAGCCATACCAAAAATGCTACATCAGTGCTGCTGCGGAGTACTCTGGTACAGAAACCTGACCAGTATCACTCCACTACTTTTGGTCCTTTTTCTCCCTGGATACAAGAGCTGTTTCATTTATTTCCAATAACTTATTTTCAGTAATAAAGTTTGGAAGGGTATTCATCAGCCTTTTTCTGGTGGCGTGAAATTAGTCAAATGTTTGTGGCCAGTGGGGAAAAAAGCAGAAAAGTGGGGAAAAAAAAAAGGAATAACAAGAAACTTGTGGGGAACGAAGGCAAAAGGAAAGGTCTCAAAAATCCAGATAGGCACCTGAAGATGTTTGCACATAGTAGCTCACACAAAGCTTCCGAGCATTTTAAATTTTCTGGCAAATATTGCAAAGGTTGCAGGCCATCCCCAATTCAGATCTGTCCTTCACATCCCTAAACTCCCTGTGAAAATCAGTGAGTGCCAGGGGTGTGCTACCCCTGGGGACAGACACACCTGTGTCTAATTAGAGCTGATGCACACTGGTAAAAACAAGCAACTCCCCACCCTATCGACTTTTTTCTTTTTTTCTCACCTATGGGGAGCAAATTCCAGCCAGAGTCCCAGCGCACCCTTTATGTTGACAAAGGCCACCCTTCACCCTGTCTCAATATCTGCACCAGCAAAACCCCACTTGGATGAAAATAAAATAGAGAAACAGCTCGAGGCAGCTAAATAATATCCTGACACTAACCAGTGGCAAGAATTGAACTTGGATTAAATCTGTAATGACTAAATTTGAACTTTATTCAGTAAAGTCACAAAGCAAACACAGTGAAACAGGTAATGCATGCTTACATGTCTTCATGTGAGTTGTTTTACTGGAATCAGTGGGATTACTCAGAAGTGGGGGAAAATTTGCAGGGCTTGCCATCTCTTTTGTTTCATATATTTAGGCACACTGGTAAGATTGTCTAGATATTGTAATGAGTGCTTGTTCCACTGTTTACAAGGAGGTACATGGTGATATTTTTCAAAGCAACTCATTGTTTTCCTATAAATGTAGAAAATGAGAAATTAAACATCTACTTAATAAGAAGTAGCTACTTTAGAAAGAGAAGTAATCTAGGTAATTTAGTGATAAAACTTCAAATTACTTATCTGCTACTTCTCTCTGGGCTTAGAGAATAGTGCTTGGCATCTGTGTTTCACAAATTTTTCTAGCAAAACTACCTTCTTCTGTTTAATTGCTCAGAAACATTTATGACAGGGCTCTCTCACTGTACAAATATCAGCACATTGAGTGATGGATACATTAAATCTGAAGTTGGTAACAAGTTCTCAGGGAAGGCTGCTCTTTTTATGGCTATGCCAACCTCTTCCCAGTATGGTGCCATGACACGAGCTGGCTCTGGGTGAACTAGCTGGTGGCCTGGGAGTTGCACCTGGTTACTACCCTCTGCCAAAATAGTCTGCAACTGCCTCTGCACAGAGCTCTGGTGTGATCCAGTATGAAAGATGGATGGATGCCTGCCCAGTGCAGCCCCTCTAAGCAGCAGATTCCTGGGGAAGATTTTCCAAATGCTGTACAAAGGATTCAGGTACCCAGCTGCTAAAGGAACCTGGCTGAAATATGCCCACCAAATTTCTTTATGTGTGTTTAATAAAAGTCACTCCTAACAAACTTTAACTTTTCCCCCTGCCCCATCTGATCATGATTAGTATACTAATTTTGTGTAGTCATGATTAGGAGCAGGGAAGATGCCAAATAAGCAGGATCTCGAAGAACCTTTTAGGTGTAAGAGGCAGCATAGAGGAAAGATGGCTGTGATGTAAAAGAGTGAAGAAATTGAGGAGCATCCATTTGCAATAGCAATTTCACAACATGAGAAAAGTCAAGAGGAGAAGGAAAGAGAGGGAGCAAGAAGCTAGAAGAAAATGAAAAGACAGAGATAAATTCAAAGAGGGAAGAATCTTATCAGGGAAATGGGCAAGTCTTGTAGGAATTGCAATGAGGGCAGGTGGACTCTGTTAGAGAAAATAGAGACAGACATTCACAAAAAAGGAATGTAGCATCATATAAATGAACCCTTACTACTAAATAAAGCAGGGGAGTGCTGTTGTTCATCCAGCCTTAAATGAAAGAGAGTGGAAGTGACAATTTGCCCTGAACCAGTGCAAAAAAGTTATTGTCAAACTTTTTGAAGGAAAGGTTTAATGCTATGACTGCAACCTGAGAAACAGCTTAACAAAAGAAAGAGTGATCAAATGGGTAGTTTACCTTATTTTTCCATGCTGGATTTACTTGCCTTTTCTTCCATATGTGATCCTCATGGCAGTGTCTGGGTTTTTTCCCCTTTTCTCAACATAAAATGCTTGGATGTCTCAATTGCTGGCTTGGAGATGTACTAAGTTGAAGCAGAGGGCAGCTGCAAGTCGGGCACATCCTGCAAAACAATGTTTGAGTTTCTCTTGTTGTCAGCCGCAGAACATCTCCACCATTACATCTGCTATAAACATCCTGATGGGCCCTGTCAGGGGGCTGGGGGAAAAAAATCCCAAACCTATACCCTCTTTTGATTACAATAAAATTTGTTGTGGCTATGAGAATATCTGTATCTTATGACCTTCACCTACAGGCAAGCAAACAGCTTGGCCTCTACATATGTGTGACCATTCAGTGACAGGCATGACTGGGCCTGATCCAGCCCCCACTGAAAGGGACTGAAGGTTTTCCTAAACAGCCAGCAGCTGCTGCATTGGGCACATTTTTGTGATGAGAAAAAATCTCCTGAGCTGGCAAAGAATGCATTTGTTTTCCCAGAGACTACAGTATTCCCGCCCACGAAGCATCCACACCTTTACTCATACAACAGATAAAAGGGCTGAAAGCAAGATGGGGTGTAGTCAGGTTGCTCCATAAGGAAGAGCTTCAGTCTTGCTTTTTGTGTCGATCATCCTATATTGGGCCACTATTTCACCCAATACCAGTATACCTGATAATGCAGATGTGCTGGTGCTGGCACAATCAACATACTATTTCTCTTAGTCCTTAAAAAAATGTGTTAAGTGTATGCATGTTTGTCAGTGGGATGAGGTACCCTGTAGAAAGTTAATGAAAGGTAACTGTAATATGACTTTCATTTAAGGTTTGCTCCTAAAGGAAAGAAGTGCTGGTAGTCATAGGAGTTTGAGTTGATGAGAGGTCCAGTCATTAGCAGCAGAGCACTGTTCACATCACTTAATAAGCTTGTCATGTGTTGGCCAACCTACAAAGCTGCAATGACAGCTGTACAAGATTCCCTCGTAGCTTCAAGGTAGTGCATAGCAATAAACAGGCAGACACCAGAATGGGAGGGAAACTTGCAAATGAAAAGTCTCCTTTCTGTTTTTACAAGCACTGAATCATGTTCAGCCCTCTCGGTTAAATTTTACTCTTCGTTCAGTAGCTAAATGCAGGAAAATGCCACCGTTTTCAGTGGAAATGCATTGTTATAAGCTTAGAGTTACTGAGAACAGAATTTTGCTTTTATATCTGCAACCTTTTAAGCAGTAGTCCTAGAAATTATGAGGAAAACCTTCCCTGAAATAGCATACCAGAGCCCTCTTACCCCATGCTGCAAGCATATACATAAAAAAGATCATACCACAACACAGAAAGCAACAATACACAAACCAGCTTTTTGTGTTGACAGAGGTTTAACACTGTAAACTTAGTACACCTGTAGAAAAACCAAGCAACTCTCTTCGGTTTGGGAGGGAAGGTGATCTTATTGAACTAATCCTTCAGTTAGAAAGTCTCCTGTAGACTTGATGGTGAAAATTGTTGGTAGCAGCTAACAATATTCCGTACTCCCACCATAAGCCTATGGAAAGATTTGGCAACAGGAATTCTAGTCCTTTCTGAAAATTAAGTCCCTTTAATTTGGTTCATAGAAGCTATCAGAAGATGGAGGCACTCTGCACCATTAGCTACTTCTGAACCTCTTGGTTATAGTGTATACTCACCTATAAAATTTTTTGGAAGTCCCTGTTCCCAAAGTTTCAGTGCCCAATAGCACAGAAATATAAATCATGGCAACAGTGTATGCTTTCCCAATAACTACTGCAGATATTTCTATTTAAGCAGTAGAATCATAGAATGGTTTGGGTTGGAAGGGACCTTAAAGATCATCTAGTTCCAACCCCCATGCCATGGGCAGGGACACCTTCCACTAGACCAGGTTGCTCAAAGTCCCATCCAACACTTGAACATCCCTTGAACACTTCCAGGGATGGGGCATACATGTGAAGGTTCCTTCTGGTTTAGATTCAGTGAACATTCAAGGTGATCAGGGAAAGCTGGTGCAGGTTTCGCTTTTGCTGGAGGGATTATGATGTCTCCCAGCCTGCCAGGACCTCACTGAAAAAAATGATGTGGAACAAAGACCTGGAATGAAAAGTGGGATCCCTGGGGAAGAAATTTTTCCAAATCCTGCTGCAATCAGTAGCTAGGCTGGTGGAAACTTTTGGATACCCTGGAGCTCTGTTTCTCTTTGCTCCACATTACTTGCTATCAACAGCAGAGTGTTCTTGCTCTTTCCAGGAGCAAGTCCCTTGAAAGAAGCTGGCATTATCATCTTTCTAGGCCAATTTGCCAGTGGATCAATGATAAAATACATTTCACTGTCAATTCATATCATATGAGTTTCTTGCCCTGCAGTGTAACTGAACAGTCCTTAGCCGGACATGTGTGGGAGTCTGTTTGAGAAACTGCAGTGAATGGGGCAGGGATTTCTTTCCCAGACTGAACCTCTGAATGCCTGTTCATCTCTGAAAACATACAACCGAACAGTGTTCAAAGGTGCTTCTTCCCTGGCAAAGTCTCATGCCAAGTGCCCTCAGGGGAAAGCATTTGGGGAATCCTTGGATCTCCTCTCATTGCAGCAGCACAGCACATCAAGCTTCAGAATAGACCACACAGATGGATAAAATGCCAGCAGAAGGAAACCCATGAAAGGAGACTGCTTACTGAGATATCGACAGAAATCACCATTTCAAACATCTGAAGGCCTGCTCTAATGCCTACTGAACTCAATGGAAAGAATGTCACTGGAAGGGAGCCCCTGATTTTTGAACCATAGTCTTAAAATAAGCACATTTTGTTTAGGTTTATTTATTTTGTCTTTGAGAGCTGGTAACGGCTTATTTGCTTAAAGCTAGCCATGTAAAGTTTGTGAGATTGTATGCAGCTTCAGGCATGCTGGGTCTGCAACTCAATCCCTCACAGATCTGTCCTACTAGGAGAGTATGCTACATGTCCTTTATTTTGCTCTGTCCCTTTAAAAAACAGAACTATCTCCTTATCTGTACATTTATCTGACTTGAAGGTCTTATGACTGTGAACACTGCTAAGAACAAAAAAAGTGTTAATATGGACATTCAAGGGAAGGGAGCCTTTGTGCCTTGCAGTGAATCCTAGGACTTCCACTGAAAGGGGTTGCAGCTTATTTCGATTCCTTTAGAATCTGAAGAGTGGCTGTCACCTGGTTTGGTTTCATTTCTTCCTCTGTGGAGTCTGAGAAATGGTAATGTGCCAGCTAATCAGGAGAACATCAGCTCTTACGTAGTAGTTCCTTCTGTGCTTGTTTAGGGCTGTTAATGAAAAACCACTGAGAAGTTATGTCTGAATAACCTCTCTCTCACTGGGGGTACTAGAAATCTTCCATTTACCCAGGCGGGCCAAGGAGAGGGCAGTCTCTGGATGCGGCAGGCTTGGTAGTATTATAGCTAAGCTTCCCTTCTGACCTCTCTGAAAGCCCTTCCCTGTACTCATCACAAAGCTTTGCCTACAGAGTCCATTCTAACTGGCTTACCCGTGGTGCAGATGTTGGCTTTTACTGTCTGATACA
>VYZV01032408.1:236766-283320 GCA_013401275.1 Pandion haliaetus | reverse complement strand
GACAGAGACACAGAGCTCAAGGAATGCACCTCAGAGCCAGGCTAGGTAAGGGAGTAAAAAGGGGGGAACATCAGTGAAGTGGCAGTGATGCATTTCTCTATCTGTTCCTAGAAACTGTATTGCCAGACTCTGGGGTTTAGACACTCTACAGCTGTTTAGCAAGTTTTTGCTACTGATCTGAACAGTTTACAATTTAAACGGTATATAAGACATTACTGATCCTCCCTTCAGGCTTGGACAATGACACAGAAAGTGGCAGTAATTTGCTGAGGAAGACTGCAAGAGGGCAGAATATTCAACATCGAAGTGGCTAAACTCTACTCTAGTTGCTCCGAGAATAAACCAGCTTTCTAGAGCTTGACTATGTCTGAATAGGCCAAATATATGCCAGCTCTTTTCCTTTAAGTTTGCTTTCTCTGCCTGCTCTTAATAAATGTGTGAGTTTGTTTTCTTTTCTATTTAGACATTTTGAGACTTTTATGATTTTAAGCTAAAGGGCACTTCAATTCTGTCTTCTGATGCACACCCCTGAAGATCAGATGCGAAGTGCACTGAAAACCCTGCCTTGGTTCCAGGGCAGCCAGCAGGGTGAAGAACGACTACAAACAGAAGTTCCCCCCAAATGCAAATTGATCTGTGGCACTACAAAGTAGGAGGCAATTACCGTAAAAGACTGGAATTGTATCTATTAATTTACTTTTGTTTGCATGTACAAGGTAGGTTGTTTCTTTATTCCTTTTTATTCCCTTTCAAGCCAGAAAACAAATTTACTCCAAGGTTGAACAAATGAGCCTTTGAAAAAAGCCCTCATACCTAACAAAACAACTGTACCTTATACACACATGCAAAATAGAAGATATTCCATTACTTTAGCTTCATTTTTCTTTTGTTCAGACATTTCTGTGGCAGTCAGTGGAAAGACAGCTGTCTTATGGGAGGCACAGTAAACGCTAATTAAATAAAATATTAAAACAATCTGCAACAAAGTTGAGTAAAAGTGATCAACAACAGATTTCCTTCTGTATTACTCAGAACTTTGTGCATTTCTATATCACTTGGTAATAATGCATAACGCATGTACTTAGTGTGGTATTGAAATATTATGCCATGGACAATGACATAAGATCATAAGAAAAACCTCAAACAGCATTTCCAGAGGGTAGCAGTTAGCCAGTTACGTCTTGACATCAGAGCCTGGATAGCGGCCCTGAAATTGTCTAAGTTGAGGAATATGTGAGAAACCCACTTTGGTCAGTATCCTAAATAAAAGTCAATATTCATTTATATATTTTTAATCAGTTATGGTCTGCTTTAAGTTACCTGCTCAGCCTACCTACTTCAGCACCGTTTAACATTAGTCACCAGATGAGAATGACTTTCCTGGGAATGGAGGTGTGGTTTTAGCAAGCCTGCGCTCACTTCTGCGTTAGTGCAGAAGAAGATATTTTTGTCCTTTCTGAACCCTTTAAGCAACACGTGCAAATGATGACTCTTTCAGATACGTTCAGACTTCCCATATTTAATGATGGAAAGAGGGAAGAAGGGATTTTTCATAGGGTTAAACCATACCTTAATCACAGCCAGATGCCTGGCTGCAATGGGTGTTTCAGAGGAGTGGTGCCCCAGGGGCATTTTCACAGTTGCGTGAGGATTGTACCCACCTGCGTGTGTACGTCAAATAAGGAGTAATCTAACAGTCGCCCTCCAAGGAAGGATCCAGTCTGCTGTTCACTGGGAATGGAAACCTGGTAACAGGTCCCGTCAGAAACCACAGGATGTATTACATCTTTCATGTAAGTCTTTATGGAAATGGTCAGCTATGAGGAGCTGGCTTACACAGTCCTATTGTTGACAGGGAAGCAAGCGTTCAAGCTTACATAGAAAAGAATTGCAAGAAGTAATAGTGCCAGGGAATGGCTGGTGCCGAGGACTTGACGTCTACATCATACGTGTACCGGGGAAGTTTACCTCAAATTAGCACTAGTCTGGCCCATACACACTCGGTGGGGCCAGAATGTACCTTGCATTTTAATTTCATCTGAAAGTCACCCTGTTCATGTGTCCTGTGAGTGCTCCATGGCATGAGCCAAAGCTCCACTGGGGGAATGGGCAGGAGGTTTTCTTCAAAAGCACACTCCTGATTCACGCTGAAGTACCAGCGAGGATGTGCCCTTGGGCATTTTGACATCAGATACGCTGGATGGAATTGAACCCTAGGATAGTTTGGCAACTGGCTGAAGCTATTCCAGGGCTGTTAGCAGCTACCCTTGGGAACCTGAAGTAACAGGTAAGTTCCCAGAGGACTGGAAAAGAGGGAAGCCAGCTCCAGGATCTCTGCTGCTTTCTTGGTCCATTTGCCTATCAGCAGATAGAAGGTAAGATGGTGTGGAGGAGCAGCTAACAAGGACAAAGAAAACAAGCATCAGGTGTGATCCCTCTGTATTAACTCCTTGGGAAAGGAAAGACACAGCACTCTTACTGATGCTACTGGAAGAGTGGAAACCACAATCACTTTGGACGACAAGCCTAAAATCCTAAAAGATCTTGACCCAATGAGAAACAGTGTGAATAAAGAGGGTCAAATTCAGTCAATGCAAGTTCAAGGTCATATATTTAGCAATAACCAGATGCACAAATACTGTCTGGAGAAACACTGGCTCAGCAGAAGTTCTGCAGAGGAAGATACGGGGCTTGTAGTCCACATGGTGCAAACATGTTATGTGGCTACAGAAAAAAGCAAGTGCTGAGTGTCACGGGCAAGTCACACAACATAGTCTTTCTGTTCGAGCCAGTACTGACAAAAACCCAGTGTGAGTGCAGAGGCCTCCACAGTTCAACATAGCTCAAGAATGTGGGCAAACTGGAGAGGCCAATGGAGAGGTCCTTGAAAAATGTGGTCTGTAGGACAGATTCAGATGGGGCTGTTTCCCAGTCTCTAAGGGAGAGCTGATACTTGTCTTCAAAGCTGTCACAGGCTAACAAGTAGGAAGGGAGTACGCTGTGCTCTGTATTCACTGTAGGTAGGCAGGAGTGATGGTCTTCAACTGCAGGTAGGGAAACTTAGGCTAAACATGAGGAAAAACTTTCTACAGTTTAGGATAATCAAGCACTAGAATAAACTCTCTAGGGAGGCTGCAAACTCACCACCACTGGAAGTTTTGAAGAGCAGGAATGCTTGAAATACTGGTCCTGCCCATTGATATAGCTGGTGCTGCTTATATTTCAGGGATGGAAGTGATGACCTCCTAGCTCTATGTATGGAGCTCCTAGCTCCAACTCTCTAGCTTTATGATTCAATCAGGAGACACAACCTAGCCAGCCCTTCTCTCCACATTTCTGGTCTGTGGTGTTGACCACCCTACACCCAGGGGACAGTAACCATGACAGGGTGTCCTGGCTTCAAGAAAAAAAGGGTCATTCTCCACTTTGGAAGGCAGGACATTGCTCTACAGCCCATGTCAGACTGCACTTCTTGCTGTGGTGTTGGTACCACATCTGAAATCTTCAGCTATCACAAGACAGCCACCAAAAGCCACAGGACAGGCTTTGAAGCATGCCTGGAGAGAAAAATCTTTTAAAGCCATCATCCATCATGATGCAAGAAAAATAAATCATTGATCATTCTTTGAAAAAATAATAATTTTCTCTTCTTCATAATGTGGTGCTTGCAGAGGAACACAGAACACTGTTACTTTTACAACAGGGTCACAAAACCTGAAATGCCATGCCAGCTACATAGCACCAAAAAAAAAAAAAGAAAAAAGAAAGAAAAATGTGAATTACAAGCTGCCTGTGCCTTAGAAAGAGCAACTCACAGTGTTCAGAGTAGTAGATTGCACTTGCGTCTCTCAGCTATTGCAGGATATTCCTGCCAAGGTGTAGCAATTTAGAAGGAGCCTTTAATAATCTAATCTTCTTCCCTGCCCACCACAGTCTTGCAAGTGCACGCTGTCTGGTGCAATTTAATTGCTCCTGCAGCAGCATCCACCTCCACAAGCACCGGGCAGGACATACTGCCACAATATTTTATCCATTTAATTTATCCACTTTACCAGTTTAATTTTTATTCATCTCCACTCAATGCTCACAAGACCCTCAAAGGGAAAAAAGCTTTGTGTGAATGATTTCTGCAAACTGTAGCTCAGGTAATAATTTGGAAAAGGCCAACAGTATGCCTGTGTTCATGGGTCCAAGACAGATGCAAACAGTAACATATCAGAAGAACTGACATGTAAAGAATAAGGGTCAAAAGAGCTTAATGGATAGATCCTAGCAGCAATTTTTCATGACATTTTTGCACAATTACTTTCTTCTTACAGAAGAGGATCTGGCCTTTTTAAAGGTTGCATTTAGAGCATGGCATTCTTGTGTTGAGTTGCACTTAGCCTGACGTGACAAGCAGTGCACTCCTCAAAACAGAGGCAAACCAAACATTCCCCATAGTAAAAAATGAATGAATATGTAAAGAAAGTCCATTGCCAAAGAGAAAAATTTCCTGAGGAGCACCTGCACACAGAGATTTTGCGACAAGCTGGGTGCTCCCGTGAGTTGAGAGCAGCATGCAGGCTGTCGTACTGCTTTCTAGCAATGACTGCTCTTCCCTTTCACCTGGCAATGCCGAAGTCCCCTGATCCAGTGGAAGCTGAGTCAGGTTCTTTCCAGGGACCAAGCAAGTTGCAGCAGACTGGGCCTGCAAGTCATCTTCCTCCTTCCCACCCCTCCACCTTTCCCCTTCCCTTTGCTCCCTCCCAGGTGCTGTGTTTCCACTGCGGTCCATGGGCGCAGGCTGCACTCCTGCCTCCTGACACCTCGCATCACTTACCTCTCCCCGGGCACTAACCTTCGTAACCAGGAAGGAGGGAAAGGACAGGGCTATGCATCCCTCCGTGGCACTGCCAGCTCCGCAGCTGTGCCAGAGACCGTGTCGGTATGTAAGCAGCAACCGGCTTTTCCGACATGACATGCAGCTACACTGGCTACAGCCGCACAAGGCTGGGAAGGGTAGAGCTATCCCCTTTTTCATTAAGCATATTTATAAACATACAGTACACAAGCATTTTTCCTTTCTTCACAGTGACGGATGATTATATGTCTATGAAATGTTTTCATTTATTTGGCGCCAGTGTAATCAAAATCAGTTGAAACTGTGGCAATGAAAGGAAGGAAAACAAGTAGGCGTGGGATTGACTGTGCCTCTAGCTCCCTTGGCCATCCAAGGGTAGTAGCTGGCAAAAATGCACCCCTTGCAGATGAACATCTTATTCAGCTGGTAATTGTTCCCAGTCGTGCTCATGGCCTCTGTCCATTAAGGATGTAGCCCTGCATAACTTTAAAAGCAATTGACTTTGCTCTGGAAATGCTGTGGGAGAGTCTGAGCCAGCATGTGCGTGACTCCACTTAGGCAGAAGAGAACTGGTCCCAGAAAACCTTTGTGAATGAAATTTTCATGCTTTCATGTCTGCCCCAGTGCAGATTCTGGGTCAGTCCTTCTGATCTCAAACATCCGGTTTAAACGGGTGTTTTCCACTACATAGATACAAAAATATTTCCATTATAAGCCTGTAATGGCTCTGCATAGGCAAGCAAGGAGGATGAGGTAGGACAAGGGAGTTTAGGAGACTGTGTCAAAGACACCAATGTAAAAAGAAAAAAAAACCCTCAGAAACCAAAAAACCCCCAAGTTTCTCTGCTTGTCAGTTAAAAAAAAAACCAACATTGTATGTTCGTCTTCTGAAAGCCAGATGGTAAAGATTTCAGTGACGATGTTTCTGTTTGCATTTCACCCCTCCTCCTTCCCCACATTTTCACAGTCAGCAAGGACCCAAGCTGGCTGCATGTCTGCAGATGGCTGCAGAGGTGGCCCACGCTGCTCCTTCCACAGGAGCTTCCCGGGGCATTCCCTGCTTCCTCCAGAAAAAGACACCATCCAAGTACTCCACCTCTGGCATTACGCACGAGCTGGTCACTGACTGCATTTGCAAATAATGTGCCTGCAAACCACAGGCTTGATTTAACACCGAAAAGGCTCTGTCTGCTTCGGCTGGTGTCCAGGGTGTGCGTGAAGCTGCGTATAGCAAGCCTCAGGGCACAGTGGCTGGTTGAAATGTGAAGGTGGTTAAAGGGGGCTGCAGGTACTGCTTGCCTTTTCTCCCATCAGAGTCTGAGCAGTTTCTCACCTCTGAAATATGCCTGGTCTTCGGTGGTCAAAAGTGAAAGCTAAACAGTGGCTTCACATACAACATCATGATTACTTGAAGCGCGTGGGATCAGCACAGAAGAGCTGGAAATTCATTGTTTGCCTACATTAAAAAGAAAACAAAACAGAAACAGCAATTCAACCACTGATGTCAAAAAAGGTTGAGGAAAATACCTATTCTCTTGCTGCCGGTCAGCTTTTTTTTACTAGGCTCTGTGGAGCAGCTTGAAAACAACTCCAACTTGCCCTCCTCAAAACAGAGTCATTCCTCTGCCTCTTCTCATTAAAATTATATATAAATATAAATATATGAATATAAATATATATATATATAAAAATCAAACCCCCAAATCCCCTGAACTGGCTCTTGTCTACTGTGCTTACACCTCACTCTGCATTAGTAGACATCATTGAGCATTTCCATATTTTTTTATTAATGGAACAAAACCACATCCCTGAAAAGCAGCAAGAGCTTGGTGTTCACGGCCATCGCTGCCAGTGCAATGGAAACCATCCTTCTGGACAGACAGGCTGCCCTGAGGCCATTCCCTCGATAAGCCCGGCTGCCCTCGAAGTGGGCAGATCTTTGAGCGTATCCCCAGGGCAGTGAGGTGGACCCACTGAAGGAGGGTGGCTCAGCAAGCCGTCCCGGGGCCAGGCTACCCCCAGGATGGCTGTGTGCGTCAGAAGCCAGCAGGCTGTGGAGACTGCTATATGTGAGCATGCCTGCTCACAAAACACTCCAGAAAAATAATGTTTTTACAAGAGGTAGATGGGGAAGAGGAAGAAAAATGGCTTTCGAGACCATTTGTCTTCTCACTTCAGGAGAATTCAGTAAACAATCTTAATTTCTGGGTAAAACTTGCTTCCCCATAACATGTCGTGTCATCTCACTGTGGCCAGTACACTGTTTAAGGCTGATTATGTGGAAGCTGCTGCTGCTGAGGGAAACTTGTTAAAACAGCTGGCAAACTTCCCGCTGTTTTACTGGCCAGTCTAAGAGATTCCTAAATAATATGGGATAATTTATATGGAGGGACTTTTTCAGCACCTGATACTATTGGCTAGTAGGACGGATGACCATTTGCAGGATTTGACTATACTTCCTCTTCAAGGAAATATTAGACAGCATATGCACTCCAGAGGCTCCAGCCCAAGATGTTTTTCATTTTGATAGACTGCCTCTTGGCAGACAAGCAGGAGCACTGACTTCTGGGGACTCCAACTGCTGTCCTCACAGCTTTCAAAAATGATTCAGGGTGACAAAACTGTAGGACACACAAGCAGTATTCTTATTGATTCCACTTGTGTCTATCTTGTCAGCCTGCAAGGCTGAGCTATTTGCAGACATCAAAAGAAAATGAATGTTACCCATCTGGTAATCTACAGGTACATTATCTGTCTATCTCTGTAACAGTAACTAGTTAACTTAAGTTGCCCAAGATCTAAAAGGAGTTTCAGTTTGTCTATTGTACAGCCAAATATAGTGCCTGCCTGGTTAGATCGGTTTTAAAATGTGAATGACTCTTTATGTGTGTGTGTGAGACAGAGAGAGAGAGAAAGTAAGAGTGGGAAACCGGGCAGGCTCCTAAATCTGTCAAAATACAGTATGATCATGTCAACACATTTAACAGACCACTTGACAGTGGACTGCCAAGTTTGTTCATATGTTTACAGACATACATTCCACTTATTTACATTCCTCTAAATCCCTTCTCTGGCTAAATATAGATGGAATAAAAAAGACCACAACAGTAAAAATTAAGACACGGGAAAGAGGACTCCTCTGGTGAGTCTGGTATTCAAAACAGCAAGATTTCAGTCTTCACCAGGACATGTTAAAGCACAGAAACATCTGTTTCATTCTCCCCATGTTGGAGCTGGAGCAATTGCTTGGGACAAGTCCCCTGCACAGCTAAGGGCAGACACTGGCTCTCCCAACGCCTGTGCCAAAGCCTTGTCTGCTGCCCCGAAAATTGCCCAGGCTTGCTTGTCTGCTGGGAGTTTGAGACCTACAGAGGTAAGCAGCATTTATTCCTAGGCGCTCAGGGAAGAAGCAGCTGAAAAAAAGTCTATGCGACTTTACCACAGAGTTCAAAAAGACTCAAGGACTAGACTGCAGGCAGAAAACACACCGCAAACGCTGCATGCAACTTGTTTTGAATATCACTAAAAACTTGCACTCTCTCTTTCTGGTTTTTTGATCTGCCCTGCATTTTCTTACATGGCCTGTGAACAGGCCAGCTCTCCACCAGCTGCCATTCCCTGCAGCCCTCAGCAAACTTTGGGGTAGACTCAAAGGATGCCTGTGCACAAGACAATGGTTAAAATTTGGGGGTTTGTGACTCATCTGCATTTTTCACCAGACAGACAGAAAACAGCACTCACTGTGCTGACTTGCAAGTCTTTTAACTGCTCTGCCTTGGTTTCTCCACAACTTAGATAAGGACAGCAAAATGCTCCTGCCTTGTACAGGAAATACATTCATGTTCATCTGCAAAGTGCTACAGGTGTCAAGTATTACCTGTCAAGTAATTAATTTTAAATGTTATATATGTAATGTTTACAGCAGAGGAAAATACTGTGTGGGCAGAATTAACTGCAAAGAGTTATCACAGCTCTATTGGCAGTATAACAAATTATTTCAGCTATGGAGCTGCGTGGGTATGTTTCTTCTGTGTGCACTGGAGATCTGTAAAGTCAGGTTAAAAGCGCACAGATTAACCTTGATAGTTTAAGTATTTAATTAAAACCTGCATTTATAAGCATCTAATTAAAACTGCACCTTCAATATATTCCATCAGTATTACGGACATGAATTACTTCTCCAAAAGCAACCTACCTCTTCCTCACCCAGCCTCTCATGCAGGGTTACGTAGATTTCTGTCAGAGACCCAAGAACACGTACTCTTGGAAGACTTGGAACATTTTAACATTTTTGGATACTTCTGTGTGTATCAGAAGACAAATGGCTCTTAACCTGATGGTCTGCATATATGTCTGAAGGAATGCAAATACAGCTTAACTTCCAGGACACTGACTAGTGGGAAAAGGATGAAATCTGAATCAGAATTTTTAAACTGCCTTGTCTTGTGGACCTAGTCACATATTTAATGTTATTTGGAGATGACTGCTGCGACTAAACTTCTTTCTTATGGTGGCTCTTAGGAAGACAGTGTTACAGAGTGAGCATCTCCCGCAGCACTGCCTGCTCTCAGCACACAGAAAGCGTAGTGTCCAGAGGTGGCCACAGAGAGCACACAACAATCCTAACAGCTAATGGTTGCACGTGACTTTGAATGTTTTACAAAATTGTTAAGTAAGCCTCTCCACATCTTTGTGAGATATGTAAAAATTGTCTCACTTGGAGAAAAAGAAGTGATTAGCTAAAGGCCAGAGGGAGGCTTGTGTTTGAACTCTTTAAGCAATTACTGGAATTGAGGCAGCCTCCTAAGTGCCAAATTTTCTTTTAGATGCCTAGAGCTCCTGGGAAACCATGCACTTCTCTCATAGCGAAACTTTACAAAAGCTGTCACCAGTGTGGAGTAGTCATTGCTGAAATGGTGTTAAAGACAATTATTTTGAACAGTTCTTGTTTTGTTTTTATTCTAAGGCAGCTGTCATGTTATGTTTGAACTGCAGGCAGGAAGTACTATTGCTGTAAACTACTCCTGTTTCCCTGCAATTATAAGCTACAAAGGGTCTCTCCTTAGACTTCTGTAACCTGGAAAAGTCCTAGCTAGATCACCAGTGCAGCCTTATGAATTTGTTTTGCAGAGCTGTTGGCATTTCAACATCAGGGCAGAGAAGAAACTACTGAGTAGCGTGTCCTTTCATGACTGACCTTACACAGGCATACCTGGTTGGTTATTTATTCATACTGACAAAGCAGTGGAAAGCCAACAGGTTTTAGGCTTTCAGGACTGAATCAGTTAAAAAGAGCACATTATCTCACTATAGCACATGGCTTTCCCACTAGTTTAATGATTGCCCCATCCATCCTGAGCTACCTCAGTCTCTCTTGGTGGTGGAGGCCAGGGCCACCACCGCACAGCTGTCACCTGTGGAGCCTCCTCATTGCTAACAAAAGCTGTGCACTGAGTCCGCCGCCTAAACCAAGTACTTGGCTGTTGTAGTCCTAGGGCTGGTTTGTTTTTAAATTACTGTGACTTTAGTTATCGCTTGCTAGACTTTTCCATAGATAGGCTCAGTAATTCCAGTGCTCTCAGCTCATGTCTTTCCCTTTGAGCCTCCGACTGGGCTTAAAAATCTGAGCAGTGCAAAATGCCCCATATTTCTCCCCAGAACTTGCAGGGCTTGAAAAATTAAAGTACTTTTCTGAGTTTTGTAAAAGAGGAAGGTATTTAAGGGGGGAGGGAAGGGGTCGAGTTGTGGAAATCCCCTCACAGATCCCTCGGAGCTGCCACATGTTTTAGGAACCAAGGCATCCCCAGGTGGAGGATACACCCAGATGCCTGTAAACAGCACCACTCCAGCTAACCCAGAGTATGGAGCTGGTGCTTGTTACTCCCTTACAATAGAGCTACTGCTGAGGGCAGGTGCAGATCTAGACCTTCAGCCTTGGTCTGAAGAAACTTCTTGTTTGACCCCAGCAAGGCAAAGTCTTTCCATTAAGCCCAGCTGCGTGCCTCCTTTCCCTTATTGAACTGAAAATAAGAAGTTATTCCACAGCTATTTATTATGGTTTTGCATTCTGTGAGGCGTCTTGCTGAATGCGTCTTTCCTCCAGCTGTCATGTCCAGTTTTCCATCATTTCTCCAGTACAGCTCCCAGATCTTTCCCAGCTCTCCATCTTCCCCTCCTCCTCCATCACCAGCTTGTCTCTCTATGTCCCCTAAGCATCCTCACCTTTGCACCACTTTGTTTCCTGTCTGCAGACTCAATGCCCTCAGCTCCATCCCAGGTGCCTTACTCCTCCTCCTGTGTGCCCTGCCAGGGGCTGCACAAGGGACAACTGGTGGCTGTGGCTGCATCAGAGCCCATGGTGCTTGGGCTCCCCATGTAGACACCTTGCCTGGCTGGCTTCTGGTACAGATAGGGCTGAGCTCTACCTGCCCTTCCTGGTAATCTCTGGTGCTTCTACTTACCATCAAAATTTTGGTTGAAAGTGGCTACCTCCCCAAAAGTTACTACAGGGGAACAACAAGGGATCATGCAACTGGACAGGTATTGTTTTCTTGGAAAGCAACCTAGAAATGAAGGGTGTTCATCTTGGTTGCCTGTTTATTTTGTTTTTCACTGTAGTATTGATAAGCAAGCATGAAAACAGATAAAGTGTCAAGATAAACTTTGACAAAGAAAAAACCCATATTTTTCTGCTTTGCAGCAAAAAAATGGTCCAGTCAAGAAGAGTGAAATTCATTCACTTAAACATGGGCATGCTGTGTCATCTGTGGTGCTCTAACACACCTGCCTGGCTTCTAGCCGCTTCTCCAGAGAAACCCCCCCAGGTCCTGCAGTGTCAATGACTGCAGGATCAAGCTCTGAGGCTGAGTGTGTTCTCTGGTCCCAGGTGACAGGAACAGAGCAGGATACCCTCTAGCCAGTCTCCAGGACTGCAGTTTGTTGTGCCCTGCTGCCAGCCTGGGAGATTTCTTCTGGCTGTGTAAAAGCCAGATTCACTATTAGTTACCATCATTACTGTTTATTTGGTGTCATATTTTTGCATTCAGTATCATCTTCTGGTAAAGTAATCTTTATGTTCTTTGCTTTTTTGACCTTCTTTGTATTTCTTCTTTCACCCTGTTCTCTGTCTTACTTTTAGGTTCATTTCCCTATGAGATCCTCTCAGATATATCCATTTGAGTGAGCACTGCAGAGACATTACAGGATGGGCAACTTTTTACTTTCCCGAGGCTTTGGTTCACATTATCCACGAACTCCAGACAACCTCATTATACTGTACTTTGCCTTTGAAAGATCTGTTCTGCAACCAGAAAGCTATTTACATAAAAAAGGAAGTTTATCTCATACAAAGTGCAGCTATATCACTCATACACCAGCACACACTGCGTGTGCTAGACAGGGGCCAGAAACCATGTATCTGAAATCTCTGCAGCAGAGGAGTATTCCCGTCTGTGTGCCTGCTCCAGGGGTGAACTCTTGCTTCTGGAATTTGCTTCCTCCAAGAGTTGGCCAGAGCTAGCCTTCGGGGGTCTGGAGGGCACCGTGGTGAGGAGGCTTGCTTTGGCAAGCCCCTGGGCTCTGCTTAGCACATTGTTATGGGGAGACATACAAAATCAAGAAAAGAAAGGCAGTTGTCGGGCCAAAGTGGAAGTGGCTGGGTGTTATTCACTTGAATTGCCAGAACGTATTTTTAAATATGGAGAAGTGCCCAGAAATGGTCTGTTCTATGCAACATAAAGGTCCTACCATGAATATATATGTGTATGTATAAATATACATTCATATATTTATACCCTCTCCTGCTCCCTGCCTACCTCCTCCAAAAATGACTAAGAGTGCATGAGAAGGAGAAAACATTTTTGTCTTGTGCTGGTTGATCCACGTTAATTGATACAAATCTCTAAGATCTGATGTTTCATACAGAGAAACGTGCTCTGTCCTCTGAGTCACCTCTTGGTTCTCAGCACCAGCTTTGTGCCTTGTGGTCTGATGTTTTCTCTTCTCCTCTTCTCTTCTCTTCTCTTCCCTTCTTCTCTTAGTATCTACATTTTTCAGTCTGTACCCTTCCTCACTTCCATGCCCTCTGAGTTCCTGGAAGTTTGTTTCCTCGCTCTGGCAAATCTTTCTGGCTATTGCCTCAGTCATATCTTTCATTTTGCATTGCTAGCATCCTACTTATGGTTAGCTGTACTTCACAGGGTCCTGTTTCTCCAAACTCTGCCTTTATTGGTGGCATCTCTTCTTTCTCTGTCTTTAGACTGAGAGGAGCATATTCAACATGAATTCAGTTGAAAGAATTCGGGCAAGTTATAGCACAAATTAATATGTCCCCTCTCTGTTTCTAGGTTAATTTTCAGGGTGCATGTCGCCCTTGTTTGCCTCCAGATTTTCTTCCATCTCATTTGCTTATACAACAGTAGGAGCCAGCGTCCTCAGGTGCAGTCTGGGGCGCAGTGTCTATAGGAAGAGAAAAAAAGCCGAACCTGTACTGTTGCCATATGAGACAAATGAATGGGTTAAAAAGAAGGAAGCACCCACCCTTATGTTACAGAGGGAATGGAGGCAAAAAGAGAGGAAATTACTTTTTCAAGGCTGAATGGGAAGCAGCCTGACAGGACTTTTTGCAAGCGAGCAGTGAAGCAGACTGCTGCCCATCTTGCTTGGATTCCTGTTCCTACCTAAAGCTTTTACAGACACCCCGGGTTACCATGCCATTCCTCGACTCCATCCATCCACCACATTTGGATTGAAAAGCTTCCCATCAGATGTGTTCTTATCTTAGCTGTCTTTTGTTGTTGTCACTGCTGCTGCTGCTGTATGAATAGGGTTTGTGCAGCATGTTTCTTTCTGTGTCCCTGCTGATTGAGTTAAGATGCAAACACCAGTACAATAAAGGTCAGAATTTCACAACCAAACTCCACCAAAGAAGAAAGTATTGTTAGAAAGCAGGATGTTTAAGTACATATTTGCATGGTCGCGATGCAAATGACCTCGAGCATATTGCTTAAGGAAATTACAAATTTCTAGTGTGGATTAAAAGCAACACAGCAGTCGGGGTGGGGTGGGGGAAGAAAGAATAATGGATAAATACAATTCTTTTTAACTAACTGCAGTCTTACATGTACCCAGGGAACCACCTTTGCAAAAATGGTGTAAACATTTGCAGGCTAAACCCATTCTGATGGGAGACGTAGCACTCCCCTGAATCACTTCTGGGAAGGTAAAGGGCCACCCTGGCTCACATCTGAGCAACATCTTGAGCAGAGTGAAGATTCTGCTCAGCATGAGCTACAGTGACAATAATCTGTTTTTAATCTGCTCTCCACCCCACTAATTGAATGTGCGGGAATCTATTACAGCTCCCCAGAGGAGGGCCTGCAAGGACCTCTTCCTCCTCCTCCTCCCGCTCCCCCTTTCCATCTTGTGGCAGCATCCAGCTCCAGCTCAAAAATTTTGGGCGAGCCCTCCATCTACAATAGGCCAAAACTCAACCTTCCCTCCACCCCAAGCTTGATCCAGGACTTAATATGATTCCTTGGATCTATTTCTAAAATGAGGACTTCTTGTCTCAAAGCAGCTTAGGAGGCTCTAGGGTGGTCTGATGGTAACAGCAAAATAAAATAGCAATTTACAGCAACCCATGGGAAATACATTCGTCCTCTGCAGTACCGTGCCTTATTTCTCAGCTCATCAGAGACGTACAGACTGGATGCTCCGCACCTGAGAGTGGAGGTGCTTCAACAGTTGCCCTTTGAGGTGACTCAGTCTGGAAAGTAGCCAGACCTTCTCCATCAAACACACCGCAATCATGAGGCAAGATCTCAAGAGAAACAGGAGAGAAAGAAATGGGAAGCAGCTGTGTGAGATGGACTGAAACTGTAGGATGAGAGAGGGAATGAAGGGGAAGGCCAAAATCTTTGTGGCTTTCACTTCCATAGAGTTTGTGGTCTAGACAAATTTTCTTTTCCTACCCCTCCAGAGTTATCCAACACAACAGGTCTGACTCTTCATTTGGCAATTTTCTCACACCAAATCTTACAAACCTCCATGGCTGCAGGAAACTGATGGTAGAATTCCCCATACTGGCTCCCATTCCTCTTCTTCAGCTGGACTTAGCTGGTGCTGATGCTAAGATGTCAGGGGCACCTCTGACCACAGAGCCTCGCAGGAACTAGTGCAGACAGGACTGGGATGTAACCGAGGGGTGTTACTCTGGGTGTTACTCTGGGTTCCTTCCGAGAAGGAAGAGGATAAAAAAATCCTGCAATTGGTTTTTGGTGTTTGACTAAGTAATGTGGATGGCAACGTGAGAGGTATCCTTTACTCAGGACATTCATATATGGCTGAGGCAGTGAGTGATGAATTCTTGTGGTCTTGATATGTTCAGTCACCAGGACGACTGTGGGCCTATACCACCATAAAATCTGCCACAGCTGAATGAATAAAGTCTTTATTTCTCTGTTTGCCTTTGCACATCCTGGCCGCTCCTACTGTGTCTTCCTTCTAATCCCCCCTAATTTCTTTCAAGCTGATCACAGTCCATAGAGTTTCTTCTTCACCTTTGCCTGGCAGGTGAGGGACATCTCCATTTCATCTCCTTCCTCCAACATGCTCCTTCCTCCAGAGCTAACCCCCCAAGCACTGGGGACATAACTGAGGGTGCAGCTACATGGTCTTTTGAAGGAAAGGGAAGCTATGCCTTGCTTGCATGTTGTACCAGATTGATGCCAGGTAGACATATTAGGGTGGCAGTGAGCCCAACTTAATAAATCCTGCCTCGGCGCCCAGTTTATTAGCTTGGGCACAGTGCTACACTAATCACGGCCATGTGCTTTCCAGTGCACAGTTGGCTTGTGCGTACATAGCTCAGAGCATGGGCAAACCAAATCGTGGCTGTCTGCAAAAGACATAACCCAAGAAGAGAGGAAAAATACATTAAAAGCCCTGCCATGACTGTATCAAAGACTCCATTTGTCTTCATTGTACGTCTTACTCCTTTGATGGATGTTCAGATGATATTACTGCTGTATCATTTAGAAGGAAAGCTTGCTGGAGCAGGGGCTACATCTCCCAGTTCTAGGTGATGCTGAATACATGTTTCCACATAACAAACAAGGGTAACTGGAGGCTGGAGACACTGTCAAAGTGATGGCATGTTGTGTTGGTGTTTAAATGTGACATTCACCCAGAGAGGGCATGGACATGGAACTCATACCCTTCCTGCACCTCTACCAAAGGTGTTACAAGGGACACATGGTGTGTCCATGCCTCTGCAGCTGCCCCACTCGCATGGCAGCTAGATTGGGCCCTTAATGCACCTCTTATGTGTTTCTCACCTTCCCCCTCTCAGACTTGAAGAAAAAAGCAAATGTCCCTTATTCTCATCATAAAGCATAGAGGACAGAGGAAGCTGCCTGACTGGGTAGATTTTTGAAAATTGGGAAAGTTGGATGCAAGATCTTCCAGGGATAGCACAGATGAAAAGATACAGGAGGCAGGATGTACCTGTATCTTTGTCAGGTTTAACTTTTCAGTAGGGAATTTAAAAATTCAAAAGGAGGAGTAACAGACTCTGCTGAGTGTCAGCAGGCTCCCTCATAGGCTAGGATTATTCTGGGGAGCGATCAGCTCAAAGCTAGTGATGGTTTTCTCCTTCCATGTGCCTCAGAAAAACTGGTAACCTGCCAGTTGGGAAAATAAAGGGAAGATTTTCAAACTGAGGTCATTCCTTCAAGTGGCTGTCACAGCATGTTGCAGTGGGTGCTCTGCCCTTACATAATGTGTATCCCAGAGAGTCCATTTCCCAGAAAGTGAGGTGCTAATTAAAAATAGATTCAGGAAGGCTAAGCCTCTACCCCGCTCCCAGCAGCAGCTTTTACATCTCAAGAGGTGAACTTCAGCTGCTCAGCAAAATCCTGAAGGCATCAATTTTTGCCTTAACCTTGAACCTCGTCTCGTACCTACCTCAGGAACTGCTCTCACGAAGCTCAGTGCTAGGCTCACTGTTGTCTTCTGGCACATTCCCCAGGTCCTCGAGGAGGGTCTGCACTGGAGAGCAAAGCTCACTGCTGGAAAGAGGTCTCTGTCACCGCTGCCCCCGTTGGGAACACATGTGACCTCCAGCACACAGGGTCCTTGCTGCCCCTCCACGTGTTTGCCATTGCCCAGTGACATTCCCACCAGCACAACTGCCCTGCCTGAAAAATCTCCAACAGTTTTCTCTGCTGTTCACTTTCACCTGCCAGATCATCATTCTTAGTGAACACAATGAGTTACAGTAAATAAAAAACAGCCGCAATTTTATTTAGAATGACTTCTGATGAAAGAGGATCATGGCTAATAAATTGCAGATTGCTGAATGCCAGTGTTGGCTGGTATGCTTTACTAAATAAAAGACACAGTTTAACACTTCAAAAAAAAGATCTGTGTTATCGTGAAATGCTGTAATAAAGCATGACCCATTTTTTACTCCATTATTTATTTTGTTACCATGGACGTCTTTAACTTCCCCTGAGGACAGCACCCTAATCATTTAAAGTAGGCATTTTCTTTTTCAGGCATATGAAAAGGTTTTGCACAGAATGCATTGAAACAGAAAGCACAGCTGTAAAGAGGAGTCTCTGTCTTAACCTTTTCAACTGCTGGATCTGTGAGTTTGTGTTTTATAGGCAAGCCTAATATCTGGGTTGTCCATCAAACTGTAAGCTTAATTCTGATTGAAGATTTATTTTTGCATACCAAAGACAGGCCATGGGCTGCTGCCCTCCTTCAGCAGACCAAAACCCCAGTGTTTTGTTGGGCTAATGTTTGTGAACTGGATCCTCTCAGTTGAGCTATGGGGTTGTCGTCCATCTTCTGATAAAACACCAGAAATATGGCAATGTCTTATATCATTTCTTACAGACAGATAAAAAACTCAACATGAGTAGTCAATGTGCTAGTGGTAGTAGTAACTGTCTAAATAGGCAGCTTTGCTTTGGGGAGGGTTTGTGTTTTCCACTTATTTTTAAGGGTCTTGTGTTTGTTTTGAAGACTGGAACTTTCCTGGAATTCTAAAATTTCAACATTTTGAAGAAGACATTGTTCCAAAAATTTAAAAAATGCCTCTTTCTGAACTACTCTAAATCTGTAGATCTCCATCCAGCATGCTCAACCCGTATGTATTTGTCACAAGGCTCGTTCCTTGGAAAAAAAATCAACCAGAATAAATATTCTGGACAGAACTGGTATTCTGTTACTATTCTGTGTGACTGCCCATAGAGGTGGTACTCCAGAATAAATATCCCCTTATTCCAGAATAGTATTTCCATTTTATGAGTACAAGTGTTATTAAAAAGTAAAATAATTTTTTATTCCAGAATAGAGTCCACAAAGGAAGCTACCCTGGCATCGCTGCTAGGGCAAAATTTCCCATGCAGGCTAGCCCTAAACAGTGGATTTATACCGTCTGTTAACATATGAATATTAAAGCCCTATTCTTTTGCCATTTCAGCTGTAATGAATCAAGGTTGGGGTGTATAGAAATATCCTATTGATATTCTCTCTCTCTTGGACTCTGGACACTTACTACCACTTACACATTGTGTGCCTCTCATACAGACTATGACTTTTTGAAAGTACATAGCAAGTGCTACCACAATCGCAGCCTCTAATCTGAAATGAAAAAGTGGTCTTTCACTACTTTTAGATCAGAAACTGGCAATACCTGCTGAAAGCCATATGTTTTTCACAATGTCTTAGTGAAGGGTACTCCCAGAACCACTGTGGCCACCTCTAACTTCTTAGTTAAGTTGGTTTTGACTCCCTGCTGCCCGCTAGAGCCTTACAAGATTTGGGTCACACAGTGACATGTTTTTCAGTGGGTCTAAATCAACAGAATTGCCCTGATTATCCTCCCCAGTGGTGAGGATAGCAAGGTTGTACCAAAAGGTCTTGAAAGTCAGAAGGGCAGCGGGATTCACAGCGCTGAGTGACTTTGTTCACCCTAGGTATCTGGTCTAATCCTCAGCTCTGCCAGAGCCCTCCTCACCAAAGCTGGTCCACGTTCAACTATAGCTCTGTACATGGAAACTTTTAGAGGGGTCTCCACCTTTCTTTTAGCACCCACCATATATCCTGGTAAAATTACTTCTGAGCCAGAGACGTCCCAAACGAGAGGCGTCTACCCTGAGCCAGTGCTTGCAAGAGTAACACCGCAATTTTATAGAACAGTTTTCTGAAACCCCAGTTACTCTGAGACATCATGGTGTGAGGAGAGCTTGGTGAAGATTCCTCCCTCATTCCCACAAATCCCAGGTTTAGGAATGTTTTAGAACTTAAAAATAATCATCAGCCTACTGCAGCATTCCTTCCTTTACAGACAATTGCGATGAGGTTGTCCAAACTTCCCACATCTGCTGCATGGCTCCTGTAATTCAGGTTTTCCTGAGAGAAAGCTGTCATCACACTCCAATAACTACAAGTAAATCCCCAGTTTGCACTGACTTCACGAGTGGGCCAGGAGTGTTCAGTGCTTCTGACAACCTTGTTCCTGTAAAACTTACAGATGAATATGGACTTCCAAGAACAGAATATACCATACCTCTTGTGAGTAATATAATACACAATTTCCTTACTGCTGGAAATAAATAGTTTCATACTGTCACTCACTGTAAGGATATCTTCAGTTGCAATTCTCAGCTGCAAGGCAAAACCACCTTAGGAAAAGCAAACAGGTGATTATTAGCTTTAGACTGAATCTGTGGAAACTATTGAAAGCATTCATCTGTAATGCATTTCTTCCCTCCAAATGCCCCTGACAAGGAATTCCAAATTTAGCTCTCTGCAATTTATTGGAGGGTAGAAATATAGGTGTATTTGACTGCAAGTAAAATACTGTGTGATATGAAGCTGCTTACTCAGTCGCTGTGTCTAAGTATTTCAAGATACACATCGAGTATAAGGCAGAGCAATCTCTGGTCCGAGAGCTCCCTTGGAGGTTTTTATGATGCTGCTTGCGCAGCGATGGTCACAGGCAGCTGCCTGCATTGGAGGCATTTCTTTTACGTGCACTTTGCTAACTCCATCTTTACAACGCAGCTTGAAAAGTCTCACACAGTTGATCTTTTCATGCTCAGGGTTGTGATTTTTTAATTCTCTCTCCACATTCATTAGACAGTGCTTAACCTCCGTGAGGAGGAAGCTGGGGCAGGAATAATCGCGCCGAGACAGAGAGTAATTAACTGAGTGTCTCAGAGGCTGCGGTGGGTCTGGGTTCCCAGCGCTTGATAGGAGGTGAACTGAGCGTACAGCAGCTAGGAAGTTCTTAAAATTTTGCTACTGTCCTCCCCAATTACATGACTGAATCTGCTAATGAACTATCCTATTAAAGCAGAGAGGTAATCCACTCTTGTGTGGGGCTGTCTGCCAATGAGTTCAAGTTGTTAGAAAAAATGAAGTGGTGTGGCACTCCATGCTATTAACGTGCCAAAACAACAACAACAACAATCTTTTCTCATGGTCCAGAATATTAAACAGACACAAATAACTTTCATTAAAAAGCCACATTTTCTGTACGGAGTTTTCCCTGGAGAGAGCAATATTTCTTTTCATAAGAAGGATGAATTTTGCACTTCATTAAATGCCTTGATCTTTTCATCACATTAGCCTTTAATGCGACAACATTATCTTTAGTTTGTCTGGATTAATGATTAAAACAAATGCGTACACTTGTGTGCGCATGTGAGTGTCGGCGGGTGTGTACAAAATCCTTCGCTAGTCTTTAAAAAATGAAATGCGATGAAATCCCCCAATGTTCTTACCAAAGGTATTGATTTAAAATAGGTATGTGTGCACTTCAGTTGCAGCCTTAAAAGCTAACTATTAAAGGTCTCTATTTTTTCCCCTGTGATGATCTCCATGGGGAAGAGTGGTTATCTGGCTAGGTGCTCCAGTTGCCTTCCTCCCTTTAATACCCAACTGCTTTACAAGCAAGGTTGGTGGGCTCACGTTAAGGTCTGAATGCTGTTGCTGGGCCTCACACAGCCCCGCAACGAGACCCTTACAGCTCCATTAGCTGATGCTGGACTGGCAGGAGAGAGGGAGGGCTAAGCCCAAGACGTCTGCCATTCCCAGCTCTCCCTTGCTCCCACTGAGTGGATGTTGGGAAGGCTCAGGAACTGGCTCCCACTATCAGGAAAGGCAAATTCGGGGAGGACTCATCCAAATCCATCTCGCTGTGAATTGTGGTGCTTCTGGTGCTGATTGATCAGAAGCATAGCTGTCCCCGTGGGGGGGGGCAGGAGGTACAGCTGTGTGCGCTGGGGAGAAAAGGGTGCCAAAAAAAGAAAGCAGGAGCTGTGGGGACCAAATATATGATTCCATAGGTGTCTTTTTGGCTAAAAATATAACAAATAATTTCTCCTTTCTGTGGCAATATACTGAATCGGGAGACACTCAATTTTATGCCAAGAACGTTTGCTGGAGAGATTTGGTGTGAACAAGTAAAACTATGTATTTTGGATAATGAACCTGACCCAGAAACAGAAAACTCTTCTGTATTTAAAGCCCTTCAAAAAACTTATTTTTATGGATTCTTAGCTATAATGGAAGGAAGTGATAATGAGGTCATCTCCAAGAGAATACATCAGTCATGCAGCCTTTAAATACCTCTTTGATATAAGCAATGTGGCAAAACTAACATAAACACCCCAGAAGATTTTATTATTTTAAAATATTCCTTTTCTCAATAAAAAAAATTCAGATTAATTTTTTGACTCATTTATGCTGCAGATATACTTGGAAGCTATATTGCTCTAGTTTCTGTGTTCAGACCCCCACACAAGACTGTTAAATGTCTGTCCACTTTTTAGTGATGGTCAATGAACCAGGCTAAAATTTGACAAAAGTGGGGTTGTTTTTTTTCCTGCTGTTTTCAAAACAAAGCTCTGGATGACATATGGAACTATATACCCATCTGCTTCAGAGACAGCATCAAACTATCAAAGCCAAAACTTAATGCAGAAACTGCTGTCTTGTCTTACAAACATGGGAATACCAAATTTCAGAAACTCACATAACAGATCTGACACTAACATATGCCCCAAACAATTCTTGCAATGTGTTTTCAATCTGGATATTGCGGTGAAATAAAGATATAGTAAAAGCTGAAGGGTCCCAATGCTGGAACCACTTAGGGCACCGCAGTCTCAGAATTCACACAGGGAAGGTTTAATTTCACCCAACTTCAGCTGTATAAAGCAAGACTTGTAGTCCTAGCTAATTACCTCGGCTCCCTGAATGGTGAAGGGAGGGAAGTGCCTACCTCTGGAAGGAGGCTGCAAAAGGGCTGCCAAAGCTGGGAGGGATAACCAAACACCTCCCTCTTAGAGGGCCAAATTAGGCAAGAGGAGCCTTATCACAGCTGCTACAGTGGGAGGAAGAGAAGCTCCTGTGCAATTAAAGTGTTCAGCTGGGTACCAGCATTGGGCTGGCTCTAGCAGACAACGCACAACTCCCTGGGACTCGGAAACACACTTCAGAAGCGTCAAATAGCTCATCTTCCTGCTTTGCGCTGTTGTGGAAAATTGCTCCACCGTGCAAGCTCAATGCTTGAAAACTCATTCGAACCTCTGTAGGCTGCTCTGGCTGCTTGTGACCAGCATGTAACCACAACCAAGCCCGCCTCACTGAGAGAAAGAGCTATTTCCACTGACTTAAAGGAACATGGGCAGGTAAACAGAATCAAATGGATGCCTTGAAAAATGACATAACTGTGGGTGGAAATCTGTATTCCTGAAATCTTCCTGAACCCCATTTCCTAGCTCTGCCAGCTACCTGTAGCAAAGAGCACAGCCACAGCAATGGTTTTAAGGTGGTGAAACTAAAAACCAAACAAGTTAATTTCCAATAAGATGTAAAAGATCACTGAATTCCTGATGCACACAGGCTTCCAAATAGTAGGCTTTTTCCTGAAGACATGTCACATGAAATGTTCTTGGCAAGCATTGCATGGATGGTTTTTTTACAATTTCTGATCAGGGAGTTTAGAAAGAGCATTTGAAAATTTCCTGTTGTATTGTAGCATGCACAAATACATTAGAAAATAGATTGCTGCAGAACTGCTTTATTATATCTTTGTGACTTAAAACACATTGTCCAGCTGAAGAAAGCTGAACCACACAATATGAATATTTGGAAATATACCACTCTTTCCAAAAGCGGAAGGCTTCTATTTTTTTTCACCCACCTAACACAGGACAGAAAGAGTTCCCCAGTACAGATCAGCATTATGTCTCCTACATTTTTAGTTTTAATAAATGATTCTGTGCTCCTGTTCTGCCACAGAAACTTTACAGTAGAGGGGAGCAATTCTTCATAATACTTTAATACCAGCAAAAGCTCCTACTGTAGATGCAATTGTTTTTGTGGTATAGCTCAGCTCACACAGCATCCTGGTATAAAAATGCCTATGAGAGTTCACACCTCTAAATTGTATTGCTACACTGGGAGATGTTTACGGTACACACCTTGGGCCAAGATTATGACACAAAAGCAGAGAATCTGGGAAGGAGGGTGCTGGCTCTTAGCATTGTTAGCTAATCATATAGACCCCAATATTGCCAGGTATTTAAATCCCCACTTGAAGCATGAAAAGAGCCACCCCAGCGGTTTGATGTCCTCTGCTGAATGAGAGTTATTTTGGAGTATTTCTCACCATCTAAACCCAGATCTAAAGCTCATTGAGTTAAACTGGCTTCAGATCAAACCTTACAACATCCTCCAGTGCTAGCAAAGCCAGCACGTATTTTACCAGCAATATTAGGCACTCAATGAGTGCATTAGACATCTAGGCTAATTTATAATACTTCAGGGTGTGTGTTTGTACAGGTATGTCTGCTGGCAACTGCTGTGAGTCATCTAGACAGACCTAGTTTACAGCATGCAAACTCATGATGTGATCTGTGCTTTCTGAATGAAAACTCCCCTTTTAGAAAATGTGACTGTTTTCTCCTCTTTTTCAACAGAAATTAAAAGCACCGGTGGTGCAGGGTTTTATGCATCAAATAAATGGGAGATCATAAAACGAATGGTGTTGAGAAAGTGGCAGGAGGGATGGTGAGAGGAAGGAGACCTGCCAACAGAGCAAACAGAAAGTAAATTAATGTCACTGCTGGTAGGGGGCTGGAGCTGACCCTGCCCCCTTGGCCCCTTTGGTGGGGGACTTCTGGGGTGACCGCAGACCTTGCAGTCAGGTAAGAAAATGGAAGGACAAATGAAACAACAATCCACACCATGCAGGGATGCCTGGGAGAAATAGTGAAGTAAATAAATGCGTAGTGTTGCTGTGTTCACCTTCTCCTCTGCCTCTGCTCCCTGCAAGACTCCTGCTTGCCCTTTCTCCCTTCCAGAGGTTGTGAACCAGCCTAAGAGGACATGCCTGAGTGGGGTCCCCTCGGCTGCCAAATAAGCCACCAGATTCTGCCATCATACAGTATCTTTTATAGACATGGAGAGGAACATGGAAAGTTCAGGGATAGGAGTCACTGTGAAAAACCGTTTTTGTCACTGCACTGTGAACTGCTTAAAATCACTCACTGCACAGCATTCACAGCAAAACCAGAGCATGGGAGGGGTTAAAGACATATTGCCATCTAAAACAAACTTCTTCTCCTTTACCCTCATGTCTAATTTTTAACAGTATCTGAAATAAAAGCATCTATTTTAATAATACTGAGTACCTTGAAAGTAATACTCACATAAAACTTCAGCATGTGACTTGTCTGATAAATGAGCGGCAAACTTTTTCCAGTTTGGAAGGATTTTCTCCCACAGTTGTGAGCTTTTTAGCTCCAAAAAGTGACAGAGAAAAAATAGAAATTAAATATCAGTATTGGGAATAATTTCTTGCAGTATTCACAAGACTTTAATCTAGGAGCCATTATTTGGTAAGAATTTCAATGTTTTTAATATGTTCAAGCAAACAGTTTCAGCCCAATGAGATCATTGGAATATCCTCTAAAATACAGGGTTTTTTACTAGCAGGCTAGAAGCAGCATGACACATTGAGAACAGCTTTTCCCTCACCTGCCATTTCTTGTCACACTACCATGATTTCTCCTTCAGGTGCTCTGGCAAGCAGGAGGAGCAAATCCCAGCACAACAGCCCTTTGGTTTATTTTGCTTTTTACCAACTCCTCATCCATCGCATGCATTTAGGGCACAGGCTGGGATCATCATTTCCTTTACCTTGTCTTCTTCAATTTCTTGACTTCAAGTTTATCTTAAAGCCTTTTGTTTGGGCTCATAATTCGGCAGTGAGTCAGTAACCCACAAGTACCCTGAGCGGAGCCAGCCGTGATCCACAGGCTTCGCTGACCACCTGCTCCAAGCTGTTTCCTGTGTGGGCGGCCAATTTCAGAGACACTTAAAATACGAGTTACGGTAAATTTTGTTTAACCTTGTGTACACTTTGCAGGCACTCGGAGTGGTTAAAACTGGATGACACTGAACTTGATTTCTCAGCCCCACTTGGCTTTGCTGTAAAGCCGGCTAAACTTTGCTGACTTTAGGAAAGAAGGGCAAGAATCTGGCCCTAACTATTTAGTTCATCCACGTTTCATCATCGTTCACTGCACATGCCATCACTTGCTCTCTGGAACCGCTGCTCCCATCCTCCTGCGGTTGCCCACAGCCAGCCCATCGGCTTTCCCTCCCCCCTCATGACCAAATGATGCTTCTCTGGCTGTTGCCTGTCCGCCCTGGGAAAAGTTGGGATGCTTTTGTTCTCCCTTCAAGATTTTCCACAGTAACTGTAAGTTAACACCCCTTGGAGCTTCAGTGCCCCATTAAAAAAAAAAAAAAAAAAAAAAAAAAAAGGATTAAAACAGCCAACCAAAGCCAGCTAAGAAAACTGAATTTGGAGATGAGGAAAGAGGAGCAGACGTGATAGCTTTGGCCAGAATGCTGCCTAAGCTTTAATAAATTTGCATTGTATGTGTAGAACCAGGCAGGAGCACTTGTAGACACATCTCTTCCCCTTCCATCTCAAGCCTTTCTCCCCCCAGCCTGACTCATAGCACAGTTTGTGCTTTGGGGTTTCTTGATGTGCCTCCCTTGTCATGCCAGGCTTTCCCAGTGGCCAGCACTCCCCTTGCTGAGCTGCTCTGCCTCCCAGCTCCAGCTCTCATGTTGTGTCCACGGTGCTGCTCTGCTTTTCCCTCTAAGACATTTCCTGCTGCAAACCCTGCAAGTCTGGGCTCCTGCTTTTTCCAAACGCCTTCCCATCCCAGGCCATGGTGTGCCCCCTATTCCTGCCAGCAGCCACACTGCCATGGGCTGGCTGTCTGGGCTCGTGGGGGGCAAGTTGGGAAAAACCCAAGCCCAGCATGTGCCTGGTGTAGCTGCCCGTCCTGCTCACTGCGCTTTAGGAGCAGGGCTGAACCCAGCAAGGTAAGGTTTCAAAAGCAGGTTTACTTGTTTGGTTTGAAGTGAAATTTTCTGCTCAGTTTTTCTCTTTTTTCAAGGAAAATACTTGTCCTAGCTTTGAAAGTCCTGATTTGTAAGCAGCATGTTCATCTCTGTTAATTGCTATTTATCTTTCATTTGGTTATAATAGGACTGGAACCAGTTTCTTGGTCATACATATATCTTTGGGAGAAAAAGATAATATCCTGCGTTTATCTCCAAAGTGAGTCAAGGATAGACTATGAAATACTTTTGCAGTTGATTATTTTGATGCATCTTCTCCATTTCACTTAGCAAAAGGGAGCTCCAATTTCCTCACACACTGAACTTTGTCCTTCTGCTGAGGAATCTCTGATATTTTGCTTTGAAAAACTCCTAGCCTTGATCTTTACCCCATCCATCACCACGCACACATTTTGTGAGCAATGACTTGGGCCTATTTTTGCTCATGAGTGCCCTAAATTGCTTTCAGTTCTTCTACATCTTCATTCCATCATGCCTCTAGAGTAGGTTGAAAATTTTTTGAATGTGTAATTTTAACATAACTATTAGCAATTTTCTATAGATGAAAAAGCTGTCACTTGCAATTTAAAATGTATTATTCTTTTCCCTCTTGCTGGATACAGAGGTAATGGAAAAATTCCAAAAATTGAAATATAGTGACTTTTAAAATACAAATTTTAAAAATTCATATGAAAGAGAAAAATGTGAAAAATATTTTAAAGCTATTAACATAATTATACCCTTTTTTCAACATGATCTAATGAGCTTGAGAATTTTAGAGTGATTTTTTTTCCCTGTGCACACATTTTCAAAGCAGAATAAAATAGTGTGCTGTGCATAATTTGGTTTGCTCACAGGCAAAGAGCTGGGATGGTATCAATTGCTTTTAATTATTTGCTTTTCTTCCACAGTTCTCAAATGGTCATTGGTGAGGTTTCTTTTAAATTCTGGCTTTGAAAGTAGTATACTTCTTTGCATTTGATGTTAGGCAATGGAAGGGATTAATTATAATACTATGAATGTATTACTACCAGCCCATTTCTAAAGCCATTTACGAGCACTGTGATGGTGAACACTGTTGAAACCTAAGATGTAGGAACTCATTCATACTTTGCAGAAAGAAACTGAGCTGAAGATAAGAATGGCAGATGAATTTCAACATTGTAAAGTGATGTCACCCTGGTAAAAAAAGATCTTAATTTTAAATACGCAGTGCTGGACTTTATGTCACCTATGAGCATCCAGGAATAGAGTCCTGGGGCAAGAATGCTACGGAAATATCAGCTCCACGCCCATGGAAAGGAAGAACCAAACCAAACCACTGTCACTACTAGCTAGTATAAAACCCTAGTGTGTCCTTGTCTTGAATACGTTGTGTAGTCCTGCTGCCCCTCTCAAAAAAGGCCATAGTGGGACAAGGAAGGATGAACAGGAGGGTAGCAAGTATCATCAAGCATGTGCAAACAGCTTCTGTGTCAAGAATGAGTGGTTAGTTTTGGACCCTTTAGTGTAGCAGAGACCAATGATGCTGAGCATACAGGAGCTAGGAGATACCAGGTGGGTTTGACAGGAGGTGGGTGCAAGGCAGAGAGCGGCGAGTCCTTAACACAATGCTGGGGAATGCCCTGCTGCAGGGCTTGGTGGGAACAGAGAGAAGAGTTTACGTGGAGAAACTCACAGAAGCATGAATGTGCCTAACATATCTACTGCAGGCAGGAGCACGGGCTCTAGCTGACCATCTGTGGGGACTAATTGACTAGAAGAAGTCTGGGATGACTATTTCTAGCACTTAGATGTTTCTTCCCTGCAACTTAATCTGCAAAAATGGGACCCTGATCCAAAAATGACTGATTTGTACAGATGAGTCAGAACAAATGCTGTTGCACAATGTGGAAACTGTAAACCTAGTAAGGGAGGTTTTCTCAGTCTGAGAAAGTATGTGATAAACTTGAGACCGAAAATAAAGAACTTCGTTTTGTTTTCCCCAGGAGGAGTCTAGCCAGCATTTTTCTTAGATCCAGTTAAGCACTTTCCTCATTTCTATTTTGTAATTTTGGGCTACTTCATTCATTGGTTAAATTAAGAGAAATGAGCATGCTGAAGTGTGGAGATGATAAATGGGTCATGTAGTCAAATAGCAGTGGCACTGCAAATTATCAGCATGATGCTTGGAGTATGACAGAGAGAGCAATCGCATAAGGAACAGAGGGACCAGATGCTGTGAGTTATTGCAAAGTCAGGATTTAACTCTGATCTTGCATTTCAGCTCTTCTGTTATCATAAAGCTGAGTGGAATAACACTAGGATGAGGAGAGTTATGGGAGTGGGGCTTGGGTCTAAAGCTCAAGTTTTGATTCTATTTCTTTCTCTATTATTGTTATATATTTATTATTAAAATCTGCCCATTAGTGTCTTTGCTTAATTTGATGTAGAATTATAATTCCACATTGTTCTCACACATTTTTCAACTAATGTAAATCTATCTTATACTAGTGAAGTTAAAGGACAGGAAAATTTGGCTCCTAATTCTATTTTTAGAGTAAAATGGAAAATATAGTGGTAAGATATCTAACTGTACAGGGCAAAAACCCCACTAACTTTTTCCTATAAGTACTTCGTGAATGCTCATTTTGGTTCTGTCAGATTTGTGGTCCTGCATCCCACCAGTAACCCAAATTCAGAGCATATCCATGGAAGGTGCTGGGCAAGAGTCTTCATTGCCTCTCAATGGGAGCAGCTGACGATCCCAAGAAATACATGGTGTAAATTTCAACTGATTTATAACACTAGTTTAGCTGTGATTAGCAACTGCAGATTTACTCTGACTTCCCTCTGTTGAGGACCTGGCCTTTCAGAATTAACTTGTGCATACTGGGCCTTGGAAAATTACCATATCAGACCAGTTGCAGGGACAGCATAACTCCACTAATACAGCTGAGCCACACCAGTGGGACAGGGTGCAACCTGGATTGCCAGAGTCCACTGGTATGCTCTTTTCTGCCCCTTTGGCAAGGGGAGGGAAGCACAAAGAGTTCGGCCCTGGTGGACTGAGGGAAAGCAAATCAGCATGGATTTGGGTTTTTTTGCAAAGGAACTTGTGCATCATGAAGAAAATCATTGCTGTGGCAGAAGACATTTTCAGAGGTATGAAGACACACAGACATGTACAAACACACAAAACTTCCCTTGGACAGCCTGGTCTCCAAGTGAGCAGAATTTATCAGCTTGGAGTGGGGGCAACAGCAAACCAACACAACTTCTATCAGTAACTGGTAAGTGAATGGAAGGGACCCCAGACACCAACCCTGCAATCTAGTCACTAATGTGACAGGTTGCTACCAAATAAGAAGACAAGCCTTTCTCAAGAGCACTGAGTATAGCAAATTAATAGCGTCAAGAGGTTATTTTCTTGGAACCTAAATTAAGTATTTCTGTAAAATTGCATTCAAGAGCTGCAAAAATTCTACAAATCTTAAAACTGGGTCAAAGCCCCCTGAGATCCTGCTCATGTGTAGAATCATAGACTCATAGAATCATGGAAAGGTTTGGGTTGGAAGGGACCTTAAAGATCATCTAGTTCCAACCCCCCTCCCCGCTATGGGCAGGGACACCTTCCACCAGACCAGGTTGCTCAAAGCCCCATCCAACCTGGCCTGTTTGGAAGGAAAGGAGTGGGGTGCAGCTGGTAGTTGCAGCTCTGTGCCTGCAGGACAGCATACGGGCAAGGATGGACTGCTGCTGAACAGGAGTGTAGATGGGGTTATGTTTGCCAAGCAGGGCTGAGTCACCAGAAAGCTCTTGCATCAGGGATAGATTTTCTTATCAAAAGTAGGGAAGGTCTGCAAAGAGGGTGAGGAAGAAAGTGTCCCCATAGCCCTGTCCCTGTGGTTAGGACACCTGTTTGGATAGGACAGAACTTCCTTCACGTCCTTCCTGGTGGTTCACTGTGCCTTTGCAGTGGGCCAAGAGCGTGTACACAACCAGGAACTGTGGTTCAGGTGCCACATGTGCTGCAGCAAGCTGACCACTAACCATCAAGAGGACACATGTAAAGCTCCCAAGGCACTGCTGAGGCACCATCCATTGTGGAAGTTTCCTGCTTTCCAGAGGGGCCAAGGCTAAGTCTCTTCTCACAAAACCTACTCAAGGCATATGGCAGTAAGCAGACACAGGCTAAAACGCCTTAGCAAGGACGACGCTGCTGGCTTCTCAGGTCCATTGTAGCAGGGCTGACTGTCATCCTGGCAGCATGAACTGCAGGAGCCCACCACAGCACGGACTTCAGAGAGCAAGGGCATGGGCAAAATTGAAGCCAAATGTGTTCCCAGGCTGGCACCTGCCCTTTGTGCAGGTAGGTTTTGGTGGATGCTGACTATGGGCTTGGGCAATGCTTTGGTGCTGGGTTGGAGGGTGCGTTAACACTGGGTATGCGTCCCTGCCCCTGAGATAGGAGATGCCAGGGCAACATCAGGTTTCCCCAAGCTCTTTCACCCCGCTGTTACCCTACACTATTTCACAAACATTTTCCTCTCTCTTCAAGCACTGAAAATGAAGGGGGAAAAAAAGAAAAAGATGAAGTATGTTGATATAGTCTATATGAGTCACACTGATCTCCAAAGACTTGGATGAGACAAACACCCCAGGAGAGGGGGTGGGATTTTTAAGGAAGGTTCTGTTTTGTGTTTTGCCATGATGAGGCATTTTTAGCACATAAAAAGGCCATCCTGCGGAAAAAAAGAATCAAATCCCATTGCTGAACTGCAATAAAAATGAGCTTGCGTTCCTGTTACGGATAATGCAGTCCCAGGACACTGCCTGCTGACAAATCTGTTTGACTCCTTACTTCAGGAAGAACCAAAAAAAGATGATTTCTCACCTATAATGCAGCAGTGCCACCCACCCCAGAGGGGAGTAGTTTCTGTGACATAATCCCACAGTCATCTTTAAAAATTACTGTCATTCTAACCAACGACTTGCTGAAATGCTGTACACACATCAGGGCAGCAGTGCATAGTTTTTCTCATTTACTGTACAAGTCAGGACTGTGCTACCTGCATCTGGCATGTGCTGCTGCCCAGGGTAACAGGAGATGCTCAGATGGAGTTGGGAGAGCAGCCAAATAGATGAGGGTGGGATTTTCAAGAGCAATTTGTGTTGGCCTGTCTCTCATGCCTTTGAAGTCAGAGGAAGGCCTTGTTGGGAGGGGAGAGGTAGGCAAACACTCAGGACTTTAGAAAATCTGACCCTAAAAAGGCAGATAAAGGCTATGAGTTGCTATGGTTATTAGTGCAAGATTTATTGATGAATGCTAGTTCAAAAATGTACCCGCAGGAATCCTTCAAGGTCAAGGCTTATTGCTGACAGTCATGTAGGTTTGGGTTTTCTTGCAGTAGAAAGACACTTTGAAAGGTTAAAAAAAGGTATTGGCACTGTTGAACAGATTATATATGTAAACATACTCACCTATATGAATAGATAAATAGACACACATATGGCAGCTGACAGGGGCACTGAAAGTAGATAGGTGATAATTTGGAAATAACCCATATCGCAAAATCTCTCTCTGCAATTACATCCATTTCACACCTGCCTTAGTGTTGGTGTCTCCTTGAAGTGCCCCTGGGGTCGCAGTTCATATGTTGCGCACCTTTTTATTTGAACTGCACAAATAGTTTTAAAAAAAAATCCTACTCCTTACTCTTCTAATGGAAAATGCAGATTTGATTGCCTGTGTATTTTCACAGGATGTGCCTGCATTCCTCAGACTCTCTTTTATTTTCACCAGGATATATATGCACATTGTCACTTTTATATGAAGTAGGGCCTTGGTATGCTGATAGATGAGGCTGTGGAATTACTCCATGGTAAATCCCACAGTTGTGAATTGAGTTCTCTATTTATAAAAAGTACTTAAACGCATGCTCTTACTTGCTCTGCCAAATAAAAATAAGCCAAAAACACAGGCTTGGGCACTCAGAAACTTCACAAATTTGAGCTGAATTCAGTCATCAGGTTTAGGTGAGGTAAAAAACAGCAAGAGAGACATTTCCAGAGCATCAAAACACATTGTTTAAGCACTTCTGAAGTGAAACTCCTAAGTTTTCATCTTGATTACTTGTTCATTTAAAAAGATCTTTTTGTTGTTGTTTTAACGGTTTGGTTTTCCTTTGTTTCTTACTACAAAGTGCAAGCAACCTGAAACAAAACATCCCCTCCACCCCAAACATTTAGTTTTGGCTCCAGAGAATCTTTTGAGAGTGATCCAAAATAAAACACACTGCTCTTTGATTTGCCAAGAATCAAGACATTTCCAATGTGGGACAACTTATCTTCTTGAATCCTTGTTTTTGCTCCTTTTCAGTTCAGTCCCTGAACAGAAAACTCCATTACCCAGACAGCACTACATTCATACCCAGGCAGGTGTGAATCACTGCACAAGTGGAGAATTAGGTTGCTGTGGGAGCTGCACCCTCTGGTACTGAACTTCAAATGAACAGGTTTTAGAGTAATATATAACACAATAAAAATATTAAAATAAACATATCTGCCATGGGGTTTGGTCTTCTTCCAAGAACAGGAGTATGACTTGTTCTACAGAGCTCATGTTTTTCCTCCTTTTCATTCAGGTTTGGACATGAAGTTGCATACTCTTTTTTTTCTTTTGCTTTTGGTTTTTTTTTTTTTTCTCCTAGTAATAATTGGACCACACAGTCTCCTGTCAACAGAGCACTTACTGTCACCTTTCAACATCTTGGACCCTTTGTGTACAGTTCACACATTAAGGCACTTTGTAAAATTGATGTCCAAGAAGAAACAAGTACATACACTTAATAAATTGAGATCCCCATCAGTAACTTTCCCTTTCAGGAAAAAAAAAAATACCTCTTTAGGATTAGATCACACTCTGACACTAGTTCCTTCAAACAGGGTAAGGAAAATCCATGAATTACCCATTTGCTGTCTTCTGTTCTGTGACTTACAGACTCCTGTGGCTTAAAACTGCACAGATATGCCTGTATATATATACCTGCACTTCCAAGAACACCCCCCCCATGCATAATAAGAGGACCAAAGGTTGAACACCAATAAATTGAAAATTATTTCAAATAGAGCACTGCCTTGGTCCTGTACATTTTTGGCCTGCCACACCTATCTATTTAACATAGCACATAACTAGAGAAAATACTGAGCTCAATGGTTTACTTCCAGCCTTGCTAAATAATGATGCAATTTTGTGTCTGCCCTCATTATTTTACAAGGTTCAGACTGTGACTGACTAGCAGCCAGTTACCCTGGAAAACCTCACCGACAAACAAACACTCGCAGCCTTGAAAGACCAAGAGGCTGAAGAGAGACTCTGCAGTCAGGCTGACTTCTGGATACAAGTGGGTGGTATAAACATAAAAGGGATGGCATTAGATTAGAGCTCTTACTTTGATCTCCGTACAATAACAATAAAATAGTCATAAAGGACTTTCACTCAGTGGATCTCAAAGCACTAGACAAAACGTTAAGCCTCACAGCTCCCCTGTGAGGCAGATACTATCGCCTTCATTTCACCTAACAATAAACTGAGCCTAAAGGTTGAGATGGTTTGCCCGAGGCGTGCAGGCAGCCCATCCTCATCCCTCCTGATGGGGACATGGCCCTGCCAGATACTTGAGAAGGGGGCACCATGGTCATGGCTTTCTGGTGTCCCCCTGTTTGACCATTGTGCCTAGCAGCCCCAACCTCGCTCACTCAGCGACAGCCCAATTTCACCGTTCTGTACCCATTTGCTTTGCTTTGGGCGAGGGCAGCAAAGTTTCTCACTTCTGTTTGTTAGCGTTTGGAGCGCTCAAGTCTCCCCTGGTCTTTCTTCTGTTTAATTTTCTCCTGTCTTTCGTATGCATGCCCTCATGGTGTTCTTGGCAGGTCTCTGAGATGCCCAAGTTGGAGCTTGTGGATCTGATGCCTGTGCAGTGTTGGAGCTCATACATTACCAAAACTGAGAGGGAAGCGCTACAATGGGAGGGCTGAGGATGCCGCCCTCGGTCCCCCAGGCCACCTACACCAGCGAGCCAGCCAGCCCTGCCAGCAGGGTGCTTGGGAGAAGCGCTGCCTGTCCATGCACGCCCCAAGGAACCCCTCACTCCTGCAGTTATGGCCACTGCCAGCCCCAGGCCGTGAGTCAGAGTGAAGAATATGTTGTAAATTGTTGTCCTGGACAGCATCCATCTGGTGTGAGATGTGGATCTGACCAGGCAGATTAGGACTAGTCTCACCCTCCTCTTGCTGTGTTCACACTTGCTGTTGCCCATGGATATTGGACTCCCTGTCCCCTTTCAAGCCTCTAGAAAATCGGCTCCCATCCTAAAAGTCTGGTTGCCTGCTGCAGAATTACCATAAAGCTCCTTTTTCCCAGACATGTCCGCTTTTTCTTCCCTCCAGGCTCAATCCAGGTGGAGTTTGAGCCGCAGCTTCTGTCTGGATTTTGGAAATCTCTGCCAGGAACCCAGGCGGCTCCGTGAGGAAGCAAGGAGGCAGGTTTGGCCAGCCAAAGCAGCCCTGGGGCAGCCAGCAGCCTGTGGCCCATGGGATGGGGCCAAACTTTGCATGCTCCAGGGGTCCTATGGGTCTCTGATGGGACCCTGGGATGGGGAAAGGGGCCAAAAGCAGAAAAGGCCTCCAGTGGAAGGGGTTGTGGGCTGGGGGCCAAGAGTGAGCATTACATCAAGGGGCAGGAGCATGAATTAGTGCCTGCACTTGTCTCTGTTAGCACAGAGAGAATGGGATTAATTATATTAATTTTAATCATCTGCTGCATTTGAGGCCAGATGGAAGACAGGAGAGATTTCAGGGATGGGGAAAGTTTGGAGCTGGGGATGTGGGTTCCTGTACGGAAAGTGGGCACAGGAAGCTGGGGGAAGAGGGTTTGGGAGCAAGCAGGGAGTCAGGGAAAGGGACTGGGGCCATGGGGCAGGANGGAGGCTTGGGCGGCTCTGAAGAGGGAAGCTGCACAGGGCTGGAGGCTCTGCCAGGACAGGGTGGGGGCTTCTCATGTGTGAGATTGGAGGTAAGAGCGATGGATATGGAAGGATGCTTGGGAAGCCTCAGGCACGGGGCTGGAGGAGCTTTGGGAAGAGAGGGCTGGGGGGATAAATGGCCAGGGCAGGTGGGAGCTGCTAGTCTTTAGGGCAGTCAGGCTGGGGCTGGAGTCCCTGTTTTAGTGCCTGGGCTACCCACCCTCCTCCCATCCCTTTCTCTCCCATATTGTTGGAAATGTGGCAGTCCTACCTTGCCATGGGAGTACTTTGCAACACTGTCATGATTGTAATTAAATAATAATATTAGAGGCATCCACCAGCAAAGGGGTTTGGCCTTTCTGCCTTAAGAAATAACTATTTAAAGAGTGTAGCAAATTGTCCCTTGTACACTATTACAGTAAGACCTTTTTATCCCAGGGAATCATCTCACAGAACCCATGTGACCTGTCATCCTGCAGCCCAGTTTATCTGCCACCCATGTATTCCAGCACAGGTCTGATTTTCCTAAAGCATCCTTTGACAGTACTGTTTACCTCCTTCATGCTCACCATCCAAAAAAAACATGTTCAGGCATAAAGTCAGGATTGTCTTTTTGTGTTGTGATTTCTAGTAGAGCTGGGTAGGATAGGATATTTTTTTTTCTATCCCATGGGAGATTTTCAAGATTTTGAATATTTTACTATCTTGAATCAGTAAAAAAAAAAAAAATCCATTGATGTCAGGAAAAATAGTTAAAATATCAAGTATCTTTTTGAAATAAAAAAACCCAACAAAATAAACCAAAACAGGTTTCATTTAATTACTTTCAAATATTTTTTCATTTTTATTGCAGCTTTTTAAAACATTGCTTATTTGTATTACAAAATGAAAAGTGCTTTTAAAGAGAACCTACCCCCCACCCCCGCCTCCAATTTTCCTTTGAAATTACAAAGGGAGACATTTAGACGACTCCTATTTTTTTCAATAGCTTTTTCAAGGAGGGAAATTAGTCAAAGGCAAGTCTTTCTTGAGAAGTTTTTATTCAGCAGCTCTGACAAAATACTTTTTGTTGAAACATTCCCAAACAACTCTTTTCTAGCTGTTGGTCAATGAGAGGCTCTGCCTGTGAGCAGCAAAGGGAACTCCACATACAGCAGTGATCAATCCACTGCAGTTAAACATGGCACATGCATCCAACTGTTGCCTCTCCTGTGACCTCAAAAAAGCCTGAACAAGGGCTGCATCAGCTGTGGAGGGCTTTTTATGCACTTTGTTTATGTGTGAGGCTTGATGAGCAAACACAGGGGTTTTTTTGTTGTAATGTTGGCACTTTGCTCGACAGATCACCCTGCTTTATTTGACAGAGGGCTTCAAGCTACTTTGCTGTTGCCTGAAAGCTTGAAGAGCTTGAGGAGTGAGTGGTCAAACTAGTCAAGCTTTTGGGATTCTGATCAGCATGGATGAGATTTAATACTGAAATATGTCATATTTTGCCCTTCAAATTAAATTCAAGATGAAAGCGATGTTCTGAATGAGCAGGCAAGGATTTTACTGACTCTATACCATCCCATAAGTTTAAATACCAAAGTTAGGATTGCAGTCTCCATTAGTCTGGACTTAGGTCCATCTTTATTGTTAATAAACCTGATAATCCATCAGATCTGAACGGTTTGAATTCATTAAAATCCCAAGTCAGCAGACATGCAAGGAAACACAGAAATTACTCCCTCACCACCCAGCAGGGATCTCATAAAATGCCTTTGAAAGCATCAAAGTTAAGGTAACACATCAACAATGCTGTGACACTTACCTTTCTAGCCTTTTATACACATGATCCCCCTTCTTAAATACTGGTATGCCCCTGCATGTGTGCATGTGTGCACACAAACATGCGCCATTTTTATAAAACCTGATATTCAAATGTGGGAACATTTCTTTTGGTTAATGCAGCTAGTGTATTTTACTGCACTTGGTATCTTTTTTCCACTGGACTGTCTCCCCCCACCCCCCAAAAAAGAAACCAACACATCCTCAAAAGACTCCTGGTTTCCTGTCAGTAACCAGTATCTTCTTGACAGATTACCCTAGGGAAAAAGAAAAAAACCCCAAACCTGACTCTCTCACAGAGTTCATGTTGCCCTCATTTACCTTTTGCATAACAAAAGCTCAGACTATAATTCTGAATAGATGTTTTGTGTAGTTGAACCAGGTGTCTTGCTTGGAAAGACAGTACATTAAAAGTCAGCAAAATGCCAATTTGCTTTGTTTCAAAACATTTTGTTTCAATTGTTGCCAAGGCCTGGGGCTAAACACTACATTCTGTTTTAAGTGTCTCCGTTCCACAGTCAGCGAGTTTTTAAGGTTTTTCTTGTTATTTATCAGAATACTCTAATGACAGTCTCACCTAATCCTATTGCTCTGGTAGAGATTTTAAGAAGTAAAACCATAGCTGTATACAATCATGAGTATGATAAATTGATGCTCACAAATGAGGTAATTTCTGTCCAATTAGTGAGCCTGGTAGAAGGAAAGATCAGAAATAAATGTCTATCTTAGAAGAATTTTGACTCTTCTCTCATCATGTCTGGAGTTCATAAACCTGCAACTGCAGTGTGCAAGCTGTGCACCGTACTCTTGGTTGCTGATGTATTTAATCAGAGTTTAAACAAGTATCCGGTGATTTTATTGTTTGTGCTCTACATGTTTGTAAATCACTGGTTTAGCTCTGCCACAAGTCCATGCCTGCTTGGCCAAACTCACTGAAGTTCTGCGGCAGGGGGGCTTAAGCACATGCTTAAATGCTTTGCCGAGCTGGGGCCACAGTGAGTACATTTTAAAGTCCCTGCACCTGGAAGTGTTTTTGCACATGCCTAATTTTATGCACTTGAGTAGCCCCATGGAATTTAATGGGCCTGCTTATATGTGTGAAGTCACTTGTATGCAAGTGTCTGGATGATCAGGGCCTAGCACTAAGCTGCTCTGTCTTGAGGTGTAGTAGGACATCTCCAAGCAAAAGCTTTTTCTCCCTAAGCCTTTCCTAAGAACTAAAGGATAGTCAATAATAGGTCAGAGCAGAGGTCCTTTTAGCTCACTATCTTGCTTTTAGCAATGATAAGTAGTGGACACCTAGGGAAAATGAGCAAGAAACATAGCAGGCATGCATGGATACGTCTTCTTGTATCTCCTCCCTCCTCCCCAGCTCTGGCCATCAGTGCTTTAGGGAGGTCCTGAGCTGGAGGTTGTATTTGCTCTGTTGTGTTTCATAGTCCCTAATGGCCCTTTTTTCCATTTAAACTTTGGCTTCCTCGATAGCCGATGGCAGAAACTTCCACAGCTTAAAAAAATATGTGGGAAAACTGCCTTGTGGAAAAAGTCGTTCTTCTGGCATATCCCATACCTGTGTCTGACTGTTTTGGAGGGTGCCCCCCAGCTCTCATGTGATGGCAAGTTCCTCCTCCTGTCACTTCTTCCTGCTGTAACTGTAACTGCACACCCACTTTTGATTATACCTTTCCTACTGCCGCCTCCCCAAATTATAGTTTATTTAGTCTCTCTACGGATGCTCTTCCATAGTGGACTCCATGTGTCCTTCCTGCACTCATACTTCGACATACCTCTGAGAAAGGGCCAAGAGGGGCATTCAAGTTAAAATGTGTCCTAATAATGTTTTCTATTTTATTCCCAACTACTGTCTTAACAGCAATATTTTTTGTCTGATTGCTGCTGAGCACTAAGCTGACATTCAGAGAAATGCCCACAATGACTCAGTTTGGTGTATCTTAACATTTCTCACATGAGAATCATGAATAGAATCAGAGAATCATAGAACGGTTTGGGTTGGAAGGGACCTTAAAGATCATCTAGTTCCTAACCCACTGCCATGAGCAGGGACACCTTCCACCGGACCAGGTTGCTCAAAGCCCCATCCAACTTGGCCCTGAACACTTCCAAGGATGGGGCATCCACAATTTCTCTGGGCAACCTGTTCCAGTGTCTCACCATCCCCACAGTAAAGAATTTTTTCCTAATATCTAATCTAAATCTACCCTCTTTCAGTTTAAAGCCATTAACTCTCATCCTATCACTACATGCCCTTGTAAAAAGTCCCTTTCCAGCTTTCTTGTAGGCCCCTTTTAGGTACTGGAAGGCTGCTATAAGGTCTTCCTGGATCCTTCTCTTCTCTGGGCTGAACAACCCCAACTCTCTCAGCCTGTCTTCATAGGAGAGGTGCTCCAGCCCTCTCATCATCTTCGTGGCTCTGCTCTGGACTCACTCCAACAGGTCCATGTCCTTCCTATGCTGGGGGCCCCAGAGCTGAACACAGTACTGCTGTATGTGTGAATTCACTGTGTGAATGCTATTGGCCTTGGTCTGACAGAAACAAGAGGCTCTTTGAACTGCAGCTGAGTCATCTGTGTCCTGCGACTAGTTTAAATATCATGATTAGGGTACCACTGAATTTGTGACAAAACTTGTGACTAGTGATGAATGAATAACTGAAAAAAAAAATTCACAGATTTTCTTCTAAATTCAACAGCTAATTTCAGTTTGACTGAGCTTCTGGCGCTTTTTTTTCCTCGCTTTTTTTTGGTAACACTTTGAAATTTCAGTTAATGCATTTAGCTGCAGAACTGATCTTTTCAGCTGTGCCGTGGTTAGTTAGTTACCCGCATCATGTGGCATTATTTCTGTTTCCTGGCTGGATTAACTCTGTAACAAATCAAAAGGCAAGTATTGTAGTCAGAGAGATTTAAGCTATTCCTGTGGTCGTGTGAGTAGTTTAAGTAATATCCCAGATATGATGCTGTGCACTGTGGTTTGTATGTTCCTCTGTGACTCCCTATTTTGAATGCCCATCAGTGTTGGTTGTTGAGAAATCTGAGTATGTTTTTGAAAAGTGAATAGGTACTTTGCGGCAAATAATCTGGTCTCACCCTAAAGCAATGCAAGCCAGTGAGAAGAGTCCCTTGGATTTTTTCTGGGACTGAACTAGGCTGTCTCTGAGCAAAGCAGTGATGTGAAATTAAAAGAAATAACAGAGTCAAAGTCACTCACTCACTTTTACCTGGAAATGACCCTAGAGCTTAGACCCACCCAAAGGCAGGTGAGTTAAGTGAAACGACACCCACTAGCTTCAGCAGAATTGGGGTTAACCCATCACCTCTGGACGGTGACTGTCTGCTGTTTTGGAGGAGGCCACAGGTAGGACCCCACAGGTGAGAGCTAGGAGGATGCCACAGCTACCCTGCGAGTCCCATAGCCTTTCTGACCCGAGGTCTTCCCCACCATTACCATGACTAATGCACCCTTCAGCTCAGAGCCAGAGTTTTACTGCCACTCCAATTTGCTCCAAAGAACCATTCAATTTAAATATACAATGCAATTACAGCATATTAAATATTGATTGTTTAAGAAGCACTTGGTAAAGGGTATTAAACTAAGTACACACCTTCCGTGTAACTGCGTTTACAAATACAAGAATTCAATATACTGTTGTACATTTATTACTACATTAAATATGACATGCACATGGCAGTCTGCATAGCCTCAATGCATAAGCATATGCTAATATTTTCTCTCACAACAACTGCTTAAGTGATACATGTCGTTGCTTGTTCAATTAAACACTAGATAACTGTAAAAGCTCCTTAACCTACAACCCTCTAATACTTCCTGGTGGACTAGAAGAACCATTTAATAATGTTAACTTTACAGCTGAATTGTCCAGGCTGAAATCCAGACAGGATCAATTCCCAATCCCAGTATGGTGTTTTGCACTTCAGAACACTGAGAAGAAGCAAGATACAAGACCCAAATTTTAAGGCTAGACTGGATGTAGCAGCTTGGAAAACATTTCATCTTGGTGAAGGCAGGGGGTACACAGAGTTAACAGCCTCCACAGGAGTGAAGGAGCAACTGTCCTGACCCCAAATGCTCTGCAGTTTACTCAAATGATTAGGATCCTTCCACAGAAGAACAGAGAATTAGGTTCGTGTTCCTATTCCAGGTCATGAAAAGGTGGGATTTGAATGTGAGTGGATACTAGTAGGGAAGAGCAACCTCACCATTTTCTCCTTATTTGTTTTTTTTGAGAAAGGACTGATCCAGCTGGATCTTCAGCCTAACTTCAGGTCCTGAGGGGAAGGAAGCATGGCCATAGCTGTGGCCAGCAACACAGCATTTCCTGTAGGCCAACCTAGGTGGCCCATGGTCTCCGAAGATCCTACCTTAGGGACATAGCTCTTGGTGTGCACCAGGCAGCCCATTGCAGTGCCATGCCACTCCCCTGGATTCAGGCCCACATCTTCAGTCTGGCCATATTGTGCCTAACCTCAGTGGAGACTGATTTTTCAGTGGAGCTGGCATTTGACATGACTTTCAAACTCTAGCTTGAATTTTTTTCATTACTAGTACAGTGGCACAGCGTGAATTCTGGTCATACATCCTCCATTATCCACACTACTTTTTGTACACTTTTCTCTTAAACTTCCTGAATCTGTTCTTCCCCACTGAAAAGACAAATTTCAGATAACTAAGAAAATAGTGTGGTATCATAATATTGCCATGGGCCTTAGAACACTGTGGCATTTCTGAGAGTTAGGCTTGTCCCATTTGTATCTACTTTGGTTTCACCACCGTTGCAGTAGGCATCACCTCTGACCTGTTCTGTTTACTGCAAGCAGAAACAACCATTTTCACGGATTTTGCTCAGCTTCTGAGTAAGAAAGCCAATGATGTTGACTTTATTTAGAAATGTAATTGAAGTCATGGAAACCAAGAACAGGAAAAATGCATCAAGTAAAAATAACTGCATACAAGAGGAGGGAACATACTGGACAAATTGCACGGAAATAGTAAATTGGGCAGAAATTCCACTGGAAACAGGACAAAGCTCTTTATGAATAGGACTCTCTAGCTTCTAACCAAATTCTTTCCAATAAACCCAGGCCCTTGAAAGTATAACAACACAGCTAATTCTGGCCATTTTTCATTAGCTTATTCTGTCATTTAGAGAACACAAATAACTGCTGTTTACTCATGACTGCTAGGATAGGTTTGTTAATTTTCAGTGCCTATGATTTTTTTATCATATCTGTAATAATGACCGTTGAGTCTCACAGAAACTTAATGGGCTTTCACAGTAGCCACATAATTCAAACTAGAGAGAGTAAAAGTGAAGTTTTTTAGTAACGATTCAAATATTATTTTTTTGGCAAAAAAAAAGAAAAATATTTTAGGCTGGATATGCTGGTGAAATGTTTCACAGGGAGCCGTAGTACATGTACCTCAATTTCCAGACACCCTTGCCAGACCGCATCTCCCAGCTTACACTGTTAATGGGAAGAAGGTGAGGGGGCAGGGTGTACGGTGGGAATTTCCCCATAATGCGTCATGGTTCACGTAGCCTACTCAAGAAACTCTCACGTACACTAAGAAATAAGACATGGGGCAACCAAACCAGGATGACTGTGAAGTAGATATTTTCTGGATGAAACATGCTTTTTGTTGATTATTTTTTTTTAAGCATTATCTATTTCTTTAGTTTTAACTTCATATGTTTTCCCCACCATTGAAAACCAAAGTGTACCACCAGAACTAAGAACTCAGAAAATATTCTACATGTCTTACCTGGAGTAGCCACAGGAGTGGCAATGCAAGTTTCCACATGTTACCTTCACTTTCTCTATTTCTAGAAGTCCTTAATCAGCTTATGAAGTACTTTTTCTAAAGGCTATGATTTTCTAAATTACACTTGTAGAGCCTACAAGATATTTAAAAAACCTCAATACAAAGTGTTCCTGCATGTTTTATTTGTTGACATCTTCCCCAAAGAAACAGTGGGTGTCTTTTTTCTTTTTATTTCCTTTCAACACTGATAGTTTGTCTATTAAAATCAGATAGGCGATTACAACTCATTTTGCACATGCTGCGAAAAAGCTGTCAGCTGGTTGCTGCTGATCATAGCTGGATTCCAAGTAGTATACTACTGTATGATGCAGTAGCTCAGTGCATTGTAGTTAAACCCCAGAACCATTCAGTCTTTCTCTGTGCTTATAGTTTTAGCTGAACTGGGAACTTGCCTACTGCAAAACCGGCTGGAGAAGTTCTTCCTTTTTCATTTGGAGCAAGGCTGAGGGGGACTCCAAAAATCTTGTAAAACTCTTTTAGAGAGGTCCAGGGGATGGACAACACTCACTTCTGGGGAACCCCTGCTAGCTCTTGAAGCCCCAGGGCAGACATGCAAGGCAGAGAAACATGAGTGGGGATGCTCGCCCCAAGGCAGGCACTGGGATAGGAGCATCCCTGGGACAAGACTGTGGGACGGTGTGGATGAAGGGCATAAGGAGCAACAACAAATGAGGGAGTTAACCTGATTGGAGCACTAATGATGGGCCCACAAGGCTGATCTCAGCACCCAGGGGCCACGTGCCGCTGATTTAGGGACAGCTCAGAGGGAAGAGCCTCCTCCTCACATCTGTTTCCACACAGCAATCCCATGGCAATAAAACCAAAACTCCTGCAAATGTTGTAGCTCATCCTGCTGAAACAGACTGCAGTACCTGACAAAGCTGGGGGGGGCCTCCACCAGGCATCAGTAGGAGCTTTCAATTAAGATGGCAATAGTTCTCAGTTTTATATTCCTAATTAATGTAATGCTTCTGAACGGTGTCAGGCAGACATCAAAGCTCTGGGCTTACTGTGACAGCAGACACCACAAAGGGAAATTGTTTCCATTGTCATTAGCCATGGCTATCTAGCCTTCTCAGGATGGCTTGTTAAATACAGAGTTTCAAATATGAATGTGAGCCAATGCAAACAAAACATGAAATGTTGATTGCCTTCGGGAATTTCCCTGATCTTTCATTTCTTTAGACAAATGAAAAGGAAGACATTTTCTGGGGGTTTCACTTTGTGGGACTTCTCTTTTTTTTAAGCCTGTGTTAAAATCTGATCTTATTCTTTGCAACTCGTCATCCCATGATTTTCACAAGGATGACCTAGCAACAACAGGAAGAGAAAAACCCATCAACTAACATCATCAGAGGCCACCTCTCAAAAATCTTCTACTTGGTGCTAGGATCATCCCAGAGCTCCCTGCATATCTACAAGAGACATTGTGTAGATACAGACTTTTGTCTGTTGCTTATTCATATGCAGTAATACAAGGTGTATTTTTGCTTAAACTGTGCTTAAGTTGGTATAGTTACAGAACATGATAACTGCTGCATTCTACTTTAAGAGTATAAGCAGCAGAGAGAAAAAAAATAATTAAGGAATTTGATGATTCATGAAACTAACTCATTTTTTTAGCTGGTTTTTCCCCCATACAGGCATTGTTTTGTCTCAGTCGGTTTGAGCTGGAATAGATTCTTAAAAAAGTAAGTGAAAAGGAGCCTTGAAAGTAACATAATACCTCTGCAGGTTTTTAAGACTAGATCTCACATAGAGGGTCTTACTGATTTCAGAGGGAAACATCCCTCCCTGTTTCTCAGAAAGACTGAGGTCCTCTTTATCTTCAAGAATAAAATTAAGGTAGAAAACTTGTCCATTGTGGAGGCCTCCCACACACTGAGCTCCATAATCACACTCACAGAGTGGTGCATCATGATGCAGTATTCATCAAATACATTTGTTCAGATGATGTCATATATGTCTCCCTAAAGGGCCACATTATTTAATAAAGGACTTTTATTTTCTGTTGGAAGGCTGCATGAGGATGTAGAGAAGTTTTACTGGGCTTCTGAGCCTTGTAAAAAAGTACCATTTTTTTCAGACAATCCTTCTGATCCATCTGGGGGGCCTTTGTCTATGTTACTTGGTAGAAATATTGGCTTGCTTACCAAACCTGATACAAGCATTATGCAATAAACACAATATGATACATGCATATTATATATAACCATAACAATTAATGTGCAAAATACATACATGCGTGCACTCCAGTTATGTTTCATAAATTAATATACATATTACACTAACCCCACACAGAATATCAAGAAAATCTGTTTCTGCTGTATACAAAACAGACATTTGAACGTGTGAAGCAAATAGGAAACATGTTTCCCAGTAAATTTAGAGGCCATATTTCATGGAGATCTCCATATGTCTTCTTAATTCATCTCATGTTTCTATGATCGCTTGCATTTCTTCCTCTTCTTTTTTGTCTCAGAACTGGTACAAGTTAGGCTGTTTGTAGCGCCAGAGTCAAGACTGATCTGCTGTCTCTCCACATAGTCTTAACAAAATTTTCAAGGTTTTTTGCTTCCCAGCTATTAGTTTGTGATTACTATCCTCTTTTGGAGAGAAATACATGCCAAAAAAGAAAATGAAATATGAAAGTTGTTTAGGCCCTGTGCAGAGATTTGTGCAATATATTTAGCATTAATTGACAGTATTTAAGTAAGGTGCCAGTGCAAAAAAACCCAAACAAACTGTCCTCTAGCCTAACTGCTCAAGGGCCTAGATTAGAAGGCATATGGCTTTTTGATAACTACACAGCTGTAGCACATGTCCTGTATAGTAAAAGTGCCTATACCCTGGCCTTCACCTAATGTCTAGAAAACATGTTACCTCAGCTTTGGTCATGAGGTAAGTTTGTGCCCTAAGAGACCAAGCCCAACTCCCTATGTTTTAGGTCACAGGTTTTTAGTTAAAAGTCAGCATTTAAGAAAGAAAAATATGGCAACTATCCTGTGGGAGACATTTTGCCTTCCAGGTGATTCAGAGATTAAGAATATTTCCTTAATAGTTTAAATGAAAAAACTTGCTTTAAATAGCAAATCAAAAGAGTTTTCAGAAATCTTATGCAAGGTAAGCCTGTCTGCAGTTTTCATTAATCGGCACTGGTACGGAGCTATTGGTGGGCACAAATTAACTGAGTTTTTCTCATTGCTTTTGTCTCTTCGTTATGATCAAATATGGAAATAACCAATACTGCATTTGCCAATGACGTCTACTCTTTTCTGTGGTCATTAGCACACGGGATGCTGTCTATGAAGAATTCTTTTTATGTGGGAAGCTATAAACTGCTCTCCAAGGAAAAAGCACCCTTTCTGTCTTGGTTGAAGGTAGCAGCAAACAAAATATCTGGTGCCCAGAAGAAGCGGACTTTCAACAACAGCAATAGTGAGCAGCTAAAAAAAGCACTCACCACCTATTTATCTTGCACATGCAGGAGTGCCTTCTTACAAGATGTCCACACTGTTGTCATTGCAGCAAAGATTCATGTAATGTTTTCTTCACACCCCACCCCCCCCC
>VYZV01032408.1:222840-236640 GCA_013401275.1 Pandion haliaetus | reverse complement strand
CCCTGACAATGTGTTTTCTTCTCCTGGTTACCTTCAAAATGGTTGCAATATGTGTGCAGACTATACCATTGCTGCTTTGGAAACACAACCACCTCACCTGAAAACAAATTGGATGAAGCTTGCCCACAATATGACACAACATGATAAACTGCTGTTTGGGACTTTCAGAGAAGCAGTCCTCTGCCACAGCACTAGGAGGTAGATAACTCTAAGGGTATTTCTTCAGTGTCAGGATCTTAGCTACAATATGTTTACTGGTGAATATTACTTTTTGAAGTCTCAGAGTCAAAAGAGATCCATACCAGTAGCAACAGCAAAACACAGAAGCAGGGCAATCCAGAGAAGGTAATGTAAAATAAATAAATAAAACGAAATAATGTGTGCACCACATCTTTCCTCGGTTCCTTTGTATTGCCTCTGGCTCAGGCCCATCCAGGAGAGTCTAAGTATTGGTTAATGTCTCATTTCTGAAAGTAGGATATGTTGCAAATAGGTTTGCCTCCTTCCAGACCTGGTGCTAGCACAAGGCACATAACAAAGAAAACCCGCTTGACTGAGGTGATCAACCTAAAATCTGCTTTTAAAACAATGATTAAATAACAACAAGAAACAACACGATGGGGTTCTGTTCCTGAAGCGAGACTTTCCATGCAGAAAGTGGGAAGGTGCAAGTCTAACCTATTGCTGTTGCAGTTTTAAGATTACAATCTTGTGGTCTCCTTGGGATGTCATAATATGCTTTGAACTTTGAGTCAAGCTATTTCCATATTCATTTGCTTACTTCCACAAGGACGGACACCAATAAGACAATACACTACAAATCATTTTGTTTTAAGTTACTGAAGGGGTGGAAGAAAAAGGGCGAGAAGAAAGAGAGAGGGGGAAGGGACAGAATATTTGGTCTGTTCTTAATTAAAACCAGCCGATGACATACAATGATTTGTCTGAAGCACTTCTGAGCTGTACCCATTTCTGTTTACACTTGACAGCTGTACATTCTTTCCTGCCTGTATTGTTTGAACTATGGCCAATGGTACAATCATTAAATCTTTGATAGTGTTTTTAAATACAAAATTGACCTTTTTCTTTGAGACAAAAAAAGAGGTAGGGAAGGAATAGCTATGTTACATTAGAGAGGTTTGGATTTACTAGGTTGTACACCCTGTGTTGCAAAACAGTGCCTCTGGTCATTTTTGGACTGGCTATTAAGAGTTTTTTTTCATGTTCCTCACATCTGCTTACAAAAAGAAATCATCCTGTGACCCTTTCCTCCCAGAAGATGCCTGTTTTGGGTAGAGAATAAACTAGAGCATCCATGATTACTGAGTGTAATTCTGCATTGTGAGTGGGATGCAGAGGGTCTCACTGGACTATGACAGGTTTTTGCTATGAACAGGAAGATTCAGGAAAAAAAATCATAGATTAAGAAAACCAGACTAGTTAAATATGAGATATCTGAAACCAGCTAGCAGTCTGTCATGAATTGAGAGCTGGAAAGTAAGTCTTTGTCAAAGCCGAATGTGTGCTAGACACTCCATAACTTCTCTCTCTGAATCCAGTCTGCAGTCTCCAAAATCAACGGCTCATTACAAATGAAAATGCTTACCTAAAAAGGAGAGAGAAAGAACATTAGCATATGCCTTATCCCTTAAGTTTGAACTAAACCACAGAACTGATTTGATCCAGATATTGCCAGCTGTCCCCTCAACTTGCCTGAAGCGTGTTGTGTTGCCAGCTTTGTCAGAGGCAGACGGTCAGACGATGCTGTATTACTAACCAGGGCTATACTGCTCCTTGTTAGGCTGAGATGCCAGAGTTGCATTTTGTTTTATAGACTGAAGCTTGGTCTAAAATCACACAGAGAGTAAACAGGAAGGATATATTTAGCTTCTGCAGCTTAGTAGGAGTGGGAAATCTTTACTTTACTTTAAAGTCTTGCAGTCATCTTTAAAAACTTACACAGCCCTCATGATTATCCCAGAGCTCCCTAGAGCTGTATAGGCTGGAGGGGATGTCTAAGTCCTGCCAATGCTGCAGTGGTACCTACGACTGCTACTTGACCTGTCTTTTGTGGAGATTGCCCTGGGTTACCAGGTTTGGTTTATTTGTTAATTTAAATGTGTTACAAAAAAGAAACTAAATTCTTACATTTCATTAGCCGGGTTATGGCAGCACTTAACTGGCCTTAAGTGAGGTTAAAGACCAAGGCAAAAGGAGATATAGTCCCTGCTTTGAACATCTGAGTGCCTTCCTCTGCTACCCTTTAACGTCCAGGCTTTCTGAAAACAGAGACTGCCAAAGATATGTGAAAACACATTGCACAACACTGAATGCATTCAAGCAATGTCACAGCAATGCTGGGAAGGCACCGAGTCAGAGCATAACAGAGTCCCTGCCCCACAGACCTTCATGTGAGATTTTCAAAACTGCCCAGCATTGGCCTAATTGAAGTCAATTGGAGCTTTTCCCTAATTTACTTTCAGTAATAGACCAAGGCCAAAATGTCCAAAAATTTCGCTCACACTCTAAACTATTAACTTTTTCAATTATTCAATCAACTTGGGATCTTGGTGAGAACAAATTGGATTTCAACTGCTGGTATCCTGCCCTAGCATTAAAAGTTTGCCAATTTCAATGGATCTTCTATTTTCCTCTCATTTTCCTCAGACCCTCAAAAAGCTCCAGGGAGGATACCTTTTCTGAGAAGTCACAGGCATGAGACGAACCGACTGACAGAAGAAACATTCCAAAAAGACACAAAAGCAATGGCTACATCAGGCACAGCTGAGGACCAGCAGTCAGCATTTCTCTAGCTGTTTGGAGGTATTAAATCCAAGTTGTGGGATGCTGGTGTGCCACCCATCACTGGTGCATACAAGGAACCCGGCCTCCTCCCGATGAGCCCCAGGTACGTATCTTCACCTTCACTTCTGCCAGGGGTGTGACATTCCTATGAGCAGGAAAGGAGAAACCTTCAGTGTGTACCTATAAGCACCCAGCCTTCCCTGACACATAGATGCCTCTTTTATGTCTGACCCTGGGCAGGTCCCTGGAAGATTCACACTCACTTCCACACAGTAGATTCAGTCTCATGTTCCCAGGTCTCTGAAGCATACTTCTGGGGAAAACTAGAGATGCAACATCTGGCAGGCCCCACATTTGCTGCAATAGTGATTAATTACAGGCTGAGTTAGGACTGGGATCTTTTCAAAGCTGGATGGATCGTGGTGCCACCATGTATTTCTGTTTTATGCCTGCCAGAGCCATACTGATTCATCTGTAAACTGCCTTCCACCCAAGAGATTTCAGTTGATTTTTTCTCCTTTTCCTCATTCTTCCAGAACTCCTAACCTGGCTGTTTTGGGATCACCACCTTCCACCTGACCAAATTGAGACCAAACACCACCTACCCAGTGCTGTGACTTAGAGGTGATCTCTGTTTGAAATTTAAGGCAAAATCTGTACACACATTAGCAAGACAGTTCTGTAGAAAGCTCTCTCATTGCCCCATCTCAGCAACTGGCTCTCCACTCCACTGTCTGCTTCTTTTTGGTCTTTGCTTGCTGTGTCATTTTGCAATTCAGATGCATTACTCTTATGGCCTTTTCCTGTCCTCTGAGAGGACAGAGAGGAGCTTTTGCTGTAAAGAGTCTAGCCTCGTGCTTTGAATCACTTCATTTTCTTGCAGGGACCTGATTAACTGTGTTCATTACAAGTCTCAAGCACGGTTATCCTCCAACTACACTGTGATGATCCTTGACTGGTATGGGAACTCCAGGGACTGTCACCACAAAACCATGTGAATACAAATAAATCAGTACCACTGAGAAGGATAAAGGGGAAAAAATGTTTCTCACAGCAGAGCCTTTGAGAGGACTAGACTCTGTAAGCGTGCCTGCTGGCAGCAGCGCTCTCTGACTTTCTGGTTTCTCAGCCATCTACCACGTTGCTTCTAGTTTGACTTGAGTTTCACCAACTGATTCTCCCTCTCTTCCTCAGGAGATATTTTAGAACTGAATCAAAACAGAGCTGTTGTGTTTGGTTTCATTGGTGAAGATACTTCAGTTACCTGCACACATGTAAAACTCACTGATAACGGTCATCATCTGTCTGTGCCACCTTACTGAGAGCTGAAGCAGTTCAGGTACTTCTTAGATTAACACTAATTTAGAACTGCTCAGAATCAGGCAATGTCATGAGACACAAAACCAAGGTCAACAAACAACCCACTTCCATACTGCCAGCAGGCAGCATGTGCCACCCCAGCTGGCATCCTCAGCCATGTAAGGGAGTGTGGATTTATACCACAGTTATGCTCTGAGCAGGTGGACCTGATGAGCAGCAAGATGAGTCAATCCGGGGGGGGGGTTCAAGGGGATTCCCTACATAGCACTGAATCATCAATCACCAATTCTGTAAAATAATTTCCACAGCAAACAGTTGGGAACAAACCATTGAAGCAGTGAAGGGAGGATTTGGGTTCGGCAGTAATCTCTCGGGGCACTTCTGAGTCACACTCTGGACTTGAAGGGAAAAAGTGGATGTCACAGCTGGATACGTTCAGCTAGGAAAGAAATCAAAGACATGATCAGTTCCCAGCTCATGATATTTATTTGTAGTTCATTATTGTATTTATAGTCTTCCCTGTGAAGAGCGTACAACAATCAGCAAGGCTGGCCTTTTGGGGAAGAGCTTATCAGTGCCTCTAATGGAACACAAATGTACAGGGCCCTCGTTAGCAGGCTAGGAAACAAGGGCTGGTGAGAAGCCCCTGTGGAAGGCAAGCTGCATGGCTAATACAGCATCACTTCCCCAGGCAGTTATAGCATGGTGGCAGGAGAATCTGAACTCCTATTTCTGCTCAGGCCAAGCAAAGGATGATTTTATATACATAAATCTCTCTCTCTCTCTCACAAACACATGTCTTGAAACAACTTAGCTGGGGCAGGAGGGTGAAGACAAGGACAAAACATGTGAAAGAAGAGATAATGACATATGGTGTCCCCCACCAGGGAAGACGTAGCCTAAGCGACAGCAGGGGTACCTTGCTACCCTAGCACAGCAGCGGTGCTCATGCTGGCCAACCTCAGGTGCCTCCCTTACACGCCTCAGCTTTGTGGGGATTGCTCAGGATGGGTTTCTAATCCATTGTGTATGCAGGGCTTGCGGGGTTGGGGTTTAGTAAAGTGGCAGCTATCAGCATACAGAGGTGTTGCGTAGGCCTGGGGCTACCATCATTAGTTGACCATGTGTCTATGCAGTAAACGCAGGCTTCACTAACATATGGATCCTGGGGATCAAAGACCGGATGGGCAAACCCAGCCTGAACAGGTTAACTGAGGGGATTTGCCCTTTTTTTCCTGTAGCCTGACAATACTCGTAAAGACCACATCAATAAACTCACATTAGGCTGCACTGAATTACACAATTCAAAACAGAGATGTGTCTTATTGTGTTTAACTATTATTAAATAAGCTCCCTCAACTTCTTTAGGGCTATGCCAGTTTACACCAGCCGAGGATGTGGTGCTAGCTCTCTAGGAAGCTGCTCACTCCTAAGTGCAAACACATTGCCTGCTAAGAGTTCACAAGCTGAGGCAAAAACTCACGCGGGATTCCTATGATCTCCTGCTGCTGTTCAGCCTGAAGAACCAAGGTATTAAACATGTAATATGAAGAAATAAAAATGTGCATATTTTTAGCTGAGCTAGATTTCCATGTCCCCTGCTTTTAGGAGTATTATATCAACACCTGTTAGTTTTGCTCTAGTCATCATTTCCATCAGAAACTTATTGTTTCAGGGGTTTTATAACTCGTAAAACTTTTATAAGTCAGACAAAATGTGCTTTAGGAAAAAGCTGATCTTTCAGGTCTCGGTGCTGGAATGTATTTTTATATGCAACAAATGTAAAAGAGAATAATGGCTGTAATGGCTTTTATTACATTTAGAGGGAGAAAGAACTGCAAATATAATCAGAAATCAAATCATTTAACCATTAATTTTACACAAAGAGTCTGGGCAACCCTCACAAAATATCTGTCAATAGACAGCAAATAAAAAGGAACCCAGACAGTGGGGAAATTCTCATCCTTCACTTCCAAAAAGCCCTTAAGCACATACTTAAGTCCATCCTTACTGCAAAAGACATTTGAGCATGTATGTAAACCCCTCTTGCAAAAGGATCTCTTTCCTCAGAGTCTGCTGTTGAACCCAGGAGTCGTCCCACTCAACTCATTACTAATGCTCTTGAAATTACTCATGGGCATAAATATTTGCAAGAATGGGGCCTCAGTGAGGAGCTGTATCTATATGAGGAATCATGGCCAAACTGTGCCATTCTAAAGAAAAATGCTCCCAGACTCACTGTCTCCACTGGAGAGCTGTTACCAACACGGCACAGAGTGGCTGCTACTGCCCAGATGGCAGAAGCCAAGTGCATGCCTGCTGGCAGCAGGCCACATCTCTGAGGGGTCAGATGCATCTCCTGGGAATGCATCTCCAGATGAACCCTGGGAAGAAAAAAGCACTTCCATGGCTGACAACCGCTGTAGAGGAACAAAAGCTTCTTTAAAACCACCCTATCCCTGTTTACAAATAGCAGATTGAGGTTCTCTGTGGCTGTTTGCAGCACACAAGCCTGGCCAAGAAAACTGCAAAGGTCCTCTACAAACTGCCATCTCAGCCTGCTCGGGAGTTCGGGGGGCTGAACGAATGTCACCTTGACTCAAAGCATCTGTGAGCCAGAAGGGATTTGCAGTGAAACCCATTACCCTTTTGACATCAGCCAGAGGTTGGCCACCCTTCCAGAGGTCGGTACCATCTTGGTGTCTGTCTGCTGCTGAGACACCCTCTGGAGAGACACCAACAGTATCTGCTGTGGAAATGAAAGGGAGACTTCATGTTTTCACCAAAGCACAATGGCATATTACAGTCTTCAAAGGCCCCTGAGCTGAACCAGTCCCAGCTTACTTTTGAACACCCTGGCAAAGCCACCTTAAATCTGGCAGGTTATGGGCTTATTAAAAAATACTTTGTTCCTCACTCTGTGTGTGATCTTGTCACACAAACACACACCTTGGGATGCAGTCAGTGTTGACAAAGCCTAGGTAAAAAGATGAAGCTAGCGCAGACCTGTTAGTCAAAGAGAAGTGGGAGGCTTGACTATGAATTTGAGAGCATCTGTAGCGTTTCTGAAATACTTTGCTCAATTCTTGTCTGAAGTCTCATGGATCCATCCCTCAGTTTTGATTTTCTCAGCATTTTGAAGACCTTATGACTGTGGTTTTACAGTGCTACCTAACAGCTGGCATGATTTCTTGCAGGTATTTCCATACCTGTGAGATCTCATATAGACATTTTTATGAGTGGGTTATGATGAAAATATTCGGTGGCAAAAAAAAGCAAATAAGAAACAAAATCTGTAGGGACAGCCACAGCTCCATCAAGCTTATTTCTGCAGTATAGGGGTGGGAGCTGTAACTTTTAGTCCCTTTAAGATTCACTTGTCCTTTCAATTCCCTACCAAACCTGACTGCCCCGCAAAACCTACCGAGGAAAACGTAAATTCCCAACACTGAAGGTTAACATAAAGCTTTTGGCATTTCTAAATGCTGAGGAAAAAATCATCTTTTCTGTTTCTAATGCAGCCCATGTGTAAAGTTACAGGCTGCGAGTGCTGGCTTTTAACAGGAACTGTTAACAACCCTTTTTGATCACAGGAAGCAGAGGAAAGCCTCTTCACCTAAGAAAATAACAGCGATGTTTATGGGCACTGCTCTTCTCCCCGTTGGGAGCTGCCAATCACCTCTCCCACCCCCTGAGCTGATTTCTGGGGGGCTGTGGCGGGGTGCCAGGGCTCGCTCCGGCTTCCTTCCGTCGGAGGGCTCCGGCGACCGATGCTGTTTCTGGGCAAACGGCCACTTCTGCGATGTTTGTGTTAGATAGGCTGCAGCTGGGCTGGGTGGGTGTTGCAGGCAGGCTGCACCCAGCCACCTCCCCAGCCTCCGATTCCTGGTAGAAACAGCTTCCTGATTCCTCTGAGTTTGAACTCTCTTTCTTCCCCTTTTTTTTTTTTTTTTAATTTTAAGAAAATAGGTGCTGTTTGACTTCTAGGAAACATAGGTGTGAAAGTTTGCTGTGCATACAGGAGGGCCGCCTAGCCCACCCACCTTATCCCTCTACGCCTGTTCCTCCAATGCAATAAGTGGCACTTTCTTCTCTTTACTATCTCTGTTAAGGGAGCCAGCAGTTCATCCTCCTGATATCCAGAGTTGTACTTTTAAAAACGAAATAGTATTCAGGGCTGCTAGCTAAAAAGCAGAGAGCATGTAACTGGTTGAACTGAAAGGCACAGAGCCAAGGGAGAATTTATCTTCCTGTGTTATCTCATGATTTAAAATCCATGCTGGCAAAACTTCACTTCTTAAGCTGCAATTTTGAGCTGCAAGCACTCAGCAGCTGAGGAACCAGTGTATATATATATATATGTGTGTGTGCATGCGTGCACCATATGTATTCATGTTTATGCAGTTTTCCACTCAAAGCAGTCAGCGGAAATGAAAACCTGATTTTGCAAGGCTTCCACTGCAAAATTAAACATTCAGTTTTTCCTTAAGGGAATTTGCTGTTTTATGCACTGGGAAATAACTCCTAAATTTTATTTTTTTTTCTTTTTAAGTCCAAAATATCTTGCTTTGAAAGAGAGCTGAGCTGATGGGAAACACAACTATTCATTTGGGATAGGAGAGGGGAAAAGCAAGGTGAGAGAGAATAAAAAAAAAAATCAAACAGAAAAAGCAAACAGAAGTGAGGGTTTTTCAGTTCCTGTGTGTGTGTCCATCTATTTTTATCCTAGAAGGAAGCTTCTTAACATAGCTGTGTTTTCTTTCACGCTGCCCTCCTCCCTTTGCGGGACTTCCAGAATTCATCTCGGCACCTGGTTTTTCCCTGAGCTTGATGTGTTATGCCTACAAGGCAGGACAAATTTGGCAGCTGTTGCATTGGAAGCAGAAGGGGATCAGAACAGCAGCAAAGCCAGATACTTTGTATGTCCAGGGGTACCAGAGGGATGTCATTTATTTCTTTTGCTTAGGATTTTGCTGGCAGAGATGACTGCTTTCTTTTGGCCTTGACTGGGACATCTAGACAGTGGGAAAAGGTTTTTCTTTTCTTTTGGATCATAAGTGTATCCTTTCTCCTGACACTTCTGTTGCTCATGTTCTTATTTGGAGAAAGCTTTTCTTTTTTTCTTTTTTTTTTCTGAGACTATGAGACAAAGGAAAATTTTGGCTGGAGTGAAGTGTTGTTAAAGTGGAAAGGAAGCAGAGTCTGAAGCACCAAAACAGAACTTCAAATATTTTTCCATTTGCAAATCAGTGTACAGCCAGAAAGGAAAGGCAGCATCCCAGCCCCGCTGAAGCTGATGGGAAATGTGCCATTGACTTCCATGGGATGAGAGATCCACATGATCCACCAGTCTGCCCATAATAATTATGATTATTAATGATGTGTTATTTGTATTGCTGTAGCAGCTTGCAGTTCCAGTTAATGGGCAGGATCCCCTCTGTCCAAGGGATTGTACAAGCACAGATCAAAGAGATGTTCCTTGCCCCAGTGTCCTGGTTTCAGCTGGGATAGAGTTAATTGTCTTCCTAGTAGCTGGTATAGTGCTATGTTTTTGAGTTAGGTACGAGAAGAATGTTGATAACACACTGATGTTTTCAGTTGTTGCTAAGTAATGTTTAGTCTAAAGTCAAGGTTTTTCGGCCTCTGATGCCCAGCCAGCAAGAAAGCTGCAGGGGCCCAAGAAGCTGGGAGGGAACACAGCCAGGGCAGCTGACCCAAAGTGGCCAATGGAGTATTCCATACCACGTGACATTTTAGGAACTGGAAGGGGGATCACCGCTCGGGGACTAACAGGTACATTGGTCAGCAGGTGGTGAGCAATTGCATTGTGAATCACTTGTATATTCCAATCCTTTTATTATTACTGTTGTCATTTCATTAGTGTTATTATTATCATTACTAGTTTCTTCTTTTCTGTTCTATTAAACTGTTTTTGTCTCAACCCATGAGTTTTAGTTCTTTTCCCGATTTTCTCCCCCATCCCACTGTGTGTGGGGGGGAAGTGAGCGAGCGGCTGCGTGGTGCTTAATTGCTGGCTGGGGTTAAACCACAACACCCAGAGACCTTGAAATCAAAGTCTGTGGCTCACCTTAACACCTTATGGAGGAACCATATGGGGAAGGCACCCCCACCTTGCCAGGTCTGAGCAGATACCTGTGCCCAGTGCACTCCTAGCCAGACCCAAACTTTTTGAAATGGCACACGTCTAAGTCCACCTATGCTGTGTGCAAAACAGAATAGGATGCCACCACGCATTCCAGGGCACATGCAAAGGATCACGTGTGGACAGTCGATACCTGCAGTCCAAAAATGGCATGCTCAGTGTCTCAGTAAAACCTCTCTGAGAACTCCCGGTGGCTCCCATTCCCTCCACAGAATTAGCATGTTACTTTATTAGGAGCCTCAGAAAATCTGAGTCTTTAATAGTTCTCCAGCAAGGTGAATCTAATTCTTATAATGATATAGCCCTAGGAAAATCAAGCCAAGCCCAATGTATAATGATAAAACAAAGTATAACAAGTGTTCTAGATTTAGCAGTATGTTCAGAAGAGAAAAGTGTTCCTCCGCAGAAGAAGTTGGAGGCCTAAAGAAAATTTCAATTATTTGGTGCTGCAGCACCAGATGATTCAATATCAAAGGGAATACTATCATTATCTTTGGCATCAGAATCTCTAAATTTAGGCTGAGATGCTGGAAAAATAAAAATTGTTGTAATCAAAATCACAAAATAAAAAAAAGCCTTTTAAACTTGCTTGAGATGTAACTTGGCTGGAAATGAAACAAAAAGCATAGAACCCAAAAGAAAGAAATTCAAAATGGAAAAGCTTGAAGCAAAGTTCCTTCAAGCATGGGTGGCCGGGGCCAAGTGAGGAGAAGTACACATGTAAACAGCTTTTCATAAAATCCTACCTTGCCCTTATACATAACTTTCATGAGACATTTTCTGTCAGCAACAGTGGTTCCCAAAAGAAAAAATAGCTGCAAACACACCAGTAGGAGTTTGTGGTCCCAAAAGAAAAAAAAAATCCTGATCTACAGACATGAGACACATGTTCACTTGCTGAGAGAAGGACTGACACCATCAAATGAATTCATGAAGAAAACAGTGACTTCCAGTCAGCTGCCCCATCTAATACTGAGGCACCAGAAATCACTATGTATCTTTTGTCTCAGTAATTCATTCAATGAAGTTAATAATGATGAACTCTCAGAGAATAACCCTATTTTTCTTAGAAAAATAGGATTAAGCATAATGCCCAGAATGAAGCCAAGGCTGCTTAGCTAGGTAATGGCTCTGTATGTCAAAGGATAAACAATAATCTCTTTACACGAGCAGTTCCCAGACATTGGGGTGTTGCCTGGATGCAGCTGTTCCCCGCAGCAGCAGCAGCAGCAGCAGTGCTGGGTGCACTGGCAACAGATAGCATTCAGGCTTCATTTAGGAGCCTGCAACTGTTTAATGACTTTTTCTTTTTCTTTTCTTTTTTTTTTTTTTTTAGGGCATCATCCTAACTGAAGAAGCCAAAAGGCCTATTGTCTAGTTTGCCCCCAACACCTTCTAGGACCATTTCTTTCTGCTTGAAATGAGGTGAATTTTTTTAAAGAAGAAGTATGTGGGATCTCTTGGGAGCAGGTTTCCCAGCATTTCCCTGGTGCTAGGAGGCAACCCTCTGCTCTGGGACACTTTTAGTTCTGCCAGATGCAGCACCCGATGCAAGCTCCCCTCTTCCTGGCATCCAAAGGTAGCTCTTGCACTCTTACCATTTTCTCGATAAGGTGAGAGTGAGCTATCCGTGTTATTGCAGCATATCGCTGGCTCCCCTGCTTCACTGCCTGACATGAAAGCTGTGCTGCTGCTCAAGGCTGGCTGCTCTGCTGGAGAGTGATGGGTGATGCTGCTCCTGGCAGTGTGGACCACAACTGGAGGAGGCCTGCAGCTGGATCCTGTCCTGACACGGGGTGTACGAGGCAGTGGCTGGTGGGGACACTGGAGAAGAGGGCAATTGGGCTGTGCAGTCCCCACGAGCCCACCTAACCATTGCTCTCCTCTTCCCCTGCAGCAATGCAGCACCCTTTGCCCATCACTCATGAGTCCCAAATAATAGGAGAAAGGGAGCTTTTCTTCTCCACCCCCTCCAGTGAAACTGAGCTGCTCAGCCGCTGTCTAGTTGTAAACATTTTTATATGAGTATGCCTCTCCATGGTCCAGGAAGACAGCATTAGCAGCACCCGCTTCTCCCACTATTCACTTGGTGCTTGCTTTGTGTGGGAAACTGGTTTTCCTCCCCACTGATGACCTCCCTAACTGCTGGTGGATGGGGACAAGGGCAGCTATCAGCCCTAATGAGTGTGGAAGGACTCATGCTCTTCTCCAGTGCAGAAGTTGCTGTGTGTTCCTTAGGACAAGGAGTAAAATGTCTTCTACAGGACAGGAGTGTCTTCTTCTTTTCTTATGAAGTAGATCAGCAACCATAAGCAGGAAGACTGTGAGATGGGGCTGTTAGGGACAGCTTCTGGGTTCACAGAGTTTGCAGGCAAATCTGGTGTAGCTACCAGTGTCATAAGGAGAACACATCTACAAGAAACTGAAGTGTGGGAGTCAAGTCACTGAGGGAAAGAATGACTGCAGAGGGGCCTGCAGAAACATCTGTGAGACATCCTCATGCCACGCACCCATGCCTTCCACCACTCATCCACTATGTTTACCTTGCAGTCATTTTCTCTCATCTACTATGGGCTTTATCTCAAAACTCTTAGGGACAGTGGAGAAATTTGCAGTGACTTCTGAGTCAGGGTTGGTATGCATCAGCCCCTGTGGTGCACAGGAGCCCATCTTTCCTGAGAAGTAGGCTGCAATTTTCTTGTCTTTCCTTGCTTCATCCTCTGTAACTCCTTCCTCCCTGCTGTTAGACAGGTTGACTTTAATGACATCATCTTGGATGCATTGGCCTCCTCCATTCCTCATACGGTGGGCACTTGGTAACATAAAAACTGCTGTATTGCGTCAGAACTAAGGACTGTCTACCTGGTAACCTACCTCTGACATGACCAGGAGCAAACACTTGGACACATGTCAGATGTGTCACACGTCAGGAACCTCCTCCAGGTTCCTGTGTGTGGGAACTTTCTGAGCTATCCTAGAGTATTGCTTTAGCTACCATGAATCTGGTCAGATTTATCTTCTATAAGTCTGTGAAAGCCTTCTTTGAAATAATTTCTGAATTAATTATGGCAATGAATTTCCTGATTTACTTACTTGTAAGGGGTAAAGGTAATTTTTTGTTTATTCCTTCCCTTGCCCCTGGTCTCTGCCTTGAAAGTGTGGCTAAAGATTATAGCAGAAGAGCATCACTTCAGCTGCTCAGGGCAGCCATGCAGCTGCACCTCTACCTCATTCCCTCCCACAGCTCTCTGCCCAGCTCTTACTCGGTGGTTCTGATTTACAAAGCAGCTTTGGGGTTACTTCTTTCAGATCATACAGTTTACAGCACAGCGCAGCTCAGCCGATGACAACAGCCATAAACCTAACCGCAAAGGCTCTGTGACACCATCACTGGGAGTTTGCACCACCTGCAAGTCCCTTTCCTCTACAACAACCCCTCCAACTGGCTTCTGGACTCCTGTTTCTCAACAGTAAAATCAGCAGCCCTGAGCTGCCAGCAGCTGACTCAAAAA
>VYZV01032408.1:31788-222489 GCA_013401275.1 Pandion haliaetus | reverse complement strand
TTCAAATTTGGAACCAAATATAAAGCCATGCTTCAGTCACTCCTGGGACAGGAGCGGGATGGCTGGCAAGGAGGAAAGCGTAGGAAAAGCCTGCAGGGAAGAAGGAGGTAGGAGTTCACAGGGTTCAGGAAGGGTCACATTGACTTGTAGGTTGCCCCCTCCTTCATTTTAAATTTCAATATTTTCTTCAACGTTTCTGTACTGAGAATTTCACTGCCCCCACCTTTCCCTCTCTTTTATAGTCACTTTCCACAACTGCTGGTGTGGTAAAGATATACAGCCGTGAGGAACTGAAGAACCTTTTGCCCTGCCCAGCCAAAGAGGCCCAGCAAGCACATCCTATATGGGAGATCCTCTCTTGAAATACATGCCTGTGGACACTGGGACTTGAATGCTGCCCTCAAAACACAGCTCAATGGTGGTCTCACTGGTTTCTTCAAGAGCAGAGCTGAAACTCTTTAGAAAATTCCATTCTTCAAATCGAAGAACAGATTTTGTCCAGTTTTGTTGGGTGGGTCCCAAACATGACAATTTAATTAGGAGGTCCAGACCTCCCTGCATGCTTATGCTCACACTGAAGTGCCTATTCCCAGATATCCAGCAGGACCAAGAGCAAGTTATTCTATCAAACCCATGTAAGGGTTTTTGACATACTGTGCAAAGGTAGCCAAGTGGAAAAAGCAGGCTGCCTGTCTAGTCTCAAACACAGACAGTAGCCACATTCCTGTAGGGAGCCCAGAGCATGTTCAAGAAATTTTGGGATGTTAAATGAAAACCTGTTCCTGGCCCAAACTGGAGCTGTTTGCCTTGGAATGGAAAGCTTAGTCATCTGTCCTACAGGGGTTTGTCCAGCTCCTTTGGTCTCTCCATCTGTCTGATTTGCTTCTTCATTTTTTCCATTTCCTTCTGTACCTTCATTTTCAGGGTCTCAAACATAAAATTGTTGGCTTTCCATGATGACATCATCAGTTACACAATGCCCAGTCATTTCTTCTCACTTTTGAAAAGGGGCATTGGGGGGCTGATGCTTTACAGTAATATTCTTATGCCCACTTGACATATGGAAATGTTTAGGAAGAAAATAATTTTCAAACGGTCCACTTGTCAGTGGTTACATGGCAGAACTAGCATCAATCCTCCCTCCCCCTTTACTAACAACTCCTGTTGCATTCAGTTCCTATGATTAGGAGGTAATTATAGGCTCTCAATGACCTCCTTTATGTTTCAGGGAATATAATCTAGTATGTAAGTTATATTCCTATTTCATCAAGTAATAAGGTAAGTGTTAGGAGGCTGAAGTTCTTGGCAGAGCCCTATATCCTACTGGCACTTATGTTTGGCTGCTGTATGTGACTCATTAGATGGAGTTGGGTAGGTGATATCATCAGTAAAGGGAAACACATGATAAAGTGAGGGTTCAAGGATTTAAACTTCAGCTAATAAAATATCCAGACAAAGAGGATTAGCTGTGTTTGCAGGAAGAGAGTGTTTGCCTCTGTCAGAAGCAGGATAGCCCAAAGAGAATAAACTATATCCTTTTTCTTCCTTTAGCCAACAGTTTCTTGTCATGCTGGAAAAAAATAGGAGAAACAAAAAAAGAAAAAGAAACCAGCTGTCTTTCAAATGGATGTAGCTGTTAGCTCAGTTAGTGCATTACAGAAGCATTTTTAAATCAGACATATTTTCTGGTTTATATCCCAGGTTTGGATTTCCTTTCCTTAAAGACATAGGGAGATGTAGAGCTAGACAAAACAAAAGTTGTTTTAGTAGCTTAACAAGCAGATCAGCATGCACAAGTCTACTCTACCTAGGGACTGAGCTGATACTTTTTTCTACTGTCATGGGCAGCCATGAATTACAGCTCTGCTTTAGCTACTTATCAGTCAGATTTGAGTGTTCGAGGCTCTAGGTAGGAATGACAACATCCCCACCGAGCTGCCCCCTGATGAAGGGAAGAGTGGAAGCAGGGCCCTTGAATATCCTGAGTCCGCAGACATGAGGATACACTAGTGACATTTCCTGGCCAACTTCACTCTTGGGGAGTAAGTAAAACAAGGTCTCATGGGCTTCCCCAGGAGCAGCAGGCACTTTTTGCTGTCAGAGAGCATGGAAAAAATGACACTGTGTGAATGAAAGGCAGTTCATCTTGAAGCATGGTCAGCAAATGGTCTTTGGGAAAACATGGTAGAACGCAAACCAGGGTCTTTTCAAGCACCTTTCCAAATGCAGTGGCTGGTCTCTTGAAGCTGTTAGATAGGATCACAAGAGGGAACTGTCACAAACCTGCCTTGTTATTGCTGGCTTTGTGCCAGAGCTGACAAACCATGGTCTGAAGCATCCACAGACACAACAGCAGTAGCCTCTTACTAAAGCAGTTTGGAGCTGACCCACGGATCCTAGGACACAAGGCTCATCTCAGATCTCGCTCACAGTGAGCTGCAGTGCATATGCCACCTGTATACCCAGGGGATGTGTCAGCTTCACTCATCCCTGTGCTGTCATTATGCAGGTTTCACAGTCCCCCAGCTATGCCAGGCTGGCTGCCCCAGAGCTACATTGCAAGTTGCAGCGCTGACAAAAGTGACAAACAGCTCCTAAAAGTGAAAATCAATTTTGCTAATGCTATCCTGCTCAAAATTCTCAGCCCACTTCCCCATGTTAAGGAAGGGCATTATAGCAAATACAGCACCTGTAATGGCTTGTTGCCATAGGCAATAGGGAATGACCATACTCAATTGGCTCGGTGCAGGAAGACTTGGGGTTCTCCCAAGCCCAGGTACTGCAAGTGAACATTGGCTTACTGACTTAGGCTCCTCACTGTCCAAGGCAAGCAACTCTGCCACCTTTTCACTCTAAAGCTTTCTTTGCTTCAGCATAAAAATGTCTCACATGAAAGGATGTTCACCTTTTCTTTCTCCACAGTGTAAGCCACAGCTTGTGGAAGCCAAAGGCTTCAAACCTGATACAGAAACAGATTGCTATAACTCGTCAGCTGAGGTTTAGAAAAAAACAAATGCACAAAACCCCAAACCTCCAAAAAAACCCTTACACACTCTGCAGAGCAATGGTTGAACTGCACTGTTCTCATGGCAGGGAGAAGGAACTGCTTATACCACTGCAGTTTTTGCAGTTATTGCCAGGATTTCAAGAAGATATATTGCTGGCACCTGGATTTCTTAGCTTATTACCTGCCTAAGGTAGAGCTTATCTCAGAGAGAGCTAACCCTCCTCCTCTGGGATCCTGAGTAAAGGTGATAGTAGATCCTGCAAAATATTGTATATTGTTCTCCTATATTTTGTATTAAATTGATATACAAGCTTTGGTCATTGGTCTAAGACATCCTAGGTACTTGAAGGCTTTCATTAACTTTTCCACTTCTGCATTTGTGTTTCACAGCATTGCAGATTTGGAGTGGCTTTATCCTATGCCAATGTGCAATTAAGTCTTCTGTGTTACTAGTCATTGGATGAGCTTTTAGTTTTCCATTTATTGGTGAGAAGCTCCTCTTACCCAAAGCATCAGCATGTTGCCACATAAGTCAAGGAACTCATTCCCCAATCTCACAGTGGAAAAAACCCACACATATCACTCTGATTTTTGATATTTTTTTTAGCACTTTTTTTTTAATATCAAAACAAATTATTTGTAATGAGAATTTGGAACTGATCAGCCTACCCTCCTCTGTACCTCTAGTTTCTTCTGCAGGTTGCAGGATGTTTTTTTGTGTTACTGAGGTACCGCACTGGCCTCCCATACCTGCTCACAACTTAGAAGAACTGAAACCAAAGGCTGTTTCCTGACACCGCAGCAACTGAGCCTGAAGAAAAGAAACTATCAGATGTTTCTGTGTAACAGCTGCATGTCAAAAATAGTAGACTAGCCAACAGCTTCACTGCACTACAAGCATAGGAAGCATACTGCCTCTAAGAAACATGTTTCTCATTTATTGGAAGTGGGCAAGTGAGTCCTTTTTCCATAATCACTTACGAGTGGGAACCAAAACCCAGAGATCTGCATTTGACATCATAGCTGTCTTTTTGTTATTCAGCCACTGTGGCAACAGATAGTTGGGTATTTCTTTCCTGGATGAATGAGAATTTGCCATTGTATTTGTTACTGTGCCACAACAGGATTAAAGATGCATGCATAGGCACGTCCTAAGGTTTGCATAAGTAAGGCTCTGCTTAACCACATTCAGCTTTAGGAGGACCTGGTTATGTCTACCCCAGGCATATCAAGCTTTTGGATCTTTCCCAGAAAGGGACAAAATATGAACTGGGAATTAGGACAGAGCACAGAGTCATCGGGAATTTCCCTGTCTGTGGTTTGAGGAGGGTGACTTTGCTACCATTAGATGCACTTCCAACCCTCCACTTCTAAGAAGACTATTTCATAGGTACTGTGACCATCCCTTAAGACGAAGGCAAAAGCGGTGTGTAAAGCCATGTAATTACAAGGCTCTGAGCTTGAAGAGATTGTGGTACCACAAGAGCCCAAGGCAGTGTCCTAGGACCAGCCTGTTCATACAGTTATTATCTGCTGCTGTTTCCCAATACAGCAAATTCAGATGTCTGCATGATACGTTTGCAGCACTGTGCTGACTGCCTCATGCTTTCAGCTGCTTGAGGGAAATTTTCAGGGATGTTGTTTGACTGAATTTAGACACAGACACATGCACACAAAGAATGTCCAAGCAGCTCACTCACTAAAATGGCACTCTTCCCCTTGGGGAATGGTGTTTGAGTTTGTTTTACTTCCCCCCCTGCAACTAAAGAAGGGAATTTTTCTTTAAGAAATCACTCCTATGTCACAGACTTTGGACAGTTGTGTGGCACAGAGAATGCTTTTTTCCCTCCCCCAGATGGTGGGAAATTGTTCTTTAACAGCCTCCCACTTGGTCAGTACACGGGTGGTTTATTGCCAATGAAAACCCAGGTGCTGCTGAATTCTTGTTAGTGATTCAAGCAGCAGTCTTCCCTCTGAGTCAAGAGAAAACCAATACCCCCAGAATGGTTTTAATAGGGGCTCTGTTGCAAATTGCTCAGACAAGACATAAAATAGAGGTCCTGACCACATCTAGTTGTTAAAGATCCCATAGTGCTGTTTGCAGTGGTAAGAGTATGAGTCCTCAGCAACTTTCCATTGCCTTCTGCCTTTATTTCTATCCTCCTTCACTCCCTAACATTGATGCAATGGTGTGCCTTCTCAAACGATTTGGGACACACCTGTTTAGTATTGGATAAAGCCTTTTAAGTGTATTGTTCATCATTCACTTGCATGTATGTATACACACTCAACATACACAGAGATAAAGCAAGTCCTTTCTCAAATTGCATGGGCACTGGGGAGTAAAGTCAAGTGCAGGAAGTCTCAGCCCTAAGCAACCTCTCTAGCACAAGGCACAGGAGCCTCTTAATTTTCTGTGTCCCAGAGTGCCAGCCAGTCCCCTGCCTGTTCAGCCAAGCATATACTTAATGTCTTGCTGAGCTTTGACCCAACAGCTTAACCCTGAAAGGTGCTGGGGTCCACCCCTGGCTGTGTCTCTCCAGGGGAGGCTGGACTGTGCTAGGAGAAGAGAGCGCACCCAGCTGTCACCTCGACATGTGCCACGGTCTGCCTGCCACGACTAAGCACCTCCTTCCTTGCAGAGGAGACTCCTGGCCTTTGAGCTGGGCTTTCCTCTGGCCATTCCCTTTAGCCAGACCCGAAACAGCTGCTCCAGCCCAGGCTGTTTAATGATGTGGTCCAGGCAGAGGAGACACCACCTACGGACGTGGGCTCAGGACCCTCAGGTTACAGCCCCGTGGGGTCGCAGTGGCACCAGCTACAGACCAAATGCCTCACCCTGCTCCGTTGTGCTGTGCAGGTAAATACTGAGGCAGAGGCAATACTGCCTGCCCTCTCTACAGCAGCGAGACTTGTTTCCTCTGTCACGCTGTGCAAGTTTCCCCTGCCTTAGAGATATGGCTTTCTGAAGGCTCTCTTCAGCACCCACCCTTGGTGTGGCTTCCCACAGGGAGGGAGGGAAGGATTCAGCCACAGGCTGTGGAGAGTTCCTGTGTTGCTTAAGCCAGGAGGCACACACAGATGATAGTCAACTCCTATTTGGCAACAAAGCAAGTAGTGTCTTGCTACGCTCAGCAAAGGAAGAGAAGCTGAAGTAGGTCTTCTGACATCAGTCAAGAGGGACACAAAATTACAACAGAGGCTGACATAGGCCTAAACCTCATCCCATTTCCCCACTTGTAGCACCTCTTGACCCCGTTCTGGCATGTAGGTATGGTGGCCTTTGCTCTTAGCCCTCACACTATTCTTGGCCTAGATAGGGAAACTGAACTCAAATGTAAAAGGGGTTTTTTTGATTTCCTCTCCACCAAAAAAAAAAAAGAAAAAAAAAGATGTCTTTATATAGATATTCTCTGCATCTGGCTACCTCACCACAAGTTACAGGAAATTGGTTGGCTGTGACTTAACACAGCTGTTAACACTTTGGACTAGCAGTAGCCATTGTGCTGATACTGGTTTAAATGAAAAGGATGAGGTATGCATTGGTTAGAATAACAACTGTCTCATGTTCCACAAAGAACATAGACGGCGTTGGGATACAAGCCCACGTGCCTTACCCCACTGCTGCAAACATCGCTGGGGATGTATAATTTTGCTTCACAGCCCTTCTGAGCATCAAAGAGATTCCAACACATTAATAAAATGTGTCATAACAACCTGATGATACAGGATCACTACATAAACATGACTAATAACTATGATGGTGTCCGGGGACCAAACAAAATCAAGACTGCACTCTGTACAAGGCAGCAGTGTCACTCCTGGAGAGTTTCAAATGTAAACAGAAAAGATGGATGAAGGCTAAGCGGGAACGGAGTTACAGTCCTGATTGACTAGCCGAGATAAAAAAAAAGCAGGGAGGGATGTAAAACCCACTTTTGATATGGATTGAGACCTCTGCAGAGTTCTTAGAAGCAAGTAATGACAGAAATTGTTCTTATGGGAAATTTCAGCTTCTCAGAGGTAGACTAATCACAGCAGGATCCATATATTCTTGGGTATGATTGTTGACAGATATCTTTATAAGTGACTGTTGACTTGATTTTGTCAATACTGATGACATTTTGGAAGATCTGACTGTAGAAAATTACCTTCAATCAAATGATTAGATATTAATTCAGTTCTCTTAATAAGGTCCTTGATTTAAAAAAAGGAAAATTTGACAAAGTTAGAGAACTAGTGATTGAAGCCATCTGGACTGAGCAGCTTGTACTCCAACATACAAAGTCTGAAATTTGCTTAAGTCATAGATGCAAGCAAAAGGGATGGGGGGACGGTGCAGCAAAGGGCAATACTCCTTCTAGTGCAAATAACCATCTCAAAGAAAGAAAATTAGGAATAATTAGAGAACCTACATGGAATGAAACATGGGACCCATCAGCAAGGAAAGGTCAGAAGTATACACATAGAATGAAATTACCAAAAATCAAGCTGGTTTAGATCTTACAAAGGAAATAAAAACAGTAACTTAACGTTCTTCAGTTATATAAATAAAAAGAGAACAAAGAAAGAAGAAGTGAGGGCACTATTTGGTGAGGGCAATTTAGAGATCATAACTATGGTAAGCAGTCTGCCTCAAAACTCAGTGAATGTTTTCCCTCATAGTTCAGTGAGGATGCAAAATGCCATGGCAAAAGCAGGATGACTAATGGGAGTGGAAGGAAGGTGAATTGGAAATGATCACACTTGAGGTGGAAGCAGAGCTCAAAGAAGTGATTGCCTTCAAACTGGGTAAACCGGACACTCTCCACCTTCACCTCTGGAAGGATTTGCATGTGAAATTGCAGGTCCGCAGTACAGACCTTTAATGACCTTTTTGTGCTCAACTTGATTGAGGCCATGTGATTGGGGAACAGCAAATGTAATTCCTGCATTTGAGAAAAGCAAAAAAGAAGTCCAGGTAACCACAGGTCTGTTAATCTGATCTCAGCATCTGAACCGAACCTTTATGTGCTATTGGTGAGTTAAAGATAGGATTAAATGAAAGTGAAATTAAAAAGTCAATAAGAATTTACCAAAGTTACATCACTTCAGGCTCGTATCTTTCTCCTATGACAATGACTGGTTTTCCAGACTAAAGAAATGCAATAGATCTCATGTATCTGCACTTTAGGAGGGCACCTGATAATGTGTTTTATGGTGAATTTAGTTAAAATAGATAAAATGTGGAGGACTGTAAAACTGTCAAGTCACGTAGGAATCAGACACAATTGGACAGCCTGCAGCCAGACTGGGAAGTACAGGGTTAGATGTGGGATAACAACCCTGTGTGAATTCCTCCTGGATCTGTGAGGCCTGATCTGATTGAGGACCACGGCAGTCCACGCAAGCTTTTGCCATACCCATTAACTGAAATATGCCACAGCCTGCCTTGCCTGCCCACCTCTTGGCGCTGGCACGGCATGCAATGGTGATATGCTTTGGGCATGTGTCAGGCAGGTTCAGGTGCCCCATGGAGAGGGAGTCGCAGTTGGAGCCATGGGAACAGGAGTGCTGGACGCCGAGGGACAGTTGGAAGCAGAAATGACGTGGGGTTGTTTCTGCTCTCTTCTTCTCCCTAGCATTTCTGAAGCAGGAGAGCAAGGGCAATTTGGTGGAATCTCACATTTCTTGAACCCATGGAGGGGAAAAGGTGCAGCCTTCTACAAGAGGAAGCAAACCTTTGGGGGGAAGCTTAGAACAAGTACCATTTTGGTACTACCACACATGGCCAAGGGAGACTGTACAAACACAGACAGGATTTTATACCTAGAAATGCAATAACACACACTTCTACATGTTCATCTCTAAATGGTTTGACGCAGGGTAAATTATCTGTTTGCATCCTTTGCTTTTCAGTGTAGCTGTTCAACATGTTGTACCGTGTGTTGGCCCTGCAAGCATGTCCTGAGACTGTACAGCTGATCAAGCTCAAAGCTAAGCTGTGACATTGAATTTATTTGTTACTATAGCCAAAATGCTGATGCTTAGTTTATTCCCCTCCAATCACTATCCAGATATCTCATGTGAGCCCCTAGCCAGATAACTTCATACTGGAAGCACGGTTTTGGTTACCCGGGGCTGGCTGAAGCTGGTAATTCATAAAAAGGCAGCAAACAAACAAGTAAATAATAGGGAGACAATAATAATCCAGCTTTGTGGGAGAAGAGGGCTGAGAGGCAAATAGGGTGAATGCTGCTGGAGTGAGGAATTGTGGAAATGTTTCTGAAGGAAATCTCATGTTTGGATGCTGCATGTTATGGCTACACTGCAGCCTTACTGAGGGTTGAATGGACAGTGAGTGGCAGCTTGTGGGGTATGGTGCCTACGCCAGGGCTGAATGCAGGCAAAAATATGAGCCCAAGTTCATGACAACCTGCAGTGCAGCCATTCCCTGAAAAGGCTCAGCCGCCCAGAGATTATTCAGAGTGGCCTCATTTGGTCTCTTCCAAATAGCAAAGTCTGCAAGTTGTGGCTCCACTGTGGCCCCAAATACACATCTGCACGTGCTGGGGAGGAGAGAAAGGGGAATAGCTATGGCATCCCTCAGGGAGAAATGTGTCAGAAGTGAGCAAAACAAATGACAGAAAAGAGATGTGACTGCTCTCTGAGAATACCTGAAGAGGTAAATACCGCGGAGCAAAATAATGTAATTTTAGCAAAGAATAATATTGATATAAGGAGAAATGGAAATATATTGGCCACAGGTAGATTTAGCTTGGAAACCACAGAAGATTTCCAGCCCTCAGAGGGCTGAGGTTGTGAAGCAGCCTTCCAGGAGTAGCAGGCTTTATGCAGAGGGTAATCGGGTGTTGAAAGGTTTTATGTGAAGGGACTGGAAAGGGGACCCCAGCAGAAGCACTGCTCCAGCACCATGTCTCTCTTCTTTTCCAGAGTGGCCCCTGAATCTTTGAACATCCCTCTGGAGTTAATTGCAGGCTTACAAACAACAGGGAAAAGTTGAGCAAATGATTATTCAAATATTAGGGGAGGGAATCTGGAGATTCCAATATACTGATGCACTGCACCAGCTCCACACTGGTTTGAATCCCTACACCAGGGATCCATACGTGCGATGGGCCAGGAACAGTTGTTAGTGTTATGCAGCAGACAGTATTGCTGGAGTCCGTTCTGCACAGGTAGACTGAGAGCAATTCCCACCGCTGTTGCCATCAGTACTGCACTGTCTCTGAGGAGGTGAGCAGAGGCAGTGGCAGAGAACCCCATGGTATTTAAACAATAGCTGCCTTTTATCTTTGGTCACCAAGCATTACCTTGAAAAATTTAGGGAGCCCTAACTGCATATAGAAATTCTGCCTCCTTAATCCAGTCTTAACTCAATAGACAGGGAAATTAGCATGAAAGCCTAATAATCGTGTCTAGGATCAAGAGAGACAGACAGGTATTTTTTCATATTCACATTCTAGCAGCATTAGTAAGCAAGCACAAGGGAAAAACAGCTCCCTGTTGCAATGCATAAGGATTTTGGCAGGAGGAATAAATACTGAAAGCTCTGTTTGTAATTAACTAAGCTGTATCTGCAGCTTGTTGTATTGTCCAGAAGAATTCCCATTGCTCCAATTGAAGGTGCTTCAAAGTCCACTGCAAAGAACACACCATTGAAAAGTTTTGCTAGTAAGGTCTTTAATTATGGCTTTGTTATACATTTAATTTATAGATGAAAGAACAGCTATTGTAAGTTTGGCTGTTAAAATCATATACGTTGCAAGTTGTTAAATAGGCTTCTCATTTTTTTGTTAACTCCCAAATATGTCAAGAAAGTCATTTAATATAATGTATGTGGAGCTTTTCTTTTCTTTCTTTCTTTCTTTTTAAGTTAGGTTTAATTGGATGGGTACTATAGTGAAACAGAAATAGTGGCATGCAGTTAAAATTAAATATTTCAGGGCAAGATTTTAGATTTCAATTCTGAGATGTCTGAAAGAGGCACAGTCAACTTAAAAACGAGAAGTGTGCTTAGCTCTTTGGACCTCTTCAGTTAGCAGTAGCCTCTGTGATCGCACTAACTAAGAGAGAACTGCAGATTTTTTTTCCAGTTAGAATGTGCCCTAATGTTGTACATTTCATGTTTTTATCACTTTTAATGCTTCCCCAATAAGGCCGAAGGGACACTCATCACAAGGCTGGATCCTCACAGACAGGCCATTCTTTCCACGCAAAACCCCCGTGATACAAATGCCTCTCACCAAAAAGATCCGTATGACACACAGAAGTGAAAAACATTTGCCTGGGCAATAAACGGGATAAATTTGTGAATTTCCTCCCTGTTTTTTCTTTAGGGAGTGCTGCCTTCTTGTAAAGTAGTCCTATCAAATAATTAGCCTCCCTGAGGATCTGAATCACAAAGCATTTAGTAGATCCCACTACTTTTCTCTTCAGACTGTGTAAGAACACAGCTGTGTGATCAGAAATCTATGCCTATGTTATCTTTCCCCTTTGGCTGCATGTGTTGGCACCTAAAAGTCCCAGCAAACCCATGGAACTGCTCAGGCAAACAGGGGTACAGCCCTGGTGCAAGCCAGCTCATCCCAACATGGAGCCCTGAGCAGGTCTCGGAGCATCTCTCTAGATTTAACACCAGCATGCACTTGTGAACCTCTGATTAAGCAATGCCATGAAATGCCTTTTGATTATGAGATTTACCATCTGTAGGGAGAATAAGCCTGCCAGCAGCAACCCCAAGAGTGGCCCGGACGATGTCTCAGGCATGGAGAACCCCGAGTGCCCAAAGGGGCTGTACTAGTGACCAAACTGTCATTCATTCAAGTGCTCACATGAAATTAAAAATTATGCTCATCAGGCAAGAAAGGAGAAAACTCAAAATACCTGCTTCGTGAACCAAAGCCAGAGCAGATTAAAGACTGCTACTTCCAAAGAATACATGTGAACAAACTGCACCAAACTTTATTCGTAAACAGCTGGCAAATGCACATCAATTAATTCATAACCTGCTTGCAGACTTTTTCTGAGCAGAAAATAAAGCCACACTCACAAAATAAATTATTCACTGCAAATGATTCACCAGCTTTATAAATTACCTAATCCTTGATCTCTTTTTCCAAACAGAGCGGATGAATTCCTCTGGATTGTTTTTAGTGTCTGTCCCAGAAACTTAATTCTTTTCCAGTTTTTTTATCCTTCATTTGGTTTCTATTACATTTTTCTTGCCTGTTATCTAATCCTAATGAGAACTGTTTCCTTCCTGACTTATTTCCTTCCAGCAAAGTCCTTGTTAATTGCTGTCTTCTGTTTGAAAGCAAACTTTCTGGGTCCTGGATTCTACATACTCTTTGCTGGTTCACCTCAACCCTCTTCATTTGCATTCTCAGTCCTCAGGGTCTCAGCAGAAACTCTCTCTGTCACTGTGCAGTACACTTTCAGCCACTTGGCATGGCACACTTGCACACCCATCTATACCTCGTAGCTTGTTTCCCGCCCCCCCCAAATGCCACAAAACCACCCTTTTACCATTTCCCATTCACTTAGTGTGTAAAAACCTGTCCTTTGGGACATATTCACTGTTATTGAACTGCTGTCAGTGGCTGCTGCCAGTCATGAAGTGATGGGTGATGGATCAGAGTGTTACTATTAGGTGTCCACAGGTGAGCTATCCCTGGCTTCACAGCATCCACAAGGATGAGCATGGAGCCGTGCACATGCCTTTGCCATGCCCGAGCTTGCTGAAGTGGCAATGCAGAGGAGAGGGGAAAGGGCTGCATTGGGAGGGGGAATGGAAGCAGCAGGACCAGGAGGTGGGTTGTGCCACCACTCTGCACCTCCTGTGCTGGCAAGGCATGGGCCAGGAGAAGGTGAGGAGCATCCCCCAAAATAAATGCCATTAACTGCCCTGCTCCCCGAGCTCCAGGGGTGCAAGTGAAGGTGTGGGTCCAATGACCCCATGTCCTCCTGTCTGCTCCTCCCGCCATGCAGAGCCATGCACACTCCCACACCCAGCAAGGTGGCTGATGGCTTAGTCCCACCTTTTGTTTGCAGGGGCTGATCTTCTTGTCTTCACCTTCCTGGAGACCTTCCTGTGGCTGTAAGGCCAGGTCTTGACAGCCTCTTTCTGTAGGCAAGAGAATCCAGTGTAAGGTCCAGAGCTATTCAGAGACTCTTCCTCCCTTTCCCTCTTTGGCTTGGGAGGTTCACCTTTTCCAACTCTTTTTACTGATGGACAGTCTGAGGCCGTGAGATACATTGAATGAATTACAGTCACTGGTAAGTGACATCAGATGCCACTTACTTGTCAAGCTAATGGCAAAGCTGTTGTGATAAAGGCTTTTCCAATGGTGCAGAAGCACCACATTAAAACCTGTGCATGATCCAAAACGTTTGGAGTTTTAAGTGGCAATTTTTTTTTAACTGCATTCTTTCACAGCAAACTGGATTTTTCAGTCTTGCATGTTAGTCTTTTACTCCTCAGCAAAATTAGTGTAGAGCATGGCCAGATCAGAGTGGCTCAACTCTGTGTTCACTTTTCTCAAGGTTAAATGATGGGGCTTATTTCCCATGGCTACCCTTTCTACAGCCATTTGTTTCTTAGCATCTGCCAAGACAGGGGGCTAGTGCTTGTGGTGATATCTTAAAAAGCCCCTTTTACCTATTTTGATTTTTTTTAAGGAAGAGTCATCTTATATTCAGTCCATAAACTGAGCAAGAAAGACCTGACAAACTGAAATGTTGAAGTCACATTGACTTTCTCTCAAATTATCAATTATCTATGGTCCTGGAACAGAAACATGCTGTTGTTCTGGTAATAGGCTTTATACAAACGTGAAACACAAAATTGCAAGCAGTAGAAGTGAGTGACGGTTAGCTTAACCACATCTCTAAATTGGTGACACAAGCCAGGGTCCTAAAAATAAACATTGTAATTGCGGTTTTGGTTTCAGAGCCATAGCACAGTCAATAGCTTTGGTGCATGTAAAGGAGACAAAAAAAAAAAATCTCTTCTTCCAAAAAAATGAGAAAACCCCCTCAAACTGTCACGGTTTAAGCTATTCAAGCCCAGATAGATAGAGCTACGATATGAAAATTTGCTAGTTGCCATTGAAACACTTGTTGGAAGTTACTGAAAGCCAGGGCAGCAGGCACACCATGCAGTTGAAGACGAGAGAAGAATTGCTCCAGAAGGGCTGTGAGGACCAAAGTGATTTGCTGGTCCCTCCTCAGCCGGGCACTGAACTTGAACCACCATGAGGCTCACTCTGAAGGATTTTGCTCAGTCAGGGTTTGAGTGACAGGCTTGCCAACGCTTGTTCTGTGTTACATGCACTCACCAGCCCATCACTAATGAGGCTCTGAGGTTCCTCCCAGGCAAGACAGGAGCAGAGGAGCTGCCGGAAATAAACTCCGGTGCAGTCTGCAGACACATGTGTACTATGTCTTTCTGATTGCATGTATCTACATTGTGTAGCTGTTGGTTAGTCTGCATGTGTCAGCAACTGGCTTGCAATCAAAGTATTTTCTGCATGGTGAACTGATATCGTTCTCTGTTGAGGTATCCTTGGAAGTGCTGTGGATACCACAGCCCAGTACTGATGTTGGGGTCTCCAACGCTGCAAGTCATTTGGAGTACGGAATACAAGCTCACCCTGCAGCAGGGAGCTTTCCATGTGTGGTATAGGCATAGTTTTGCTCTGTTACGGGAGAGGAAGGAGGAAGACAGGCCTAGTTAACAACAACCGACTCTTAATTCAGTTGAGCTATTTTGTTTTGCTGGAGAATTCCCATGTTTTTGAATGAGGGGCACACTTGCTTTCACCCTCCTTGCTTTTCTGCATCTAGAGAAGACTGTGAAAAAAACAGCAAGAAAGAACATAAACCTATTGTTCCCTCTAAACCGGATATCTTCAATTATGAAATGTCATTACATTCTTTTCATTTCTGGTTTAGCCAAGAAAGTGTCCCTTTGGAAATTTTCAAACCAGGCCAGCTCTAGATGGAATAACAAGTTTGAAGGCTTTTATTTTTTTGTCAAATGTGTTATTAAAGAGAGATACAGCTCTGAATAAATTGGTGCTGTTTTACCCTAGTAATGGTGTGGAGTAGAGAACTTGCAGTATTGAGGAAGACTAGGCAGCTGAGTCAAACAAAACCATGGTATGCAGTGACCTTAGCTGTCCACATACACGCTGGTCTAATATTAGGGGAAATTCTGTGCATCTGAAAGAGCTGCTGCATAGAAAAACTGTTTCTATGGCACAACTAGTTTTGACTTGATTAGCAGTTCCAGCTAAATCAAAGACAACAGTAGCCACAATATAGTTCAATTCTACCTCAGCAAGGGAAGAGTCATACCCCAAAACTCACACAGGGGGATTTCTAAAAATGGAGGAAGTGGTTGAGAAAGACCCTAATGTCAAAAACAGGGAAATTAAAATCCTTAGACTCAGCAGGGAGACTGTGTGCATGCCCTGCACAACCCATAAGAGCTACAGAAGGTATATGGCTAAATTGGAAAGGAAGCAATGGGCAAAAAATAAAACAACACACATGAGATTAAATGGCAGAGTTCAAGAGGTTATTCAAACCGTGCTGGTATGCACCAGAAAATGGAAATCTGAATCTAGTGCAGCTGAAAGAAACAGCATAAACAAACACAGGTAAGTTCTAAAGATAGAAATGAGAGGAATCAGACGAGGAGGTGTAGAGCGCAAGCAAACAGACAAAGTCTTAAAAAATACATATGTTATTAAAATGTCTTTCCATGTGCTAAAAAGCTGAAGCCCAAGAACAAAACGGTGGGTCTGACTATTTTCTGGGAAGTCAGCACATCAACTCAGGTTAATAAAGACACTAAAGGGAAGATTTTTCTACCATCTTTTCTTGACTCTGTCTTCATCAGTGAATTCAGTGGTGAAATATCTGTCCTAGGGCTACTCTTTCCAGATACTGAATGTGATGCTCTGTCAGTTTTTCCACAAAGGAAATAGTGGGACCAAGAGAACAGGTATATTTCAGAACGAGTGACACAGTAGGTGAGGTACTTCTTTATCTCCTGCTATGAAGTTAATATCTATCTCCAAGAGCTAATCAGCAAACACTGAAAATCAAAACCAATGTATAACAAATCATTTCCATTCCTCCATTAGACAGAAGTACCACTGGAGTTGTCACGGTCATGAGGTATCATGAAACTTAAGATGTCTCATCTTGAAAAGCACTGAGCTCTTACACTGATACAAAGACAACTAATCTAAAAGAGAATGTGTATATTGTGAGGGGAACTTTATTAACTTCATATCCATCAGAGCATGCACTGATGACTAATTGGCACAGGTAGAAAGGAAGTTCCTAAATATGCAGATAATGCTACAAATAATCACTACAGGATTTGGTGAACTCCCTAGACTTTTTAGTGTTCTTAAATACAGGATAGTGCCAAAGGAACACTGCTGCTCTAATGCAGCTTTGTAAAATGCCTGTGGTCCTAGTCTCCTGAGAGAAAACTTGAGATCTGCTTTGAGATCATTGGTATTTAAGTGACAGTGCTGCTTCTGTCTCCCCACCAAGCATGAATTTTGTGCGGGTATGCAGAACAAATAACAAAGTATCCTGGAGTCCGACTGAGACATATCTACAGCATTTTCTGAAAAACTACATCTGTACCAGCTGGAGGTCACAGATCAGGTTTTAGAGCTGCCTGCTGCAAATTGCTCTGTTGTATACTACAGATAGATTAGCTGAATTCTCCAGTAAACTCTTTATGCACTTAATGAAAATAAAACTTGACTAGACAAGACAAGGCAAAACTCGCTGGTAAAAAGTGCTAAGAAAGAAGAGATTTTGAATTCCTCCATACCCACGTTTACCTATTGCAGACATACTGTTTGCTGACCCCCTAACATGTGATAAGAGCTCTCCTGACATTCTCATTTAATTAGCGCTACACGGCGGAGCTCTTTGCAGTACATCAGTAAGCTCTCCTATCTGCCACAGGCATTACTTTACCTTTCACAGTGGTTGTGCTGCATCGTCTTGCTCCCTGCTTGCTGTTTTGCAGTGCTGAGCAAGCAGGTGTCCAGCAAGAGAATTCGCAGTGAGTGGTCCACATGCGGTAACTGCGGCAATGGGCCCTGAAAATACCTAGATAAAGACAGGATTCAAAATTTAATCCAAGAGAAGCCTTCAGGAGTTGGGGGCCCAAATCCCATTGACCTGAACTTCAACTCCCTGAGGCTCCTTTTAAAATCTCAGTCTAAATTTCAGCCAGCCAACACCAGCAAAACACTGCGAGGTTTCTTTCAACATGCGGGACTAAGTAATAACAGACTGCAGGGGTAAAAGAAATATGTGGCCATGGTGGTCTTCATTTTTCCAGACCCTGCAATGAGGCATCGATGAAGTTTGCGGTTGTTTGGCCTGCAGGATCCTTGGTTCGTTCTCCAAGTGCCACGCACCACATCAGGCCCATTATCATATGAAGAATGCAAAATGCTTTTGTAGTTTCCCCCTGGGTTTTGTCTCTGAGATTTTCCCAGTTGATTCACTTAAAATTAGACAGCAGTTTCTGTGCTGCTGCTCTGCTTAAGGAAGTAATCTTTTTCTGTATATGCAATGAAATATTTTAAATACTTCTAGGGCGTCTCTGCGAGACGTTGAGCTGTTTCTTGCACTTATTTTAAATTCAGCATGAAAGGGAATTCCCAGCTGAGTTACAGTTTTACCACCTAAATTAGACCTTCAAGCAGATTCCTCATCCACAGGCGGAGGCTTCACCTCCCAGCAGCCTGACACGAACCAGTACGCTCAGAACGGGGCACTCGTTTTCCACCGAGCAGTGTTTACCTAATTAAGAGCTCCTCAGTAGTCCCCAGTTAGTTAATTGTGTCATTAGCAGCAGTTTTGACATGAGGAACAACTTGTGTCTGGAGGATCAGGCTGGCTCCTGCTCACGAAGCCCGGCGGAGCATCTCCCCGGGGAGCCGGCAGCTGCCTGCCGCAGTTTGTACAGTGCACGTCGGAGTAATTGGTCCCCTGAGGGGCTGCCTGTTCAGCTGCCAGTGGGGATTGTTTTGCCTTGTGAATAAAAAGCCGAGCTGCCATGGCTCCTCTGCCGCATGTTAACTCGTGGCTCCAGCGCACGGGGCCTCGTGTGAGGGATTAGATGGGGGGTGAGCATTACAGCTGTCCTCTTCGTCGTTTGGCAGCTCACGGCAGCGTGAAATTGCCAGGCCGGATCGAAGGAGTGGCAGAGCTGGTGTCCTGGTAGCTCCACCACCTTGCAGCATGGCGGACCACACGCAGGTGCCAAGGGGTTGACCTGCCACAAGGTGACAAGGGTTAGTTTGGCCAGACCAGAGCACGAGTGGTCTGGGATCCCCACGCTGATGGTGGGGATGCTGCTGCTGCTGCTGCTGTTGCACATCCTGAGTTAGTGGGGAAGCAAGTTGCTCTGTTTGGGTGGTCAGAGTCTGTCTCTCCTGGGGATCTGGCTGGCACAAAGGGTCGTCTCCTTGGAGGCACAATGTCACCCACTCTCCCATCACTTTCTACTTGCACACACACACTTCATTCAGGCAGCTGTGTGTACACACACCCCTGTGCTTACAGCCTTATGTCTAGGAGACTGAAGGAGGGAGAAAATGGTGCAAGCTCACTTCATAGGCCTTAAGAATAGTTTCACCCTAAAATTATCAGAGAAAAATTTTCAAAATCATATGCATAGACTAAGAAAAAAAAATAGACCACAGCAGATTTTTGGAACCCAGTGTTCTTATTTCATCTACCTTCTTTCCCCTACCAGGATCATTACCTTTGCCGAAATAGAGATGTTCCACTTCTCCCCACATATTATATCCCATTTAACATAACAGAAAGTTTGAGTCTGGAACAGAAACCCCTTCCTCTAGAGAGCAGGGTCCTAACCACTGCCCCATCCCTCGTCTGCAGTGCTCTGCCTCCCTGTCTGAGCTACTGAAGCCTGAATCAGTACTTTTTTTGTGGTTTGAGATTTGGCACAAGAGAAAAGATAAGAGCATTACATCTTACCTCAGGGAGGCATGTAAGAGTTGAGGAAGATACAGATGTGAGTATTTTTCAAATTAAGGCTGGCATGGATACAAGGTCTTCAAAGCCTCACTGGGGTAGAAGTACACGCTGAGCAATGTGGAGAAAGAGATCTTGCCTGGAGTCCAGGCCAGTGTAGTACCAGCCCTTTCTGAAAGCCTAAGACCAGCAACATCTAGTGATATGAAAAGCATATCAGTTAGTTACTGTGCATATAGTGGCATGATTTATAGGCATGTTAAACCACAATGTGTTTTAATGATTATTTGGGAACATGAAGTAAGGGAAAAATGAAGAAGGAAGGGGTTTTGTCTTCTTTAAATCAATATGTCTATTAGAAGATAAATACAAATTTAAGAGGGAGTGTTCATTTAGCATCATTAATAGGCCAATAGGTTGATAATCCTTCCCATCACGCAAGTTGTGGTGTAATGATGTCTTCTCGATATTACATAGAAAATAATATTTTTGACGACTACTAAATTCTAAAAAAAAAATCAAACCATTACTTTTGCTTCTAAAAAATATTCTGTATATTAATATAAAAATTATTCTTATCTCTTGATACATAAGCCACAAGTCAGAAAAAAGTTAGCAAATATTTTCCAAAAAGCAAGGGCTGCACATAAACAGACTAACAGAAGGATTAATAACGTTTTCCTTCAAAGTGGTAAAAAGAAGTGGAATAGTTGGCTTTCTGAGTTCAAAGCTGTCCTAAACAAAACAGACATTTGACAAAGCAGGCAAAGCTGTCCAGTTTGAAGATGTAACAGGATTTCTATGGCTGGAAAGCTGGGAAAACCTTCAGAGCAGCTCTAACATTAAGTAATTTACAACAAAAGAGAAATGAGTGGAAAGACCCATAAGGTTCAGTTAAGTCCAGGGTTTAAAGTCATTTCATGAAAATCTTGCACAGTTTCCATGGAACACAGTCTAGCAGGAACAAAGCATTTTTTAATGTAAATTGAAAGAAGTTGTGCATATTTAAGAAAGCAAGTAGCTATTACTGTGATAGTGTTGGCATCTATAGGAAATGCCCTGCACAAATCTAAATACGACCAAAATATTCACAACACAGATTGTTTTAATTTTCACTTAGTTTAAAGTTAACTTCCTATTTTCCACAAATATAAACAGAGATCTGAAAATCTGGGAAGAAACAGAATGCTGAAACCAGAGGGGACAAATTAAGCAGTGGACAAATTGATGTTCAGTCTTTGAATATCAGCAAAAAAAAAGGTAAGAATGCCTCTTGGAGTGACTGCACATTGTTAAATGAGGGGCTATAGCAATGGCTAAGCGATGTTTCCCAACTCAAACATAATGGATTGCTGCTTCTCCTGGTACGAGAAAAAAAGTCCCCATGGGAAGGTAAACTTGAGTCCTCTGGGCAGGATATGTTGAAAATCCTTGTTCTGTTGAAACAGAGTGTTTGGTAATCTTAAAATGCCAAGGAAGAGTTTAATATAAATGCGGGAACTGTGGGGAGCGAAGTCAGCTGCCTGCACGCTCCAGCACTGAATGCATAAGGGAGACTTCCCGTTGACTCAAAGGGGCTTTGCTTTGGGCAGGGATGTGCAGCAGAGAGGCCAGTCAAGGCAATTGCTCTGCAACAGAGAATAGCGTCCTTGCACAACACTGGAGCCTGGGAAAAGGACAACCACTGGCATTTTACTGCCCTTGTTTTCAAGTTTCTTGTTTGCAGGGGGGAAACCAGTGCTGGCTATTTGTATCTCAGGCAGCAGTGAGTAAAGCTCTTCATCTCCACCATGGCTGCCTCTGTGCCAGCGTCACCAGAGCTGGGCAGCTGAGCTTGGGGGATGGATTACCTCAGCAAAGGGAGGACAGACTTGTTGAATGACTTCCTGGCTTCTTCCCTGCAAACTGGAGACAGTACCCCAATCCAGAGCTCCCCTTGCCTAGTCAAGCAATCTCCTTTCTACTGGCCAGACTTTAGGAGAAAGTCTCTATATTAGAAAGAGACTAAGTGCTTTTGGGGTGGAAGGAGGAGGGAGAGAGCAGTTGGAGGATGGCAGGGAGAAAGGGGAGGGAAATAGTAAAAATAAAAAAGAAACCAGGGACCAATAATACCCACTTGGACATGGAGGGCCCATGCTCTACCTCCTGGTCTGACTCAGGATGAATCAGGCTATCTCCTTGCACCCCCCACAACCCAATGGAGGGGGTGCAGCACCTGCCTGGGAAGTCAGCCCTGTGCAACACCCTTGCATCTGAATGTCTCCCCTTGGCCCTGGGAGGTCTTCTTCTAGGTAAAGCTTGATCAAAGCTGGCACATTCCTGCCACAAGATGACGTTACTAAAAAGAGGTACCCCTGTCCCTCAAAATCCAAGAGCTTCCAGCCAGCAGGATATTCCCATTTCTTCCCCAACTGGGAACCTGCTGTGCTGGAGCACATTCACTGAACGCAAGGAGAGCTGCCTTGCACAGCCAGGCATCCTCGTGTCTCTTGTGATTTGCTGGGGTGCTGTTTCTTGCTATCAGTGGATTGAAAAGGCCATATTACTGTGCGCTGGAGATGAAAGCTGGTAGCACAAGCAGGGAAACTCTAGGCCCAAGGCACTTTGTACATCAAAGATGCCCACCTCACTTCTGGCTGACCTGTCCCAGCACCTGGGAAAGGCATTTCAGACATTTCCCTCACTGCAGCACTTGCAAGGTTTTTACACAGCTACACTGCAAATGTCTTGTTTACTTACTGCTGGCACAGAAGCTTTTGTACTTTACACCAAAGTCAAACTGGACTTACAGTCAAACTGGATCACTTCAAAGATGTAAGCTGATGTGTGACATCCAAAGTGCTTTCCAGCCTAGCCTAAGTACTAGAGAAGGCTGCCTAAGATCCACACACGTCTTTTCTTCCATCAGATATCAGTAAGAGAGAAAAAGGAAAATCCCAGTTACAGTCTGTGCTTTAGACACCTCTTACATCTTCACCTAAGTGCTCCATTAGGCATTAAAGACATCTTCATCTCTTCTTGCTGTCTAGGATTTTATCATCATATTTTCTTATTTTGAGAGCTATTTTACTCTTCTTTTTCTGACACATGAAAAACTCCCACAGAAAACTAAAGGAAGCTGGCTAATTATTCCTGGGAAACAGTGAAAGTGATTACAGATACCATAACGTTTTTCCTCTCATTTCTTTCATTTGTAATCACCTTATGTCATTACTAGCAAAACAAGCATGTATAAAAATTACTCATGCCCTTTCTTTAATGAATGGGAATCACCACTAATAACCAAGGAAAAAATCCTGAATAATGAGGGAGGCACAATGAGAGATTTTTCTCGTTTGGCACCTGGTCCCCAGCCAGTGTGAATCAGTGGAGCCAGCCCAATACAGCTGGAGCCCAAATGTCCCCAAGCAGCGGGAGCATCTGCACGGCACCAGCTAGCATTCACAGGGTGCTGGGGCAGTGGAGCAGTGCAGGGCTGTAGCAGGGAAGACTCATGATCGGGCTCTACAAACCTTCTGGCTCGCAGGAAAAGGCAGCTGGTGTCCCAAAAGCTGCCACAGGTAGTAGGGTGGTTCATGTGTTTCGTGTTTCTCTTCAGCAGGGGAGACTTTCTCTTTCCCCTTGGGCCATCACCTCAGGCAGCACCAAGCAGCAACTGTGAGGAAGCAGCAGTTGTAAGACTGTGGCTGTCCTGGCCAGCCTCGGTGGGGAGAAGGAGAAGAAACCATCTTTTCAGGAACTGGGCAGTCTCTGAAGTGGTCGCATGAGTCACCTCACCTCCACTGAACTTCACTTACTGGCACGGGTGATCAGCTTCCTGTGGCTGAAGGATAATTTTACACTTTAAGCCAGAGCTCAAAACTTTCAAGGCCAACTTGTGTTGACTTGAACATTTCAAGATCCCAGTGCCCCTGCTATTATTTCAAGCAGTCAGCAGCTGCTCCCACTTGCACTTCTCATCAATGGAAAAAAACACCCTCCTCTTACAAATCCCTCTGCAAACTGAGACCACGCACCCACGGGTGCCAGTGAGCATGCCTTTCAGTGCAGACACAGTAACCCAACTGGCACCCCTGCCTGCCCAGCCTGTCGTCCTCCAAGCTGCTGCAATGCCGGGAGCACCATTGGTGTTGCTGTTAATATCTGTGTACATTTGGGCTGCAGACAGGTTTTCCTTGCCTATCTGCCCCTGCTTTCTCTGCAAGGACTGCCGGCTAGCCCACTGCCACCCCAGCACAGTGACAGCCACCCTGGGAGGGGTGGTTAAACCTGCCTTGGCCTGGGTGGGTTAGGAGAGGAAGGCAGGGCAGGAAGAGGCTCAACAGAGATTAGATGTTGAAGCTGGGAGTCTTTGCAGGGCAGGCTGAGTTTCTGGGCTGAGGCATTGCTGCTGCTGCATTGCTAATGTCAGTGAGTGAAGAGGCAAAAAAAAGCACTAGGGGCCAGCCCCACATTCCCTACAGAGCCTTACTAAAATGAGTGACGAGCACCACACTGACAACCCACCCTGGCTGCTGTTCTTAGTCATTCACTTTCTCCTTTTTTCCCCTCTCTCTCTCAGAAACTCATATGCACTGAAGTTGCCCACACATTATGGGAAAAATGTTACGGTTTTTTTAAGCCAACAACGGAGGGTTGGGGGAACAGGTGCAAGGTGGAGGAGGAGAAGATAAATATGTCACTCTGAGCCTGTTTTTTCCTTCTTTTTCTTTTTACTAAAATACTACAATTTGGCACTAATATAGCAGCATTACTCTTGCCTCTTCATTATTTTGCAATAATTGCCTATGTTAGCAATGGCCACAGCATTCAAACAGGCACATAGTAAGGTAAAAAGAAAAAAGAAAGTATGAAAAATGGCGAGGGTACGGAGTTTTATCATGGTCAGACCTGAACACTGATATACAGAAATAGTGCAGACCTTTCATTTTTAATATATAGGAATGAAGCCAAGCTTTTCTGTGAGGACTTGGTCATGCATTGTGAGCTGGACCAGTGGCTGGGAGCACTTTGGAGGAGCATTGCCGAAGTGGGAAATGGGAGATGGGAATGGAAGAGCATTCAGCCTGGCTCTAAAAGAGACCAAACAGGATAAGGGAGGCAGAAATTCCCCTCCTGCTGGACACCTGCCTATGGCGAAGGTGATTTTTTTCCTGTGCTCTGGCACCAAGTCTGGGGCTGTGTAACACAGGAGACAAGTGGACAATTTCACCAGCAGAATTCATCAACTTTTCCTTCTCAGTGATGCACAGCCTAAAACCATAAAGATTGACAGTATAAGCAAGGTGATGGTTTCTTCCTAACTAATGATAAGATATTTGGGAAATAAGCATCACCTTCACAGTCTCCATCTGCACCATCCCAAGAATATTCCATTGCCAAACTGGCAACAAGCACAATGCAATGGCTTTGACAGTAGCTGAAGAGCATGGGCAGAAGCATATGTTGAATGGCATAGAAAGCAAGTGGTGCTTTTGAATGCATAATATCTGACTTCTCATAGAATGAAGGAAATATGTTGAGGGAAGTATAGGTTAAATCACTTCACTGGAATAAATGTGGGAGATAGAGTTGCCTGAAGGCACTATAAAGACTATCTGAAAAGAGTTGTCCATCCTCTTAATAAAATGAATATCAGAGAGTCATACTGGGTCAGGCTTTTCAACTACATTCTCCTCTCAGGTCAATGGGGAATGCAGATGAAGAACCTGGTAGTAAAACAGAGTAGTGAGTGCAGATAGTGCCTGAATGGGGAAGTAAATACATCAGCACCCCACTGCTGTACCAGGACTTCACCCTGGAACTACCAACCAAATTGTCCATTAGCAACCCTGGAAATGTTCCAGTCAACTACACCAATCTGTTTCTCAGCTCCTCATTTCTTGCTGCAGCTCTTACCACCTGGTCTTCCCACAAAGCCAGAGATGCCTTGCATTTATTTATATTACTCCACTCAAAGAAAAGGAGTGTCACTTCTCTGCCTAGCTTTAGCAGGGAAGTACTGAACTGCAATGAGAGCAGCAACTCTGTGGAAAGAAATAAATTTCTTTAAAACAGAGAGGATATTGTTAATGTTTTTGATTGCAAGCCTAAAGAGCTTGCAATTAGATAAAGGAGAGTGAGTTGTCTGATAAAATAGTAACAACTGGGTTTTGTGACATTTGCAGTGACCCACGTGTCCACAAAAAAAAGCTATAAGATGCTGATAAGACAAACATTTAATGAGAACTACAGCACAGCTGAAATATGGCTGTCAATTTTGCCCAGGTCACGTTTGCTGCATGCCAGCCTCATGCTGAGCAATGTTGATTCTGGTCTCTTTTTTTTTTTTGAAGAGGTACAGTTAGGTATGGCTTGAGGCTTGTGTCAGCCACTCAGTATCACACTGCTTCAAAATGGAATAAAACCTGGCAGTTTGGTGCAGAATTATTAGCAAAAGACATGCTATGGAAATATCTGTTATCCTCTGTTCAGTTAAAAGAGCATAAGCTATGTGTGGGACCCTTAGTGCAAAAAGGGGCCCATTCACTACTCCTTCCCAAGCACCAGTAACAGGGTCCTGACTGGGCTGACTCAGAGGGACGGTAGCTCACATGGATAAAACCATTGATAATACGCATGACCTCAGGCAGGACACTTGCCTTGTAGGAGTCTCACTTTTCTCCTGCTCTTTGTGGTATCTATCCATGCTGTGAACGTGCTGGGCAGCTACTGTGCACACACATAGCATAACCAAGTCCAGTCTCCACTGCCTGCATACATATTAGCTTTTTGGTTCAGGGCAGCAGTGTGTTTTTAAGCAACTTTCTCAGTCATCCCCACTTATTGCACATTGTTTTGGTTCACGAGACTGTTTTAACACATGCAAACTGGACTCCTTTCACAGAAAACTAACCTGGAAGCTGTGCCTCAGGTGTGCACCAAATGTGCCCTAATTCCTGATGGGTCATGAGAGGCTGAACCCCAGACAAGTCCTGCAGACAGCTTTGAGCCACATGTGCAGTGGGGTGCTTGGTCGCGAGAACCAGTTAGTTCAAACTGATTTAGTTCAAAGTAAACCCCCTGAACTGCACATTGTGGATATGTGACTCAGCACCAAATGCTCTATCTACTGATACGCTCCTACTGTACCAAATTACTTACTAGTATAAACATAGCAACAGATGTCTCCAGACACTACTGTGTCCTGCCAGCACAGCAAAAGCAGATGCAGTGCTAAAAGTAGAGACATTTTTTGAAGCATATGAAATTTAAGTCCTTTAGTGAGTGATCCTGTATTTTTCACCCCAAGTCCCAGCTTTTGAATACTGAAGTGGACAGTAGTAATAAGCAGCTGTACCTGTTACATTAAATTGAAAGGCCATTGCTGTGAGTACAAGTGCTTTATAACAAAAAGGGCAATCAACTAATTTTCCTTTATGTATATGTACCTATTTGTACACATGGTTAAATTCTTCTATGTGTAAATAGACACAATTCACTCTGGCTATAACTAGAGCCAGAGTCCAGTGATTGTGCTGGGGTAAGAAGAACTTTTGTGCTATGTATTACTTCGAAGATTCCCATCCCAGATGCTTGCTGACATCCACTGAGGCCAAAGACTGCATTGGCACTCACTTTCATTACCTCCCAGTGCCACTTGCAAACACAAACATCCATAGTGTCCGGTTTTAGCTTCCAGAAAGTGGCACTAGCCTTGAACGTGCTACAGTGAGCAGCAGCCACGGCAGGGAGAGGGAGCGGGGTCTCTTCAGCCGACGTGCGTCGCCTGTGCAGTCATTTGCACCTGTGCAAAAAGGGCATCCAGTTTCAGTGGCGGGGTCTGACACTCAGCTAGCATCCACTTATGCAGCTGTACATGACTCAGCAAGGCCACAGCCACACTCGGAAAGATGAATTCTCCCCTTTCCTTAGGAAAATAGAAAGCAGCAAGTGCGAGTTTGGGTGCTTATGCTTATGTTGACTTGACTCCAAACTTATTTTGAGCACTTTGGCCAAGGAATCAAGCTGCAAGGTTGGGGAGTGGGGGTGGGAGTGCAGGGGGGTTGTTATTTTTACCATCATTCATGATACCAGATGGGTCAGGTACTGGATAAAACACCACCTTTGAATATTTGGAGACTTTTTTTCTTGTTGAAATGAGGAATGGTGAAACTTTCTTATTTTTTCTGTTTCAAATGAGGAAAAGTCTAACGAAGTTAGGAACAGAGGCTTTCTGGGAACACAGAACTGAAAAGAAACTTGTGGGTCATTGCAGCTAGTCCTTCCCATGCTGGACACCCAGTGCATCATCTCTGTATCTCCTCCCCTGACAGCATCTCAGCAGCCATGAAACAGCCCACAGGAGCTGTGCAGAGAAGTGATCCCTGGGGCTGTGGAGGGTTTGATAAGCGAGAGCATCACAGTGACCTTGAGAAGGAGTCATGTCCCACACTATGGAGACAGGCTCTTGGAGCCCCAGCTGGCCCTGCTGATCTGACTGTAGGACATTCCTGATGAAGTGAGGTGGCAGCTTTCTTTGAAGGCATGTGACCTGATATTTGCTCCTAAAAGATTTCTTTGGACTGTCTTCATGCTTAAAATGGTCCCTCTCTCTTCAACTTAGGAGAGCTAGACTAAATGACTCGAAGCAAGGACTCATCCAGGATATAAGTTAGTTTGTACACAATAATGATATATTGTTCTTTTCTGAACTCATCAGTGTGTAAGAGATTCATATCAGACAGTATGGAGAGCAGGTTTACATTCATGATGAGAGCACTGACCCTCTCTTTGCTTCAAGGTTGCTGCAGACTAAAGTGAGCCCTGCGCACTGCTGCTGCTCACCGTGTGGCTACTGGATCACTAGTGCCAGCTCCCTTCTGTGGTAAAATCTCTACTCCCTAAAGCACATAGAGAGGACTTCCTCTTGAGATACATCTTTTGTAAATTCTTTGCTCTGGCACTTTCTCAGTAGCTAAAAGTGCCAAAAAAGACTTTGAGAAATGTCATCCAGCTACTTGGAATTTATGGTCACAGAGGAGAAATGTATGACTGGATCATAAAATGTACTTTCTCAGATACAGTCCTACAGGATTCACTTATACGCAGAGGCAAATCCCATTTGGAAGAGGACTACCCTTGTGAAACAGATCCTAAGGTCCTGAACCCACTGAGGGTCTATCCCTGTAAGCTTAAACAGTATTCATAAATTTACAGCCTCTATGCTGTTCAGCCCCAGGAATAGTCATGTATTTACTGGGGACTGAATAGACCATGTGCATTCATAAGAAAGGAGGGGGAAGGTGCTGCAGCACCCCATCCATTCCTCTCATTTGCATTGGCCAGCGCAACACAGATTCCCATGTTATATGATGGGTGTTGAGATATATAAGTTTCTCTACCCACCTCATTCAGAACCATGCTGCCTGTGCCCATGAGGAAGGTTTGTTTTTAATTTGGATCTCCCACCATGAGGACCTTTTCTTCAAAGCATCTGAAGACATGTTTTTTGTTCTATCCCATTTCCAGGTCTCATTAATAGTTCTTAACTTATGAAGCATCTTTCATCCTTTTAAAACACTTTTGGCAGCAGGTCACAGAAACTGAGGCAAAGGACTAGGAGAGAGGGGAAACATGCATTATTGATTTGTTATATGAAAAATGGTTGGTTTAGAACAGGTAAAGACAGTTAGCTTGTTCAGTACACCCTTCATCAAGCACGTAAATTCCTCTCAGGTTATCCTGAAGTTATAGCTGCTCAAACTTTGATGTAATGTTTCCAATCCGGTGGATGGGATTATTTGACAACAATTATTTCTCAACTTTTTCCTGCAGGATTTTTAGGAATCCTGTCTTCTGCCTTGATACAGAGGAGAACAAATCATGCAATGAAAGAAAAGAAAAAGGAAAACCCAAAGCAATAACTGGCATTTCTGGTATCAGAGGAACAGAGAGAGTAATGTTTTCTTTTAACTTCAGAAACTGACCTTCTTTGGTTAAGAAAAGGTTATTAGAGGCCAAAATCTCTTTAACAAGAGTTCCAGAAATCCCTTACGAACAATGATGATCTGTAAGAAGATACGATGAGTTTAAATAGGTAGAAACTGCGTCCTTTTATTGCTAGAACTAGCCTTATATTCCAACTTGCAATATCATCATGTTCTAATATAAACCACATGAAATCTGCAGCTGGAAGCTTTAGTTCAGTGCTTTGAAGACTATGAAAAGCTTCCCATTACTATTTAAAATATTTACACTCACTGTCACTGAGCACAACAGACCTTGTGTTCCCGAGGGACATCAGTTTGCATAGAGCTGTGTAGCCAGAAAATGCAGCACAAAACCAGTGCAGGGAGAGGTTGGAGTGGTCTGCCCCAAAGCTGGGAGCAGAGCTGTGTGCTGCTGAGCTGCGTTTGGCCAAGGATGTCCTAAAAGTGAAGGTGCACGGTGGGGCAAGGGGAGCCCGTGGGCTGAATTAATGATCCTAAGCCTGAAGCATGAGTGGAGCCCAGTCACGGCCCACTCATGTTGGAGTCTGTAACAGGGACTAAATAAAAATACAGGGAATTATCTGAGGCCAGATCTGCATGTTTAAGGCTTTATTTCTGACCAGCTGTTTACCTGAAGCACATGTATTCCCTCATGGGCTGAGTGCTCGCCTTTCAGGGGGAACCCTATGGCAAGGCACACGTTGCTCATACTACAGTGCTGCAAATGTACAGCCCAATGTGGTAGGGTTCACTCCCTTCCATCAGCATCATGGGCCAGAAATGTATCTGCTACAGCTTTTGTTGAGAAAAAGATAGCTCCACAGCACGTGGTGGTGAGGCACTGCTCTGAACAGATGTTTTCAAGCACTGAAAATTAATATCCCTGAAATTGTTTTCCAGTGTTAGAGCTGTTCTCTGTATATCCTTGTGTTGAATATTGGTCATATCATCTGATTACTGTGGTTAAACGTTCTGTATTTTGTGGTTATAATTGGGGTACACTCAGTAGCTATGTGCTGTAGATTCTGTGGTTAAACTATGCTATCTTTGTGGCTATCTTTGTTGGTAGTAATTTTTGCTTTAGCACTTGCTCCTTTCCTGCCACCCACCTGCTCTTTTACCCATCCCAAATGGTACTGACCTGCCTCTGGAGACGTAACTCTTACTTGTTACAGGCCTCATTTCATTTCTCCTTTCTGCTAACATGACAGGGGTGCCATTGCCAGGGCTGGGGTGCCCTTTCCAGGGTTGGGGTGCCCTTGCTAGTGTTGGGTGCCATGGGGCAGCTGGGTAGAGCTGGAGCTTTGCTCACCCTTGGAAACCAGCTATTATCCATGAACCAGAGCACCTCCTCTGCTGAAGAGGTACCTCCACAAAGCCCATCACACACCAGACATATTTCTAATGCGTAGTGTTTGGCAATGCCTGAAGAACTAAATGAAATGATCATTAGGTGAAGCTTGGACCCAGGTTGTTCAGAGGTTAAACTGAATTGGCAGAGTGATAGTCCTAGGCTTTTACAAACAGGCTGTTAGATGTGAGCATATGCTCATATGCCTTTTAAAAATAGTTGCTGACAGACCAGTCGATAGTTTATTTCTCTTACCAACTGGGAAAAATACAGTTCTGAGCTGAATTGTTATCTTCTCACATATAGTAGTTTAAGGCTCATTATCCTGAAAACTCTAATATTTGTGCACTGTGAATCTGCTGATGTTGGTTAAAAGCACCCCATGATGCTCCTTGGCTTCTGAAGAAACTTTCCTCCATCGAGGGTTTTCCCAGAGAGCAGACTTTCAGATCATTGTTTAACCAGCTATCCTGAGCAAGTCAGAGATGAATATTTATAGCTCACAACTCTCTTGAATTCCTTACCTCACCAGGATACTTGTCAGAACTGTCTTTCTAAATCCTCTCCCATTTCAAAACCTGGAGATTGTCTTGCCATTATTAAAATGCAGGCTCACTTGTTGGTGCACAGATTAGTCACTAAAGTGTTGAAAACACAGTTGGTTTGCAAGTGCTGTATAACCAAAGAAAACCTTTTGATTCCAGTGCACAGCTGAGTAGTCGATCAGATGCATTGCTAGCACTCAGATGGGTGTTGGTATAGCCAGCGCTTATGTAGTATTTCAGGTGCATGTGGCTACATTGCAACAGAGGCTGGAGACTCAGTGCCAGGGGTCGAGTGGAGGACTTTGGAAAATACATGACTCTTGCTTGATACGCATGTTAACACTCCCTACCACTTCGTTGCCAGGCTGCAATGCTCACAGAAATGTCAGAGGACCTTTGGCAAACACAAAAGCTGTTGTATCTTTACCATGTTGCTTGTCTGTACTCTTTATTTGATCCCTTTGACTTTATTCTATTTTGAAGATTTAATATGCTGAGAGGGCAACATTAATTAAACTGAAAGGATACTTTAAAAAAAGACTGAAAGATGTTGAGGAAAAACTATACATAGACAGACCTTTTTAGAGCCTGGCTTAGAACCAGGAAGACTGTATTCATGATTTTACCACTGAATTTAAATAATTAAGAGAACCCCCACGCAGGGTTTGTACCCACTGAACTACAGCCAGTTTTTGGAAAAAAAAAAAAAAAAAAAGTTTTCATTAAGGGGGGTAGCTTTGCTTACTGTAGGCCAGAGACCATAAATCTTCCAGGGAAGAGTCTGGCTAGGTTTGCAGAGAGCTCAGCGCAGCAAATCCTCAATTCTGATGTAGGTGCTACCACGCAAACATCATAAACATCAGAGCAAAGGGTGGCAAAGTGCCTTTCTTCTCATTTTGTGGCACCCCAGGGTTGGGAAAGGGTAAGGGTGAGAAGAAAGAGATTTGTTTTCATCATTGTTTTGTTTGTGCCTGGCAAATGAATTGCAAGTTTTAGATGAAACACACCTGATAAGTATTTGATCTTCTCGAGGCTCAGAAGTTGCTGCTATTGAATCCCTCCATTAGGTGACAAGGTGCGTTTGTAGAAGGGTAACCTGGTTTTGCGTTTTGATTTTCAGCTTCACCAGGCAACAATGGAACAAAGTGCATTTAATTGCAGATTTACATTTAAGAAAGGGATTTGCAACGTAAAGAGTATCTTCAGAAGCAGAAAGTGGATGGAGTGTAATGCTTGCTGTCTGGGCCACTGTCCTCTGCCACATCAAAGCCTTCACCTCAGTACTTTTATTCTCTTATGCTGACATCTCAGTTCAGCAATTGCACTTTGTTGCTGTTCTTCACAAGTCAAACAATGCAGCTATTATGTTTTTGCAAGAGATAGGATAATTATCTCAACTGCCAGGTGCTAAGAGTGAACTTTCCTAGGCCCAATTGCAGTGTGGTAAAACAGCCAAAGACATTTAAGGCTTTAGCTGTCTCACTGCCAAACATTGGCTTCCCAGCTCTTGGCACGGGGCTCCAGCTTGGCAAAACACTTATGTGCATGCTTAACTTTAAAATCACGAGCCACCACTGTCAATCTGGACAGGTTGCCTCACTGTCCTAAGCACCACCACACACAGGCTTGCTTGAATCAAAGTAGACTAAATATGACCACTTACATAGTGCCGTTCTTCTGCTGTTCGCTCCTTTTATGCGTAGGGAACCAAAGCACAGAGGGAGATGAGGGGTGTGCGTAGGCTGTAAGCACAGTCGTGTGGGGTTAGCACACCCAAGGTAAATGTAAATTGGATGGCAGGACTAACTGCAGCAGCCAGGACCGTATTTCTGGCTACTCCAGCCTGCTTTTTGGGCTGGTTTGGCAGCCCATAGCAGGCTCTGTGCTGCCGCAACTGCAGTGCGATCAGCATGCCAGCTGCCCGCAGCCAGCCCAGTGAAGCACCCGGAAGCACAAGATCAGCTTTTCATTTTGAGTAGGAAACTTCCTTTTAAAGCAAAGAAAGAAACCTGAGGCTCCAAGTTTGGGATCTATCTGAACACTTCTCATGTGGTCCCTGGCCCGGGAGATTAGTCATTATCCACAAAGACAGTCCAAGACCAGCTCCAAACACTGTTGATCCCTGCCCAAGCAATTTCTATTGTTACCTGTCTCCAGTATTATTCTTATCTTAACCAGATAAGTGAAGACATGCTTTTCCAAACTGAAGCACCATACTTCTCAATCATTGTACTTATTACTAAGGAAATGGGGAAATCATGGCTCCCTTAACAAGTTATCTGCTGTTCAGATCATCGCATGTAGTTTCATGGAAGTATTTGCACAGCATGATGTATATCGGGGATCTTAAGCCAGGGCACTGCCTGGCTATTTATAGTCCCTCCTAAGCAGCAGCCAAGCAAGGGAGCTGCCCTTGGCCACCAAGCCACAGCAGGTCTCCAGGAGACCGCAAACCACCCTGAATGTTGGCCACCACCCAACAATGGATGCTGCCACGACACAGCGTGCCCCTTCCCTGCAGCCATTTGCGGGACTCATGAGCCCAGTGATGTTTTCTGAGCCCACTGCAGCTCCTGACACCTGCTCAGCTCCCTGACATGGTTCCAGCCCTGTTCCCAGCCCCTGCCTTGCACAGTAGACCCCCCTCGCCTGCCTGATTGCTGTTCTTGCTCTCCTGTCTACTTCAAGCCATGACTGTGGTTCCTGCCTCTCCTCCATCCTCCCTCTGACCTCAGCTGCCTCCTCCATCCTGACTGAGACTCCCTGGTACCTCATAGGCTTCCAGGAAATCCAAAAGCAAATGTGATCCATCACTGCTGCATATAAATCTTGTATATGAAACTATCACAAAGATCAGCAAAACCTAGCAAGCAGCACTTGGTGACTGAGCACAAGCATACCCTGCAGCAGCCAGGGCACAGCGCTGAGGAGGTTTGCTGGTGGACAAGGTGGTTCTTTAGTCATTTCTGCAGGTGCTGCCTCCACATCCTCAGGATGCTGTCGCTTCTAAAAGATGCCATATAACTTAAGAAGGGCCATGGTGCTGAACTACTGAAAACCTTGTTTAAACACCTCAGGACTGCCTGTGAAACGGCAACAAACTGCAGCAGCTGGTGGCTTGTCAGGCCAACGAAAAAAAGATGAGTGACAGTGCACCAGTATTTTAAAACTCTAATCTCTTCTGTCTCTGTAACTCTGGAAGAAGCGGTGATAGACAGGATGGTGCAAGGCTAACTTTTGTCCCAGTTCTCAAGCATTTACTATTGCATTCAAAAAGAAAAACACAAAGAAAAAGCTGTTTTACCACCAAACTATTTTTGAAATATGAGACTGAAATCTGAGGCCAGATTGTCTGTATTTATTTTACAGCATTAAAAATAGTGTTACGAGTTACAGACAATAGTCCAGAAAAAATTTTTGCCCTTACTGAATTTACTGAAAAGGGATCATTTATTCAGGATTCAAGTTAGAAAGAATTCAAGTATATGCTTAAAATCACCTCTATTCAGGACAACACTGAAACTCATAATTAGCTGGACACGAGTAAGATTTAAACACACACTAGAACGCATCCCTGAACCTCCACTGACTTTTGTCTTCTGCTTTTGCATGATCCATGAACAATTTCACTATTGACAAAATAGCCCAAACATTTGAGACAAGTCCCCATAAGCAAAATCCAAGATGGGCCTTCCTTTGTTTCATGATCCCACTTCACACTGCAGCAAGACACACTTGTGCCTTGTTTTATTTCTTTTCCCTGTCCCTGTTTGGGATCAACATTTACACTTGAAGTGCCAGATAATTGCACAACTACACAACTTCTTACAAATACATCTCTGGTCTGGGGCTGATTGAAAATTTCTCTGGCAACATATTCAACATCAAAAGCAGCAGCATATATGATGGGGCTGTGGGATCAACAAGGCGAGTGCTAGCAAAATGGTAAGCCTTTGAACAGACACACAAGTGTTCTCCATCTCTTCAAAGTGGGTTTTGGGGAGGGGGGGAGCACTTTTTTTTAATACACTTTCACTGTGGTTCTCTTTTGGCTACATGAAAGCTTGAGAAATTTATTTAAGGTAAGAAAACACTTCCATGATTCTCAAAGTGTGGGGTTTTTTTTTCAAAAGGCATACACAGGAAATTTCTCCTCCCCATCACCTATACAAACATGAAACAAGAAAACATAAGCACTATTTTAACAAGCTCCTGGGAAAATTTTAAGTAAAGCTGAGATGAGGCCAGGTGGACCAAAAGAAAGTGCTTATGCTGGATGCTCAGCTGAGAGCCAAAAGAAAACAAAGTTATTTCCTTCATGAGCCGATGACTCAGAGGACTGGCGATGACATGGAGCACATCACGTACAGAAGTGCTGTTGCTACAGATGAAGTGGTGAATAATATCCTTAAAGCAAAACTTTCACAGCAAGTTCATTGGCTGGCATTCCCCCAAGCGTCACCAGAGGATGTGACCGGCCAGTGTGTGGCTTGCTTCCCAGCTGGCCGCCTGTCTGTTCTTCCAAAGTGCCTGCACAGCACCCAGCGAATGGCCAGTAAATATGGGTGAAGTACGAGCAGCATGCAGGTAGGGTGCCACGTAGAAGCTCAAGTGGATGTTCTCAGTGTAATCCTTCCTGAATAAACACAGGATTTTAGAGGCTAATGTTGTTAATCCAGCCACTAGGTATCACTAAGTGTAGACTGACCTATACACCCAAGGGAGCTGAAGTCTATTCTTCAGTGTGCTCTGAGCACCATCTACCCTCTCTTATATTGCCACAAACACCCTACAGAGATGTCATTTCTCATGCAGCTGGAATCTTCCTTCAACCAAAACACACAAGTCAAGGTGATTGGGGTGGGTTTTCCACTCGTGTTAATGTAGTTGCAATGTCTGTAACACCACAGCAGCCATCCTGGATTAGTATGGGGGCCCCTCTGCACAGTACCCCATCTCCAGGATTGTTTGGGTGGTTTGGGAACATGGAAGAAACAGCACCAGTCTAAAGCAACTATTTGCCTGGTATTATCTTCTCATTTTCTGCCTTGTAGAGGCTTGCTGCTCTAAAGATTATAGTTGTCTCACTGCGTTTTATACCAACTGAAGGACCTTAAAAATGTGGGTGTTTTGGGTTTTTTTTTTGAAAGATTATACCCACTATATGCACTTTGGTCTCCACAGCATTTGGTAACAATGTTTTCCACGGCTAATTTTTCAAGAAGAGACACTTCCTCATTATGTTTGTTCTAAAGCCACATTCGTTAGTCACTGGGCATCCCCATCTTGAGCTGTTACAAGGAATAATCTTTCCTCCATCACTGTCTTCACACAACACATGATTTTGTATGATAACTTCTATTCTACCTGCTCTAAGGTGATGATGACTCAGCATCTAGTACCTGCTGAAATAAGCAGCAAGCTGGACTTATTGGAAAACAAACTGCATGCTCTTGAGTTACTGCAAATGTTGTATTGCCTCAGTTGTTGAAATTGGGCAAGAGAAGAAAAGTTGCAAAAGGATGGATATCTTTTCCAACAGAGTAGGAAATATTACTTTCTAGCATGCATTAAGCCTCCTGCAAGATTTATCTGATTCGCTGTTTGCTAATTTCAGCTGCAGTGCTAGTCCCTGATAACATGCAGTCCCATGCCATTTTAATACAGAGGTTAACACAACCAGGCCTGAGTCCCAAGCTCAGAAGCAAAACCAGCCATCAGTGGGCAGCAGGCCCCACAGCACATTTCTTGCCTGTGTTATCCACCTGCACAGGAAGTCAAAGACATCAGACATGCCACCTACGTGGCCATGCTGGGCCAGCCCCCAGTAAGGGTGGCCATGCTGAAATGCCACCATGGCTTGGGACAGTCATACGCCCCAGGGTGCTGCTGGGGGCTGGAATGGCACCCCTGCAAACCACCTTTCACAGGGAAATGTTTTCCCTCATTGCCGTCACAACTAGAAATGCATAAGAAAGCCTTAAAAGAGGGTTGTGTTTACTTAGATGAAGAAGGGAAAATACACGGTCATTTTTGTTCTGGAAAAAAAGAAATGCAAGAGATTTTCTCCATTACTAAAGCACCCAAAGGGTTTTCTTGATAACCATGGCAGCTAAAACCTTGCAGGACCAGACCAGGAACCAGGAGACCATACCTAGTCTGTGGTATCTCTGCCCAAGTGGTACCCCAGTTCCACATCTGGACAAGTGCCAGTCACGTACAGCTCTTTGCTTGGCTGCAAAACAAGATAGAGGTGCAGAGTCTGGGGATCCTCAGCCCAGAGTTGCCTTGCTCTGGACCATCATGGGTCAGCACAACTTCTCCCTTCATTTCATACAGATAGTGGCTTATCGAGCCCAGTGCAGATTCCTCCCACTGCAGCACTTGGTAAGGGCCTTCCCAGGTGCACAGAGGCTGTGGTTAGACATCTGCAACCTGGATACATCAGCTAGTGACACACAAGGACAAAAATATAAACAAAAAGGCCTCCAGTTGTCCTGATATCCATGTTCCAGTTCCCTTTTCTTCAGAATTTCTCTCCCTACACCTTCTCTAATAATAAACTTTGGCTTCCTGGTGACATTTCTACAATCCAGATCATGCCTTCCCAGCCTGCCCTGCAGGACACTCCCCTTCTCCTGGTCTTCAAGGAACCACATTTGTCAAGATCCCACACCCAGGCCCCCCACAAGCAAACCCAGAGCATCTGACCTGAGCCTATTACTTTTTCCTGTTACAGCAGGGAAGATACATTTGGGGGCTGAATTTTTTTTATTCATGGAACAATGGCAATTTCAATTAGCCAAATTGTAAACTTGTTCTGAATCAAATCACTCTGATGAATGACTATAAACCAAAAAGCATTCTTTGCACATTTTTCTGAAACTGAATATATAGTTTAGCAATACTTCAATTGTTTTTCAATTTATGTAAATGTAATAAGGATGTGTAACACCCAAAAAAACCCAAAATAAGATATGAATAAAAGGGTTTGTTTTCCACAATTACTTTTTTCCAGCACTTGGCTAGCAAGTGCACAAATCAGTCTTTTGATAGCTTTGGAAAGGAACAATGATAAGGGCCTCAAGCAGAAAAGGATACAAGGAACTCATAGAAAGATAAGAAGACACTTGACTAGACATTTACCTTCAATAGGACATATATTGAAACCTAGTAAGTCACTCTTCTTCCCCTATATCGGTATTACTCAAACCACGGGCAATACAGGTGGAAAGAGATAGAAAGGAAAACAAAAAGTAAAATAACACAAGGGATTCCCTGCTGCAGTTAAGTCAGATGTCATTTCCAGATTTTTAGAAATTCTTACCATGGGATACTAAAGAAAATGAAATATCTCAAGTCAACACCTCTGGGGATCACTGCGGGAGCAAGGAAGTGAATTTCCTCTGAAGAAGCAGCACTGCAGCAGCAGTCAGCTGTTTTTTGGGGCAGAGAGAGGAACGGACAGGTATTCATCACCACAGTTCTAGAGACAGTGGGCTGGGGGATTCAGGAGTGTCATCCTGCCTGGAAAATTTCCTGATCCAGATACTTCAGCGGTTTATAGAAAAAGTATCCATGGGATGACACTGATCCACATCATTTCTGCAAGCTCCAGGGTTTGAGTTTGGATCTGTGATTTAAATAACAGATGGGAAAAATCACATGTAACCAGGCAGCTCCCTAGTGGCTGTATAGATGTGGATGTTGGAGAGCATATGATTTTCCAAGCTAAGGTCAGCACTAACCTGAGCTCAATTTTTCCTCCAGATCTGCTTTTTCTAGTGCTATCATGCAGCTTAAGTTTTTTGGCTTGTTCCACCCCCTTCTGCTCAAATCACACCCCTGCAGAGGATCCTTCCAATGCAAACAGGGGAGTCACACGGCTCCAGAGCTCCACCATTTCTGGAAGATGAGAACATACCTCTGTGAGGTGTGGAAACTGCTGTCTGCCACGTTAATGAAGCCAAATTGCAGAAATCTGCTGTATAAATCTGATGGTACCATCTGGCCCTCAGCATACAGAAGATAAGCACTCTGGTTTATAAAGAGTTTATTAAAGCCATTAACTTTGGAAACTACTCACCAAATAAAACAATTTATAAATGATAAACAAGAAGACTGCTACTTTTTTTTTTAACTTCTGAAATCTGCTACTGTATTTAATGTAGCCTCAGTATATCACATTTAACTCCTTTAATGGGTTTTATACTTTTACTTCAGATATTTATGATTCTTGGATCTGGCTAAAGATTAGAGGCAAACCACACCACAGACGCAGCATGGGGGGGTGGGGGGACTAGGAGGAGGAGCAAATTAACTTCTCTAGCGAGACTCAGATCTTGTGAGATGGGGTTAATCTAGTGACTCTGTGAGGGCTGGCTGTCAGCAGCGCCCACCAGGACCCCCTGGCCCTGAAGGAGCATCCTCAGCTGGAAGCTGCTGCACTATCAAAAATGCAGTGGCTGCTGGGGATGTGTCAGCAGCTGAGGTTGCAGGAGCAAAACCTACGGGACTCCCCTCAAGCACACTGCTTTGGGTTAGGCATTTAAGAGTCCTATGGTTTCTTGCTCCACTTTCATCCTTTATATTTTGTATATACACAGGTATATATTTACGTATTAAACACTAAATTGAGAATGCCTAAATATAAAATGAAAACTCCCAAATATTTTTTACCCAAAACACACTGGGCAATGTTTCAGTGTTGTCTGAACACCGGAGCTTGGTGTTTTAAATTATTCTTGGAACTCAATAAAATTTTAAGGAGAATTTCAACAGAGCTATAATTTCTGTAGGGATTGATTTCTCACACACTCCTCCTGCAACACACAGGCATATCCTAATTTCCGTTCCCCTAATTTCCACCCAAGAAAATGACTGTGTGGGTATTTTAAAGTGTACCCAAATTGCTCTGTGACTGCAAGCTGTTCTATGCTGCTCCACAACTTACACCCTCATGGATAACACCTAGGGACACAAGCACTTTCCTACTGCTTCTACCAGTTTGCAGTGTTTTGGTTAGAATTCAGCAGGTAGAGAAGAAGCAATGGGCTGATGAGCTTTGTTAATTGGCAAAAAAAAGTGCAAACTGATTTTTGGGCATTGTACCTAGCCAGGTCTAGTAACTGTATAACAAATACGTATTATGCTAGAAAGAGTAGACTCACAGGCGCCAGGAGTGAAACATTATCCTTTTCAGACAAAGTCTCAGACAAAGATCTTTATCTCAGAATGATATATGGGATATATTTTTGAGATGACTCTACATAATACCTTTATTATTGTTGAAGTTTAACAACTTGAAAGGAAAAAAAAAAAAAGATCATATTTGTCCTTTGTTACTTACCCAAATATGGGCAGGAAACTTCCGATGGGGCTAGGCTTATAAAGAAAAACACCATTAGCCTAAAATAGCACCAATATTTATAGCATTGAGGGGGGATATATGAAGCAACTGCAGAATTGGTTTGAAGAGCCAAAACCTGCTCTTGGTTGCAGACTGCTAACACAACTCCATTGAAAACAGAACAATTGCTCTGTGTGTACTCAAGTTTGCCAGTGAGGGAATCAGGACTGCAGTTTCTGACAAAGATGAGAAATTCAGATTAAACTGAAAATAGTATAATCTTATTAATCATAATTCTTCAAGATAAAGCTGATGAACATCAATTTTCAGGAAATTCAGAACTGTCTCAGAACATTAACAGTTTGTGCTCCTCCACCAGGAAGAGAAACCAGTTTTGAGCCAAGACATCAGTAGTGACCCTGGCAGGGAAATGAGCTATCCAGGCTTTGCCTCAGAGTTTTTCACTCCTTTAGGAGCTTCTGCTTGAGGATGGGCAAATTTTCAGGGGAATGTGCTACTTAAATGGTCCTTATCTGGAGGATCAGCAAGAAGGCGAATTAGCATATCAGTGGTCTTTCCTTGCATGGGATGAGGTGGGCAGGCTGGTTGCCTTCCCCACAGCCCTCAGCAGCACACTGTGGGGAATGCACCTTAACACAGCTCTGCCGCACAGCCCTTGGCATCTATGCACCTCTTGGGTCTTGCACTGCTCTTCTGGCAACCATGGGATGAGCCCTTGCTGATGGTCAAGATCTGTTGCCCTGTTCTGCACGATCCCGTCCCACTGAGTGTTGCGGGATCAGACAAGGCAGTGTGGGCACTCATCCAACACAGATTCCTTTGTGTCAAGGAAACAACTAACAGGACTGCTGTATCTGTGCTCCATCCATATTCCCTGACTTGCTGTGTCATGCCATGCCATGCCATTTGGAAGGGCTGTCATTTTTCTATTTTGTGGAACTGCTGCTGGGGAAACACAGTGGGAACACCTATGATGTACATGTCTTCCCCTGCCTGTGGGTGTTCAAAAACCAGGAGGATTTATCTGCTTTCCCTCAGATGCCAACCACATCATCCAAAAGCAAAATCTGAAAAAAAAATCAGAAAAAAACCCCACTTGAGCAAAATGTAACTAGACTACACCCGGTCATACAATAATAGCCAGGCCCTTCAAGCCACTTGCACTTTTTCAATGGTGGCTTGAATTTTGCTGAGGTGCAAAGCACATCCATGCATGGGAGGGTCATGAACTGAACACTGAACACTTTTGCCCACCACTGCCAAATGTGCCTTGGAGCCCACGGTACTTCACACTGTCTGCAGGGAGTCTGGATCACCATTGCCTGCTGAGCTGTTGCAGGAGGACTCGCTCTTCCAGGTTTTCTGCACCCAGTGCAAGACTGCTCCCCCCCATGACACGGACAGCTGCAATGGTAGCTAACACAAGGACCACACCAAGCACCTCCTGATGAGAGCACCTGATTCTCCATGGACAAAACTTGAACTATCAGTGCCTTCATGGAGGCCTTGGAGACCTCCTCTCCTCCTCTGCATGAGGGCACCTAATCTTTGTTGGCCTGGTCACTGTTTTAAAAAAAACACAAAGACATGTATGAAAAAGGTTTCTTCAGCTTTAAGATAACATGTAGGCTTCTCTAGGCTAAATAAAACAGAGGGAGGCAAGACTGCGTAGGTGGCCTGGCCAGGTCCAAACCACTGGTTGTCAGATTGCCAGCGTGGCAGGTCCAGGCAGGGCTCCTCTGGAGCCACAAAGCCTGGAGCCCGAGGTCAAGGACCTCTGCTGCTGGCTGTCTGTGGGATGGGGCTCTTCACACATTCTCACTGGTAAAGCATAAAAGGGCCCTACTGGTTGGAAAAGCTGCTGTGACCCCTTTGCGTGTGAATGGTGCATGGCAGAGACAAGTGAGACAGGATGGCTCTGAACGCTGCTTCTTACTTTGTGGTGCCTTTCTTGCACCTCACACTGCTGTTTTGCAGCCCTCAAAATCTGTGTGCAGGCACCTATCCTGAGGATGCCTGCGGCTGTGTGGGCCACTTCATGTCAGAGAGAGTATTGGGGCAAAGGGAGCCCAGTCTTACACAGCCCCTCTCTCTGCTGCCTGTGGGATTAGTGATAAATCACTTCAGCCATGCCCGGCTTTCCCTGCCAAAGACACAAAAATGTTTAACCCCAGATTTGATGGGTCAAGAAGCCTCGCATGAGACAGGGAGCAAACTAATCTCACAATATAGACTTCTTCAGCCTGAAGTGTCTGCACACACTGGAAGCTGAATAGCCAGTGCTTGCAAAAACACATCACTCACTCATCTTCTGCAGCAAAACCCCCACACTATCGCACAATTCTGAAAACTGTCTGCATTTGAGAAGTGGTAGCAACTGATGTGAACCATACCTGTGAGGGGAGTGCAAGGAGGGGTGGCTAGGTGAAGGTACATCTCAGTTACCTCTTTGTCCCAGTGTCATAAAAATCTATCCAAACAAGGAAAGAAGAAGTGATCATGAGCTCTGGCAAGCTAACGGCGAAGCCATAACAGGGCAAGCCAAGAAAGACCCTGAGAAGCAACTTGTGCAAGGCGTAAAATCCGACATGAAAAATTCCTCAAACCCATCAATAGCAGGGAGTCTGCCAGAGCATCACGGGGGCTGATGGATGACCGCGGTGTGCACCACTGCTCGGAGGAGGTGAGAATACAGCTGGAAAGCTTCGTGTCTGCTTCCCCTCACTGGGGTTTCCAACCTGGAGCTTTTCTTTTTGGGGGGATGAGGCCAAAAGACTTTCTCAAAATGAGGTGTCAGTAAGAATCAGCTGAAGGTGCTCGGGAATGGAGCTGCTGAAACACTCACTGTCATCCAAAATCTACCAGTTAAACCTGACACGGCTTTTGCCCCAGGCATTGCACTAGCAGCAAGACAAGACAGTGGCCTGGCCTTTTATGTTCAAGATGAGAAACTTATTTCATGGTGGAGAAATGCCCTTCCTTTTTTGGCAACCAAAAGGCTGGGGGAGTCCTCACTCATCCCCAGTTGTTCGTGAGGTGCATGGCATGCCTCCAGGTGGTAGCAGCCTCTGTTCACATGCAGTGAGTACTGCACAAATATTGCATTTACAGTGATGGAAGCGAAGCAAAGAGGCCGGAGCTGGCCTTGATGAAGCATGTCTTCTTCACTTGCTATTCCACATGAAAAAGACTTTGATCGCTTTCCTGATAATCGATTGGGTCTTGCTGGTGTTTTTGTAAGCCCACTTCCACAGAAATTAATGGGAAGAGTGGTAGCATGCAAGCTCTAATTACACAGTTTTACTTCACACCCTATGTAGACATCTCCACCACCAAACACAAGGAACTGCTCTTTCTTTGATGTTTCTGCAACTGATACCTTTGTATTGCTGGAAAATAACATTTGCCTTGGTGAGGACGAATGTGCAGAAAAGCAGTGCATCTGTGTTAGCTCCTCCTCCACGTGCACAGCCCCATGTGTTTTGACACACCTCTTTGCCCCATGCTGTCTCAAAGCTGGAGCTGCTCTGAGCAGAGCAGGAGGAACTATCACATAGTGAATAACCAAGGGAAATCTCATGCCATGGAGTTAATCTTTAGAGGTGTAGGTTCTCATTAGCTGCCTTCTTCCTCTGGCTACGTAGGAAATATGGTTAGGAAACATGACCACAGCTCAAGCAGATGTACCCAAGCAAGCTTTACACTAACTAGGTCACACACCAGTAGCAATGAAGCTGTAACACTGTTGTGGTTTAACCCCAGTCAGCAACTAAGCACCATACAGCCGCTCACTCACTCCCCTCCCCCCAGTGGGATGGGGGAGAAAATCAGGAAAAGAAGTAAAACTCGTGGGTTGAGATAAAAATAGTTTAATACAACAGAAAAGAAGAAACTAATAATAATGATAACACTAATAAAACAACAATAATAATAATAAAAGGATTAGAATATACAAGTCATGCACAACGCAATTGCTCACTACCCCGCCAATTGATGCCCAGCTAGTCCCTGAGCAGCAATTCCCCACACCCCACTCCCCCCAGTTTATATACTAGACGTGACATCACATGGTATGGAATACCCCTTTGGCCACTTTGGGTCAGATGCCCTGACTGTGTTCCCTCCCAGCTTCTTGTGCCCCTCCAGCTCTCTTGCTGGCTGGGCATCAGAAGCCGAAAAGCCTTGACTTTAGACTAAACATTACTTAGCAACAACTGAAAACATCAGTGTGTTATCAACTTTCTTCTCATACCTATCTCAAAAACATAGCACTATACCAGCTACTAGGAAGACAATTAACTCTATCCCAGATGAAACCAGGACAAACATTATCATATGTACTGGGAAAAACCTCCAGGAGCACTGAACACCTGATGATGAAACCTCTGCTACAAAGCTGTATAATGCTGCAATATCCTCACTAGCTGAATTAGAGCTGTAGTGCGGTCATACTTCTGACTGCTATATTAGCTATATTCCCTGTTTCACTATCTGTCCCATACCTCTCAAACTGCATTGGCCAGTGAGTAAGGAGACGAGGGACAAAAACGTCTCTCTGTTCACTCTCAGTTGATTTATTTGGTGCATGAGTATCCAAAGAACTGGGGAACAGACAGGGACAGCTGTGCTGCATGGTCAGCTCAGTTTTCTGCTTAATTACATAAGTCTAAGGGCAGGCATTCATTTGCAAGTAGCACAACTGCTTGAAGATGATGCTACTGCCCGGTACTCATCTCTACTCCTGCAATGAAGGTCATGGCTCCCCTAGGGCTATCACTGCAAGGCCCACGAACATGAGAAGGTGGGCACAAACTCTGGCCATGCAGACTAGCAGTGGCACAAATGAGCCTTTCTTAGAGGTAAGGAGCAAAGAGCTTCCACCTTAGCAGAGGAAAACAGACTATGCAATAAAAAATAATACCAACATTACATAAGTTTGGATGATCAAGTGATGTCAGACTTAACAGCTTTCAGACCCTGACCTGACAAAGCTATTATAATTCCCTGAATAACTCCAGAATGCTTTCCGAGTCAAGTTCTGACATGCTATCCCATGGCACCTGGTAGTTTGCTTAATACAGTTCAGCAAAAGAAAAGGGCTATACAGAAGTTATGCGTTGTACCGTGCAGCCCTGTTGCATGACATGCAGCGAGGTGGGGGACTCGGATGGTGTCCGCATGGCCCATGGGCCAGGCAGTCGTACCAGAGCAAAGCCACCACTGTGTCTGTGCATCCCAAGGAGCATTACAGGTTCACAAAACCCAGAGGCAACCCAGAAACAAAGTGAGGTCTGTGATGAGCATTGGGGAAACTCGACAAAGCCACATGGTTTGATAGGCTGACATATCACAGCCTTACCAATTAGTCAGCAGGCAGAGATCTGATCGTGCAGGTGCACTCATCCTGTGATCGTCAGCACCCTGCAGACAAACTGTCGAGTCTCTCTGATTCACGCGGGTGTGCTTTCAGACTCGATTCCACATTTATCTGCCATAGGTGAGAGGTACCGTACTGAAAAACTTGCAGTACACCCTCACTGAAGGCCCAGTACATGGTCCTTCAAGCATCTGTGAAGACAGCTGGTGTGAGTTATTCCTGGGGTACCTCAGGTGCAAGCCTGCAGACCTAGACTGGTTTCTCTTCTCATGTCTAACTGTAGTGGGCACAGACAATAGAAAGGGCCTTCCATTTTGAATGTTTTTGGTCTTTTGAAGAACTGTTCCCATACTTAGAACACTGAAGGGGTTTCCAGTACAGCTTCACATGGAAGAAATTTTAAAGCACAAGAGTTGTACAAGGGTCCTGGGAGCCAAGAGGTAGCAGCAATGCTGGGCATCCTGGAGACAAAGTTCCTCAACTCTTCCCATAAACAATGCTAAGAAGAGAGGTTAAGAGGAGAGTCAATCCCTCCCCAGCACACATCCTGCTCTCATGTCCTAACCCCTGTGGTGGCTCTGCGCTGGCTCCTTAGCCTTCCTAGGAGTTCAGCAATAGGTTTTAAACATGGCTATTACATCGTGTCCTCAGGGACTGTGCTGGAACTGCCAATTTGAATCACTTTAAGCTCTCACAGTTACTTTACAAGTCCCAGGGTGAATTGTTTTACTACATTAGGAACCAATCAACTAGGATTTTCCTTCTTACAGTTTGCTGTGTATTTCTTCCCATGTTATATCCACATCCCTGTCTTTCATCAGTTGCCCAAGGTTTTTGCTTTTACATCTAGTTACCACTGGGGCTATCAATATTTGGTTTTACTTTCTTTAATATGTGCATAAATGACTCAAATTTAGTGTAATGATGATTACACATAGCAGATTTAAAGTTCACTCTACTTGGCTTAGAGCAGAAATCTTGGGGTAACGTGTAGGTTAAGTCATTGGGTCTGCCTTTATATTCGATATATAGGCTCCACAAAAGAATTTATATTCCAAAGGCCAAAAATTAAATCCTTAAACCCCAGACTGAGCTGCCACCCTAAAGGTAGAACTGCCTAAACTAGCTACCCTACTTTCATCCAGTAATTTTCTACATACCTAAGCCATATACCATAGAGATACGGACTCACACATTACTCTTTATGTCATGGCCATAACAAGCTGTCCAACAAATAAAAAAGCACTGTAGGCATCCACAAACTGAGTGATCTCAATTGGTCTCAAATCGGGGCCCTATTCCACTAGTATTTTATGAGTGCATCTGTGAGAGCAGGCCTCACACAAAACACAGATGTAGGGGGAGAAATGTGGCCCTTTTCGCCACTGTCTAGTCCTTAGAGCACATACAGGAATGTGGGAAATGCAGACTCAAATCACTTTTCTTCCAGAAGATCATGAACTCTGCCTTCCATCTCCTACCTCCTAGCATATTGCCTTGACTCTACCATTATAAGGTCTCTGTACTTGCTTTCTCCTTCAGAGTCTGCTGTTGGAGTTGTTTCTGCCTTGTGAAAAATGTTTGCATGCTCATTGTACCTGGTTCTCAAGGTCAAGTCTCCTCTGTTCCAATGTAAGCAACCTGACTACCATCTCTCTCTCTTTTTAGACCTATCAATGTTAAATTAACTTCTCTGGAGATTCACGTAGGTATGTATCTTGCTCATAAATAACCTGTCTGTCTGTCTACCCAGCAGACTGGAAACCCAAATATACACTCCCATCCAAAGCACTTTCACTTGTAGGACCTCTGGCTTAGGTGTTTACCTGGGGCACGTAACTTAAAAACTGAGCTGAGCTACATTTTCATTAAAATTGTGAAAGATGGCAAAATATCCACAGGAGAATTCATGCCTTCGATGGATCAACAAGCACGAGGGATGCGTATCTCGAGAGGGACTCAGAGCTTCCAAGTCAGGTGCCTCTGTGTGGTGCCTGAATGGGGGCCAGATCTCAGCCATGGCAGCTATGTACAAACCCAGAGTATGTTAGGGCAGGCATTACCTCTTTCCAGGATTGTAGGCAATTACAGTTCTAGCTCACTCCCCTAGGTGCCCAGGAAATGTACAGAAGCCAGTGCATGGTTGTGCTCCCTCTCATTCACCAGCCACCACACAGCAAACAGCACCTTCCTCGAGCCTGAAAAAATGTGATTGCTCCATTTTGCCAGCAACATCCACAACCACCACTTCAGCTGTCTTTAAAAGACAATCTTATCTTTGCCCTGCTCCTCTGCAGGGTTCTGTGTTGAAACATTTTCTTTGAGTCTGTGTCACCTCGTGCACTGAGTCTTCACGGCAGAGAAAGACAAACCATGACCCTTAACCAGGGTGTCTGGAAAGGAGATCCTTGCAGAGAGCAAGAGTTCCTGTCCTTCTTGGGGCCTCCTTGGGATCCCTCACCCACCAGAATTGAAATGCGCCAGTACTAATGGCAGGAACTGTGGGTCAATGGCATATGCCAATGAAGCTGTCTGGAGCAGTACTTTTCCCTTTTTACCAACAGTGGGAGTAAGAGCTCTTTCCCCACTCCAGGAACCAACAGGCAATGCCATGGTCAAGCTTTATGCCAGGTTGTGGTCTGCACACCAGCATCTCCACTACAGTTGGTAATAAAGAAATTACATCACTACAAATACAAAAAGACCAATTTGTTGTTGTTGTTGTTGAGTTTTTCTTTCTCCTATCATACAGCTTGACCACCTGCTATTTTTCCCCTTAGGATTTAGTTGCTGGTGCGATTCTATATCAACATAGTGTAAAAAAACTGGCTGTAACTTGTCAATGCATTAACAATTCATGGCTGAGGGATGCTGGGATGAGAACTATAGCTTTTGGGGGGAGAACTATAGCTTTTGGGGGAACTCCACCCAGGCAGCTGGGATCGTTCTGATTGGAAATCCATATGGATGTAGCACCCAGAAGTTGCAAGCGGGCTAAAAAGAAGAAACGTCCTGACCTGAGATGGTTCAGTCTACCTGTGAGGCATACAGCAGATGGATACAGAGAGACGGGGAAAATAGCAAAGACTGCAGATCAGGGTCATAAGCTATGGGATTGGTCTAATCTGTGCCAAATTTTCTGTAGCCATCACAGTGGAGTTTTGATGTTACAAAGAAAAATAATGAGGTAACATTCAGGGTGTTTACAAGGAGCTTCTATGCATAAGGGGCAGCACTGGAAAAAATATGAAGTCAGTTTCCCAGGGAATGGTGTGACATTGCTTAGGGAGAAAGGGTTTTATTTTTTTTTTTTTTTCAGAGGAAGATGACCTCACTTAAAATGTTAATGAGTCCTGGCTCATAATTGCCAGGCAGATTAGTTGGCTGAGGGGGTGTCTGTACCCTCATCTCCAAAGCAATGGAGATGGTCTTTACTGCAACAGTCTCAATGAAATAAGTATTTGCTCTTTGAATATACAAAGAGTTAGTTTTCTTTTCTGTTAACTCCGCTGAGAGTGCTTGAAATTTAAGCTGCCAAGAAATGTCAGCCCAGAGGTGTGGAGAAAAATTGTTTTGTTTTAAATCCATTTCCGCAGTGTTTCTAATGAGTCTTTTTTAAAGGAATTTTATGAGTATGTGGAAATTTCAAGCAGTTATTAAGAATAACATTCATGCTACTAGTGGGAAGCTGGATATTTTTGGTAGAATAGCACAGTGGAGGTTGTACCCTGCAGTTCCTAGGTTCTTACAATTTGTTTCTGCTTAATCAATTTATAGTACAGTTTGGTAAGGTTGTTCCAGAATATAAAACCAAGTATGACATGGCTGCTGATAAAGGTGTGTAACATGCGCTATGGCTGAGTCTGCTTTAAAACAAAAAAAGGAACTTATGCTTTCTACTTTTTTCTCATGAGGCAGAGAAGGCACAGTTGCACAGTTGTAGTAGTTCTTAACAGAGGTTGTGAAATTCATGAGCACATTTGTAGTCAGAAAATCCCATGCAGCTTGCAAATCTGCTTGGTCTCAGCCATAGATTACCCACTTCCCATTAACCCAGATGAGAAAAGGAACCAGAGCCAGCCACCACCTTGTATCTTCCAATCTGCCATGCAGCTCTGGCAGGTAGGCATCACCGCAGCCTGCCTGTGGGCACAGAAAAAGCCACCAGTGACTTCTTTGCAAGAGGCTGCACTTACCTCTGGTTGATATGATTAGCAAAGGCCAACAACACAACACAAAGTAGGAAATAGGCATAAGGTATTTGTTTGCTTTACCAGTCTCAAGGTAAAGCCATTCTAAGAACAATTCTTATTTCAATAAAACCCATCTTCCCAAGACTTATTTGCTGCTGGGATATAGGTTCAAGTAAAGCTTAGGGGTCTGGACACCTATAAAGAAATCAGAACTTTTCTTATTATAGTTATGTTAAAAACAGAGCCCTTTCCTCTTCCATTGTTCCCCCCACCAGAAGGTTGGAAGAGATATCTTTATTCTTGTCTATGTCTACTTTCTTATAGACACTTAAAAGTGCTGGACTGTGTTCCTTCCCTTCTGACCTTCTCCCTCCTCTGCATATCTTTATTTTGTTGCTGCTCTGCAAGGCACTTAAGTATGTGCTTAACTCCAGGCCTGTCAGTGCACTACTGGTGCATAAATGTGTTTAACATTTATCTCGCTACATCAGACCTGGGACTCCCTCTGCCTTACTTCCTCTTTCTTTCTCTCTCCACCCCCACCAAAAAATACAGTTCTTTGCTTTGTCTCTGGGTTCTGCTTTTCTCCTGTATTTTTTTTTAATATTATCTGCCTGTGTTCCTCTCTTCCCTGATATTTCTCCACTGCTGATTTTCTTTCTTACTTTCCTGCACTTTCTTTTCTGCCACGCTCCATTGCCTCTCCCCTTCTGAGTTCTTTCCATTTGCTTCTCTCATTTTTTTCCATTGAACAGCTAAATTTGAAGGATTACAGGGATATCTTGTTGTCTATAATATTCTATTTCATTAGAGCCTGCTACTATTGAAATCAACGGCAAGCCTCCCATACACTCCTGGAGAGCTGGAATGGATCTGAAATATTTGCTATTTGCCAAATGGTGGGAGTCTCTGAGTCCAAAGCTGGTCTGTTTACATCAGGATCAAATGCAGACTCCAGTTTGAATCAGAACCATATGCTGTTCCCAAATTATGCATTTTCATAGTAAAATAATCTGCATAATGCATACTGAAGGACAATAATGCTCCTGTTAAGTGCTGACTCAGCACCATGGGAAGGGGGAGGCTTACCCTGCTGTGGAGTAAAGGCTGCAGGATGCAGCTCAGATGTGATGGACTGGCGCAGAGCAAAGGGGAGCCATGCATAAACAGAGAAAAGTTGGTCATGTTTAACAAAAATGCAGTTAGAAAATACTCCACAATGCCTGCCACCAGTTACTGAGTGAAACCCTAGCTCTACTGACATAAATAGCAAGCCTCCCATTGACTTCAGGCATCTGGAAGTTTACCTAACAAATATTTGATTTGCTATTGAATAGTGTACATGAGCAACATGGTCTCCCTGAAGGATGAGGCATTCTTGTGAGGACAGCTCAACGATGCTGCATTTTGCCACTGTGGGACTCACTTTCTTAATGTATCTTATTACCATCAGAGACTATCAAAATATTCTGATAAATGTCAGCTTTAAAATAAAATTAAAAAAAAAAACTGGTTAAAATTTAAAAACAACACTGACTACTTGGTTTTTACACTGAAGATTGCTCTTATTTTTACAAACACTCTGAAAACTCAGAGTGTTTGGAACCTGATTTTCTTCTTTGTTCACAGGGGTTTGATATGAGCTCCGTCCCCTCTCTGGCTGAGGTGAAAGGCAACTGGGCACAGATGTGTCCTCCTCCTGGGACCAGCCATGTTTGTTTGGCTATTTGCAGAGAAACAGCATGTGATAAACCTGACAGTGGTGGCATCTGCCAGCCCCGGAGAGAGACATCCAGCGGTGGTGGCAAGAGCGTGGGGGTCCCTGCTACTGGGTCTGGCCTCCCCACAGCCCGCAGCATAAGCTTGAGTTTGTGAATGCTTTTATTGCCTGTAATTGCAATCCATGTTTTTAAAACTGTTATTCAATTTAAAAAGAAAGGAATCCATTTTCCTAGCTGAAAGGAAGCCTGCTATATGAATTACGAATGAAGCACCCCCTCTGCACAGCCGTACCCAGGACACAGTATAGACACTATATTTAATTTCTTATTAGATCCTTTTTTCCTCTTTAGGCTCTCTCTTTTCTAATGCTGTCTTCGTGTTGATTTTTCCCCGGCTCTACTTGTCACCCTGTAATTGCACTGGATTTCTTTTTCTCCCTCCTGCTGGCCTTTTTTCCTTTCTGCTGTCTCTCCCGAGCAGAAAGCAAGCCCATTAACATTCCCGCTTCCCCACAAACAAGCCAGCCTGCACCGTGCCAGTGCATTTCAAGCGAGGCAAGACAAGCTTGCCTCCCTCTGCTCCCCCTGAAATCATGGGTGAGCACAGCCCTTGCTCCTCCCCGACGGGAGCTACTCCCCATGCATGATGGACCAGGGGAGAAGATACTCCTAAATCGCTGTCCAGAGGAGAAGATAACCCACAGGATAACAGGGATGTGCTCATGGGTGCACAGGAGGTTGTGTGCATGCCTGCCTCAAGGTGCCAGGGGAGGGCTGGGAGAGGGGGCACGCCACAGCCAGGCAGGGCTGGGGTGACCTGTGCCAAACCTCCTCCCTGCAGCCTGCCGCAGCGGCCATGGCGTGCCCAACTGCGGCTTGTTGGTGTTTGTCATTTCCCACTGGGAAGGCAGGCAGGCTCTCCGCCCAGCCCTCTCCTGACACCGTGCCAGGCAGCGTGTCTGCGCTGAGGACATCTTCCCTGGGGAACACGCAGTATGGCAGCTCCAGCACCGTGGTCCTTCAGAGCAGGGTCAGCTCCTCCAGCGGTGGTAACATCTGCATGTTCCTCCTCTTGCCCTGCAATCTGGGGCTTCCTGTGGTGGGTCTTATATTGCAGATGGCCAGAGTCCCGTTTCTGGCACCGCATGAGTAAGTCAGTCTGTATACGTGTATGCTGCAGCAAGCACTTCCACGTGCTAGTCATTTTTGAACCGCAAATATCACCAATGTGAGGGGAAAGGGAGGAGGAGCAGAGGCCTTTATGTTGTGGTAGATAACAGGAAAGGGAGGTGGCAAAAAAGGCTGTCTTCTCTCAGCCGCTCTTAAAATGACTCTATCTGCCGTGAAGTTGTACTGCCAATGCCTGTGCATGGCCTCAAAGCCACCCTCCAGCAGAGCCTGCTCCACTTGGGACAGCCTGCAGGTAACCCCACCGGGTACAGAATACCTTAACTCTTCATCTCCCAGTCTTCAGAAGCTTCATTTTCACAGAACCCAGCTTTCTGGAAAGGCATGAAAGATCTCTGTGTTTAACAAATCACATTTTTAGTCACTAAATTCATTTACATTGACCAACCTGTGGCTGAAAAAGGCACGTGTTCAAAAAGTGACCTAGAGATGAAAAATAATCTGCAGGTCCCCCAAATTACTTTCTCCAATTAAATGTGTATGCTCAGAGCTTTCAGAAAGAAGAATTTTGGCAAGGCTGGGTTGCTCACTGCAACAAATTACTGCTTCTTTATCATGCACTGAATTTTAACCCTCAGTCCCTCAGTTTTAAAGCACATATCAACCCTCTGCTAAAGGAGTCAAGAAGATAGGCTTCAATTATTTCATTTTATGGAGGTTAAAAAGGTTCTTGTAAATGACTGATACAAATAACTGGAAACCCAGTTAAAACAACTGGATAACAGATGGCAAAGGAAAGTGGTTTACTGTAAAGTGTTGCAGAGTAGAAGATCATTTACAAGAAGCAATTACACAAACATCCCTAAGCATCCAAGATCCCATAAAAGGGTTGCTGAGGTGGAAGCACATTTTCAATTGTGGATTTTTGTGCTTGAATGAAAATCAAATCTTTATTTTTTTTTCCATTCTTACTTTTTTAATTCCTTCCCTCTCCATGGGCCTTCATTACCAAAGGATCATTAGCATTTCCTATCCTGCACAAGTAATGAAACTGGCCAGACAAGCACTCCCTCCAACAAAATCTTTTACAAAAAAGATTTTATTTTTTTTTTTAATTCTTCATTCATTTAATTCTTATTTCCTCTGGGGTTAAGGATCACTTAAAGACCAAGGAAGACAATGCCTGTCTTGTGGACATAAATACTTTTAACAAATTAAACCACTAGAGTAATAACACATTTTTCTTCAGTATCATGACAGAAGATAGAAGCTGCCTCATTCTGACATTTAGGAAACTAAACGTATATCTGTCTTTACCTTTTCAAGCCCTTTTCATCCCCCCATCTAATCCATTTTGTATAGATAATGGGAAGAACAACTTTCATGTAGGATCTTGACATAGTGATGAGCTAATAAGACCAAAGCCCTTGCATGCTGGATGTCTGCAGACCAAAGTACTTCCCCTCTGCTGGAAGAAAAGCATTTCTAAAGTTAGCAAAGGCAATTCTGGCTAGTGTCTGCTGTTCTTCTAAGGATGGAGTTTTAGCAGATCCTGCAGTTCCTAATGTTCCCCTGGGAGAGAAAAGGAGGGAGGGGCAGGCAACAGACTGACTGCTGGTAGGAATACTAGATACTTTCTGCACTCACAAAATTATCTGCAGTCCTCTGATATGATTGTAGGAGAATCCTATTCATGTCTAAGAGCCAGTATGACTACGAAAGAAATTCAGGCCATTGACTATTTCCCACAGCCTGCCTATCTCCCTGGCCATCCCCAAACCCAAGTCCAGGGCAAAGGCATTCCCTCATCAGTATCAGCAGGGTGAGACTTATCCTGCCCTGTTCTTTGCAGGCTCCTTGATTGTATATGCCCACATATGTCAGATTACCCCCTTGCCAGTTATTCTCATTTGACACTGAACTCACAGGTACTGGATTAGGAGAGTGACAACCTGTCTACTTCCTTACATACGCATTCATAACTCAAGGTTTTCCCATACATATGCAATATGCAGGTTGCATTTGGCTCCTGCAGGCCAGACTTTTACCGAGACTGCTGGGTAAAATGGTCCAAAAGGTGTCTCCAGGAATGAGCAGGAGGCTGTCCCAATGTGAAGACATGCTCAGGCTCAGTCTGGGTGCTTGGTAAGAGGTCCCTGCCTGCTGGGACATACCCAGGGCCAGAAAATACAGGTGGCATCCCCAGGTGCTGGAATACCTCTCTAAGGTCAGAAGCACACCAGCCTCAAGGCTGAGATTCAGACAGCAGGGCGGGATAAATGTAACACAGAGCCATTATTCCTCCAGTCCCCAAGATTAACTCAGCGCAGCTAGACACAGCTGAGGATCAAGCATCTGCAGACCCAAAGCCAAATCACTGCACACAGGCACAGCATATACCACAGAGACGTAGCCACTGGTCTAACTTGCACCACTGTAGATCCTGATGAACTGCACCAATCTCATTGGGGGGGTTTTGATATGTGCTTCATGGCTTTTATCAACCCCAGCATCAGCATGGCACAAACCTGCCAATGTCAGAGGAGTTATTTCCTGATGCACATCAGCGTTGACGAGATCAGAAGCAGGTTGGCTATCAGGCTGATGTTGTCACCATGTTGGTTGATAAGTCAGTACAAATCTGAGAATTTTGCAGTATAAGCATTTTCTAAACACCACATGATAATTTTATAACACTAAACAATGCCTGAATTTTATTTTTGTCCCTCCCTGAATGAGTGCGCGTGCACACACACACACACACACTTCCTACCCTGCCACAAGTGACTAACAGACATGAAACCCTAACCAAAATGTCCCTGATATCATGGAGATACCACACAAGATTCATTGCCTCCTGCTCTGGGACTAGAGAAGCAGCTTCCTGGCCAGGACTATCAGCCTGAGGCAGGAGCCGTGACAGCCCCAGCTGCCCCCCTCACCAGCTGGAGTAACTGGGGGCATGGCCAGGTTGGCCCAGCAGGAAGTTCTCTATGCCCTGCTGAGCTGCAGCTATCTGCAACACACATCACTACGCAGCACTTTAGCTGACATGCAACCTCATGTTCAAAGCTACATATACGGTCCAGTTCCCCGCTGGGGCAGTGAGAGGGAAAGAAAGACTCTGCAGGGGGACATTTTACCCCAACTCACGCCAGACATTCTGGACAGGTGAGCTGAATTGCCCCTGCTTAATTCTCCTTGTTGACAACATAGGAAGCCTGGATGACAAGTTCAGGGGAGACATCTCCCTTCCAGACAGCTAGGTGCCCACCCTGTTTTAATCCAGAGACAGGACAAATGTCACCTCTCTAAAAAGAGAGAATAAAGTTAAATGGGAAAAACAAGCTGGACTCTAATTAGGACAACATTAGCTACCAATCACTGGCCAAGAGTGCTATACACTTTGGAAAAACAGTTCCAGATTTTATCTGAGAAATGTGCCAATGACAGGGCATTCCCCAAGCAGCATTATGGAGGGATGAGATATGCTTAAGGGGTCCTGCAAACAGTCACTGCAATCCAGAGTATCTGAATAATGTGTTGGTGCTCCTTAAATGGGCACTTTCTGAGGCTGTCCTAGAAAAAGAGTTTACTGGCAGGAGTTTTTGCTGAAGCAATGAGCTTTGTATGAAAGACTGAGCAAAGCTTGCAGAAGGATCTTTTCTGCATTCTGACATGATACCGCTCCCAGCCTGAATTTCATCTTCATTAGGTACCTGACACATCAAAGCCACAATTTCCCTGGTACTTAATAGACAGCTTATGTGGTCCTAATCACATATCAGCGAGTGCTCAGTATTAAACATATATCATCTGCACGAAGAGAGAAGGGAGGACTGAATGACCTAATTTTAATTAAGGGGTCTTAACTAAGCCACTAATCCTGTCCTGCACATTCCAGATGTTAGTTATGTGCCTAACTATCACCATTTGGCCTACTCATTAAATTGCATCTACAGTTAATTGAGAGCAAAGCATTTCATCCAGAAAATTGCAGGCTACATTAAAAAATAACAGGCTAAGGATGCCGTCCATAAGCAAAAGCAGTTATTATGTCCCAGTGGCAAAGTATGATTTTTTTTTTCAAAAAAGGGAAAAAGTTGGGTTTCACAGTTAGCTCAGCAATCCTTTAGTACTGGTAGTGCTGCACCATGGCATGAGGGTGATATGAGAGGATTCTGCTTGAAATATGAGGACACAGCGTACCAGGCACTGTGCAAACACCCCATACTAGACCATCTCTGCTGTAGTGAGCTCGCAGCTGGCTACAGTGAAAGTCCTGGTTACAAACCAGAGGGCACTGGGCAGCAGCAAAATGGAAGGGCTCTGTATAATGAATGGGAGGGTAGCTTGACACCTTCCAGTGGGGATAAGGGACAAGTGTCCTCCTCCCTCAGCAAGAAGAATGCAAACCATTCTCATGCTGGCACTAAATCTCCAGCTCAGCCCGAAGGGGTGCATTTGGGCACGTTTGATCCATCACACAAGGACACAAGGACCAGGATGGGTGTCTCTGCATTCCTCTGGAAGTGGGGGCTCTGCTGGGTGAGGTTGGCAGCCCACCATCTCTCCTGGGTCTCCAATCTCAGGGAGGACAGCGCTTCAGGCCTGCAACTCTCCTTGCTGGGCAGCATGGCCAGTTACCCTCAGGCTCAGCTCTCCCACAGGGCTGTCATCAGAGCCTCCTCCTGTGCCAAATGAGTTGCTTCCTCCTCATTTGTCAAAAATGCTGCAAATCCTTGATTGCGTAGCAAGCGCTGCCATTCCCCAGGTTCCTGATGACAGCTTGTGGAATCATCTGTCTTTGATAGAAAGGGGTTTGTGTTTATGCTTTGTGTATCTAATAGGATAAGAGCAAGAAGAGAGCCTGGCTACTGAGTAATACAAAGCAGGTAACCAAATTTAGAACAGTTGTTCACAGAACAAGTATTTTTGGCAGCTTGCTCCTCCAGTGGAGATTCGTGAGCGCAGCTGTTAACATTTTCTCACCCACCTACACAGTCAGGACAGCCAGTGTTATTTTTTTTTTAATAGAATGAATTGTATCCATTGGTGAAAGAAGTTTTGCTGGAATCTGCTGCCTTCAGCAACTGGGCTCACAAGGGATTTGATAGGAAACCCCTCTTAAAGGAACATGAGTCAGTTATGAGGGCTTTTTTATATTTTTGCAAGCTGTGCTGAAAGAACTGGTGAAGAGTTTTCCATCCTTTACTTACACGGAAAAGCTAAGTTTCAAATAGCTCTCTAATAAGGAGCTTTTAAAGGAATTCTTTGTGCTTTGATTGTTTGAAAACTTGGTCTGGGAGTTGCTTCAATAATCGCCTCCCTTCTCTCGACCTGATCTCCCAGAGAAGCAGTCGATGATGAATTAAACCATGTACTGCATTCCCCAAAGACTGTGAATGCAACAGCTGGTTGCACGTCACCCAGGAGTGGGAAAGAGGCTAAAACCAAGCATCTCCTTCCTCTTTTCTTCAGGCCAGTAGCTTGTCTGGAATAGGGCCACTGTTTTCACTCTGATTTGGGAAGTGGTGTTCCTCTCTGCCTCCCTGCCTTCCTTTGGCCCCCTCAGATGCTTCTGCATTGTTCACAGTGTTCCATAAATGTCTAGGGGGAAAGTCTGAAGGTATGCAGAGGTGAAATAATGTCCTACATGGTGATGTTCTGATTTCACAAATATGCCTGTGAAGAAGTATAATAATTTTCCAGACTAGAGCATTTCCCTTAAAAAGGCTTCAGATCAGTGGCCAAGACACATGCTTCTCCTGACATCGGTGAAAGCGTTCCAGGGCTGTTCTGACATCCAAAAGGCAGCACTAACACAGAGGGCTTTTCTTACCTGCTGCCCCAGCTAGACACACAGAGAGCCTCATTGCTTTTTGCTTCTACTTTCACACTCTCTAAAACCTAGAATGGGACAACTGCACTTGGAATTCACTCTTCTTTTCCCCACACATCAGGAAGCACCGCAGAGCCACCAGAGAAACTAGAGTCCTAAGTCCTATGCACTTCCTTGAGGTGAGGTACTGCCTTGCTACATGAGAAAGTCAGCTTCAGGTACAAAAAGTTCATCAGGTTAATCAGGAGCACAGGTTGCCTTCTTCCTAATACTTGACCAGCAATGCCTTCATTTCCAGAGCAACACTGAACACAGCAATGGTCAAGTGTCTCACAGAGTTCATTTCAGGCGTGAGTTCTGAGTTGATTTGTTGAAGAGCATCCAGCCATGCCACACAAGAAGGCTTTTGAAGGAACCCAGGGAAGAAATCCTCAGGCAGCACTGGACCCTGATGTACATCATCCCACCAGCCTGAGGAGAAAAATGCTGTACAGGACACCACCAGCCTAATCAAGAGGGAAAAGGAGCTTTTATAAGACAGTGGCTGCTCTCTGCAATTACTGCATTACATTTTGCAGGCTGACATTTCTGACTTGAAATGAGGAACAGAGAAAACAATGTATTGTCAGAATTGACGTACATATTAAAGCCTAAGCAAACCACAATGAAAATGAACCTCTAACAAAATGTTTCCCATTCTGTGTGCATTCCTGCAAAGAAAACTGTCTCTCTCAAGACATGGAAAAGTGTCGTGACAGAAATATCTTACAGCATACCAGAGGAAACCCTCTGAAAAAATACAGTAGCTGAGGAAACAACAAGGTACTTGGTCTGGAAAAGGCAACTTGGAGTGGAGGCATATGAGGAGCAGCCACCTGTTGTGACAGCCGTAGTCCCCTCTCCCTCTCCTCCCACAGAACTGCTCACTGAATGTGAAAGCAGAAAGGGGTGGGCAACTGTCAGCAGGGGGAAATGCCGCTCTTCTTTGTAGCAACCTCATGCTGGGATTCCCCAAGAAGTGGACATCTGTATTTTCATTATGCTTTTGGACTCCTCTTCCACGGCCTGACCTGCTCCGTTAAGGGAAATGAGTACAGCTAAATACAGGTCAGAGTCACCGGGTGATGAGCCAGGAGATGTGGGGAGTGAAAAGGATTCTTAAGAAACTCAATGAAAACACCAGAAGCCTCCCTAGATGTCCTGCAGTTGCTGGCTCTCTCCAGGGGACCATGGGTGCTTGTCAGTACAGTCCGTGCTCAGCCTGCACTGTAAGTCAGGTATCTGTAGAAATGTATGGCCTGTGGCTTCCCGGGCAGTGAGGACAAAATCCTGACCATTCAGGGGAACTGAACAAGATTTTGTTCCGTGTTTTCCCATTTGCAGGGAAAATAATCAGCAGTTAGCTAACCATAGGTGGTCAGGAGAACATTTTCCCCATAGACATGCACATGCACATACGAACGTATAGTTATCTCACTGGCTCTCCAAGCCTGTCATTGATTAGCTGATCCTAAGAGGGCTGAAATACGGGGGTAGGGGGGAATAAGCAGCCTTTTACTGCCCTATATTCAGATGTTCATATCTAAACTTGGCTTCAGGCTGGAGCACAGCAAGTGCTGGTGAGCCCCCATCCCCTCCCAAGTCTGAACCTTTGAAATATTGACCATGGTTTTTTTCCTTACCACTGGGTGTGGAAAGACATTTCAACAAAATGTTCATGTCATCTACAGAACTCGGGGTGGGAGTTTCACTTGCATGTTTTTTCTCCTAGTCATGAACAAATCTTAGACACACTTAGCTCAACTATTGACCCTCCTGATTTCATGAGTATAGCATTTCTATGGAAGCTGCAGTCAGGCTGAACTGGCCAAGGAAAAGACACATATTTTTTAAGCCCTGTCTACCTTGGAGACATTGACAGTGCTAAGAACAAATTGCTTGTGCTAACAGACTTGAAAAATGTGGCACATGGTTTCTCCCACTTCCAAAAAACTGCAGAGCCAACTACCGGTTTAGTCTGAACCACTTCACCCTGCTCCTATTTTATGTCAGTGTGGGGAGTACTGAGCAGAAATGTATTTCTGTTACTACCCTGTCATGTTCTGATGACCTTTCTACATCTTTCGGTTATTGCTCATATTGCTCACTGGGAAAAGGAGCTATGAAGCATCAGATGCACTCAGAGCAGCAGCAGAATATGATCATGGTTTGAGCACTCATGGCTTTGGGAAAGCAAGGAAGAATTAAAACCTGACTCCATGATTGGCCTGCAACCCACCAAGGGGCCAAAGGCACCTCGGGGCTCTGTTTCCCAACCTAGTTCAACTTACATGGGATGGAAAGGTAGTGATGACTGAAATCATTCCTCTTTGTCTTGGCATTTGACCACTGAAGAAAAACATGCCTTAGCCATCATTGCTACCAGTTGCTGCAATGAAGGTGCTGCTGATGTCATTAACAATTGCACACACACATATTCACCACTTTAAATGTGAAACAGGGACTCCTCACTGCATTCCTAGGCAGCATGAGTTTTTCCACACAGCAGCTGTGGTGCCTAGCACTAACCCCTCCAGGTGGGTTCATGGTACCTGCAGCCAGAACCGGGTCCTATTGACAAAGGCTCCCTGAAGGCTGCAACACACATAGCCCTTAGTGAGGCCAAGTCATGAGAGGTAGGGTAAGAGAGATAAGCCTTGCCTTCTGTTAGAATAACCAGAGGGTGTGCAGAGTTTTCAGCCTCCCTCTGTATGTCAGTCCTCTGGATAAGAAGGAACTAACGTCATTTCTGCCTGCACCCTTCTGGGACAGTCTGCAGCACGGGCAATAAAACTCCTGTGTCAATAAAATGTGAGGGCATCATTCTGCCTTTGCCTTGGGCTTATCCCTGTGTAATATGGCTGGTTTTGGTAGACGGACAAAAATCAGGAAGTGAGACCAGACTTGGGCCCGTGCATTAGAGAAGATCAAGTCTTGGGATAGGGCTTTTAAAGATATATCACTGGAAGTCATAGCCTTGTGCAGAAAGTCTTTATTTTTCCTGAGTTTTCCTCAATATCGGTAGAGTTTTGAAGATAACATTTTTTCAAAGTGAATAAAAAAGTAGAATAGCCCAGGAAGTGCATGGGAATTACCATATCAAACAGAGTTTTGCCTAGCAACTGCTATACACAGAGAATATTAAAACAGATGTTTTAACAGGAAGATCTTCATCAATTGTAGTTTTTGCAAACATGCACTCAGCAGTGGCCTTGAGAAAAGTGGCTCATCTTAGAAAGCAACCTTTTAAATGAAATTAAACTTAAATGTGCATGTGCAAGGTAGCGGAGAGCGAGCTGTGGCTTTCTTCCCCATGGAGGCATATTTTTTTATTGTTGGAGACTTCTTAAAGAGGGCTTCGGTATGTCTGGATGCTAATTGTTGAGTTGTCTAGACAGTGATGATATTATTACCAAGTTATGCACAGATACTCACTTTGTCACTGTTTCCAGTGCTGCCTACACATATTGCTTCACTGAGTACTGTTGACATGTGCAAAAGCTCCCTAGATATTTATTTTTCTCATTTAGACAGAGATACAGCGTGTTTTTGAAAACCATTATGCACTGAACCATTTCTAATGTTTGAAATGTCTTGTGGGTTAGAACTGAGGAATAATAAAGAGGATAAAAGGCACTGTGGGCAGAATTTGATGGGCTTGCTCCTGATAAAGACCAAAGTACCTGGGAGCAGAATGGGGAGATCTGAACATCTGCCGGATGTGTAGGACAATGGTATCTGCTCCTATCTGCTCCCAATATAATATGATGCACTACTTGTTCCCATGGCTTATATTCATCAGGGCCTGCACACATCTGGGGAAGAAAGAAAAGAAAAAACAAAACACCTTCTGAGACCTTAAGAAGGACTTTTGAGCATATGGTACTCAGGTGGCCATCTAGGGTGGTTTTCAAAGGTAAAAATTATGACTTGCTGGAGTCATACCATCATGCAGAAATGTGACCGTGGGCAGGCTAACCAGGGTGAAGTCACTGAGGAACCAGGGCACCTCACACAGGACTAAGAAATAGTCAAAGCTCCCCACGTCAAGTCTGTGGTCCTGAGTGCCACCTCCCATGCTGTGTTTGTCCATCATATTTCAAAGCACCTAAAGCACATAACTTAGCCTGCTCCTATCTCCACATGGCTTGTTGCATTTCTCACATGCCTCAGCTCAAATCAGTTCTCAGACGTGGCTTTCCTGAGACATCCTGTGGCATTCTCAGCATAGCTGACACCCAACAAAAGGAATGAGTGCCCTAAAAAACACAGCAGATGCTGCAGCTTTCCTTCAAAAGGACAGAAGTTGCCCTGCTTCTCTGCAGTTAAAGCACTCGCCCAGAGGAGGAGGTCTGAGCTTAATGCCCGCCTCATCCTGGGAGGGTTCAAATGTACATCTCTGCTTTCCAGAAAGATTCCCAATCAAAATTACAGGCTTTTGAGAAAAAGGATCTGCCTGTGCCCTTCTCACTGGAGCTGAGCCACTTGGCCCTACAGAGCTGTAGCCGAAGAAGGAGGGCAAACAAGAGCCAATAACCCAGCAATACAGACACATGAGAAAGGGATGCTTCAGTTCTAGTCACTGTTCCCAGACCATTTCTGCATTGTGCATCCTTATTGCAAGAACCTAAACTCAGGGCTCTCCTTCACCAAAGGAGCATCCTAACCACCAGCAGCCATGATCCTTCTTACTAGCTCTTCCTGACTCAATGAATCTCAACACCTCTTTTTGCTTTGCAGTAGATCATTTTGCAGACCAAATGTCTCCAGCCAGAGAGCCAGGACGTGCGTACAAGGTGTGAGTGTGGGAATGTCAATATGCTGACTTCTGTGGATCCCAGTCTGAGCCACCCTGCTCTCCCAGGCCTCATATTGGCATTGTGGGGGCCAAATCTAGAATTTTAGTTCCTTCCTGTACATTGGACACCACAGTATTTTATACTTCATTTTAGTGTCTGTGTCAACATTATGGTGTAGGTGTGGTTTCACTGAGTCACAGAATCGCTGAGGTTGGACAGGAGGCTGTTTAGTCCAACTCCCCTGGTCAAGCAGGGCCATCAAGAGCAGGTTCCTCAGGACCATGTCCAGCCCAGTTTTAAACACATCCAGGGACAGAGGCCCCCAAACCTCTCTGAGTACCCTGTTCCAGTGTTTGATCAACTTTACAGAAAAAAAAATTGTTATGCTTAAACAAAATTTCCTGTGTTTCAGTTTGTGCCCATTGGCTCTTGTCATGTCACTGGGCACCACTGGGAAGAGACTGGCTCCATCTTCTTTATATCCTCCCTTCAGGTATGTATACACACAGATAAGACGCACCTGAGCCTTGGCTCTTCTCCAGGCTGAACAGACTCGGCTCTCTCAACCTCTCCTTGTATAGCAGATGCTTCAGTCCCTTAACCATCTTTGTGGCCCTTCGCTTGAGTTGCTCCAGTACGGCTCTGTTGCTCATGTACTGGGAAACCCAGACTGAACACAGCACTCCAGATGTGACCTCACCAGTGCTGAGTTGAGAGGAAAGGTCACTTTCCTCAACCTGCTGGCAACACTCTGCCTGATGCAGCCCAGGATATTGTTGGCATAATCGTGCACACAATTGTTTGCTCATGTTCAACTTGTTGCCCACCAGGACCTGCAGGTCCTTCTCTGTAAAGCTGCTTTCCAGCTGGCTGGCCCTCAAACTGTGCTGGTGCTTGGGATTACTTCTCTCCAAGTGCAGGAATTGGCACTTCCCATTGTTGAAATTCATGAGGTTCATTTCTTGATGCCCAGCCTGACGTAGTCCCTATGAATGGCAGCACAACCATCTGAAGCATCAACCACGCCTCCCAGTTTTCTGTCATCTGCAGACTTGCCCCATCATCCAGGTCATTAATGGAAAGGTTGAATAGCATTGGCCCCAATATGGACCCCTGGGGTACAACACTAGTGACTGGCCTTCTGCTGGACTTCATGCCACTGGTCACAGTCCCTTAAGCCCTTATTAAGTCCCTTATTACTAGTCCATACTTACGAGTTTGCCTGTGAGGATGTTACTTGACAGAGTGCCAAAAGCCTCACCAAAGTCAATTTAAATTATATCTGCTGCTGTCCAACCACCCAACAGGCTATTCTTTTCATCACAGAAGGATATCAAGTTGGTCAAGCCTATTTCACCTTTGTAAATCTATGGTGATTACTAAATGAAGAGTGAGGATCTTATCACCACCTAGACACTGTTGGGAGGATCCATGTTTTGAAAACTGGGAGGAAGTCAGATGTGAGGAGCACAGTGCTCCAATGGCATTGTTGCAGTAAGCGTACAGGCAGCTTTAATAACACAGTGGCAAGTTCAACAGCTTTGATCATAAAGATCTATCTAGAACTTTCCTATTTTAAGTCATGCTGCAAGTGTAGCAAGACTTCTTCTGCACTTATTTCAACAGGTGCCCTATGCCCTGGCTTACTTTTTAGATAACACTGTGCAACCAATAAAGAAAATTAGTTATAAAACAACAGATTTGATCCATCCACTGCTGGACTGTAAGAGCTGGCCAGGAAAAAGTGCTTATACATGCTATACAGCCCTTTAGATTTGTGGCACTGACTGGAGAAAACTTAGGGGTACACTCAACAGTAATTGTTAAAAATAGTATAATAAATTACTTCTTATTTAGATACATTACATAAGCATACGTCATCGGAGGAACCCAAAAAGACAGCTTCCCTTCAAGTCATCACTGTGTATGATGGTGTTTCAAAGTCTACTGGATGCTCGTCTGCTTTGATTACTTTGTCAAACTCACGGTGACTTGGGTATGAGGATGTCTCACAGACAAAAATCCCAATGGAGAGAAAAATCGTTATTTTCTAAGAAAATAATAGGTATGGAAAAAGGTAGAAAGAGCAAGATTTATGCTGTTATGTCTGGGTTTTTATATAGATTTTGCCTGAGCTTTAGCAGTTTTTAGTACAGTTTAGTCAGATATCTTTCAGGAATGGTTTATGCATACCATTGAGGCAGAAGAGGTCCAAGCTCTTCAATCCAAGACTTCCTGAGATCCTACCTCTACTTTCTCCTGTGTAACTGGGTCAGAACCCAGTCTGACAGAGGCCATCACCAACCAGTCACTGCACACAGTAATTCTGCAAATATTCTCATGAAAATATCCCTCTTAAGTGCCATTCCAGTTAATTTTCAGATGCAGTTCTTGAGCTTCAAGGTCCTTTGGGCTTTTGAGGTAACCAGCAGGCAGTGACAAATTTATTCAAAATGAGCTTGTGGATTCATTTTAAGGGGAGGCTTTGGTAATTGCCTATGGCACAGGAAAGTCACTTCAAGTTTTGAACCAACAAACTGCAAAATAAACATGTATAGGTGGCATTTCCAGAAATTTTTCTCAATTTACCCTTACCCTCTCACCCTACTCTTTTAAGCTGTACTGCAAAGGACAGTCCTGGGTCATGGATGCATTGCTGTGGCACTTGCCCTTGGCTAGTCAGATGGTCGTTCTTGAGCACCTTCAGGCTGAGGAAGGTTTTACAGGAGAAAGTCTACTCTCGAGCACACGGCAACAGTATTAGTAGCTTCATCACCTTCTCTTGCAGTCCAACTCTCCACCGCTTTGCTTGTTGGGCTCTCATTATGCACATGCAAGAGAAGGGCTGGATACTACAGAGAGGGCAGGAGGCAGCAACAAACCTGGTGCTCAAAGCAACACATATATAACCAAGTGCATGATCAGGGCTGCAAAGGTACAGCAGTGCAGGGCTTCAACTCCTGCTAGACAACACCTAACAATTATACTGCAGACGTTTGGCAAGCAACTGCTTGTCAGCTGAGGCTACAGTAACCTGCACAAGAGGTGAAGTTCAGCAAATCTCAAGGTACTGCAGTGACAGTGTGCACATGTTACGACACTTCAGCTGGCAGGCAGTAATGCTTTCAGTTGCCATCATTTGATCTTTTGCAATTTGCGATGGTTGCACTGGCAAAGCAAAGGAGCCCAGCTTCCCTGCTGGGTCTGCAGGCTTACAGAAATGGGATAACAATGCAGGACATCACATATTTTTGTAGTGAGAATTAGCTGTAACTCTAAATGTACCAGTGAAAAGGATGTGCTGAGCATGCATGGGGATTTTTTACTTTTCAGAACAGAATTAGATTTGAAGGGTTCAAAAGGGTAGAGTCACCCAAGGAGATAACAGAAGTTTGGCTTTCATGATTGCTCTGTTTGCTGATCTAAATACACCGAAAATGACCATCTGTCTCTTTTTCATAAAAAGCAGAAATTGATACTTTTCTCCGTGAGTGCCAAAGAGATGTTTTGGGGTTTTTTTTGGTAGCTGGTCCCCACAAGAGCATTAAGTCACATCCTGTTCAGAAATTGGGACCTTGAAGCTGCGGTTAGAAAACTGAATCATAAGCTCCACTTTACTAACATTCTCCCTATTTTTATGTGGGATTTTTTTCTCTACTTATTTTCATTTCCCCTTTTGCCTTGCTATTTCCTTCTCTACACCAAGCATGCAAAGGTTGTTACTCGATACCAGAGGAGCACAGCCATATGCCCGTGCTATTTCTAAAACTGCACTTGGCGGGTGAGTGTGTCACATGCATTTGATGGGAGCGAGAGACAGAGATGGTGATGCCCTCATCCCCCCTTCCCAGTCCTGATGAAAACCATGTTTGATGCTGAACAAAGCTCATAGCATGACTGGCTTGAGCTGAAACAAGCCGCTTAGTCATTAATTTTTGTCCGCTCTGGTTAAGTTATGAATTACATCATCATTTGAGGAAAGTGCATGAAATTTAGACTAGTCTCTGTGTGGCCCGGTGGCTCAGGGCCTGGGATCTGGTTTTTGGCCGGGCTGTTGATGCTGGAGGAGGCACTTTGCTGCTCAGCTCCCCCTCCCACCCTTCTTCTGCCTGGGACCTTACCTGGCAAAACCCTCTCCCTGCCGGCTTGGCCACAGCGGCTGCCTCGCTGATGGAGGGATGGGGCTACCACTCTAACAAGCATATGACCCTCTTTTTGCCTGAAATAAGTAGACACAGCACATTTTTTCATGTAGGATCCTTATATTTAATATCTTCGTTATGCATTACTGAGCAATGCATAACTCATTCCCTGGTGAGTTAACCCCAGCGAGAGGAGTCAGAGCAAGACAGAGGTCCCTTAGCCTGCTTGCCTCCTAATTGTGGGAAGTGTCTGACCCGAGCATTTCCTGTCTTTATAGGAACCACGAAAACATATAAATTAAAGAAATGGCGTTTGTACTCAAGGCATCAAAACATTAAATGTTGCAGTACCCTATTACCTCACTGACAGTCCCCTCATCTCCTCTCGTTTACAGCAGCCTGATGCAGAAGTGACCCCTGAGCTTTGGCAGAGGGACACTGGAGTGACAGGAGGGGAGCCAGCCCCATGAGAGATGGCTTCACCATCACCCCTTTTGGCCATCTGGGTCAGAGGCATGACAAATGCCACCACCCATCCTGATAAGCATCCCCAGTCAAATTCACCAAATTATAGGGCAGCATTCAGACAACACAGAATGGAAATTGCAAAGTCATATTCCCATTTATTATTTGTATTTTTCGTTCATTTTTATAGCTATGCAGATGAATGTGCTATAATGTTAAATCTCCTGTAACTACATCCAGAACAACAGGAAAATATCAGAATACAATGGAAAGAGAAGTAGGAAAATTAATTTTTAAGCATCCCATTTTCTACTAAAGTATGGAATCTCCCTAAGAAAAGTCAGAACTACTTTTAATTTGGAGATAAGCATAGATGTAAAACTGTATAAATATAAGTAGGATAATTAGACCTATGCAAGGTTACTGTATTTCTCAATTTCAACATGGTAGCCTCAAGGAAAAGACAAGCATTTCTTTGACATGAAGCACATAAAAAAAAAATCTTCCATTGTAATACTAATTTAATACATTAGGAATGTTTTGTGTTATGGACCTATTGCTGTTATTCTTTGTTAGTTTGGAAGCCACACAAGTTTGAAGTCAATGGGAATTTTGTTCCTAAATTCAGTCAGGCTAGCATTGACTCTCTTACTGGTGCCTGGTTTTTCGCATTAGGGTTTTTAGTTTAGGAAAGAGAGTGTTTGAATATTAGGAATATTTTCCAAATGTGTTAAGAATAGTTGTATCAACAGCGCTGCCGGCTAGTGTTAAAATCTTGTGGTTAGAAGCAATTGGATGGTTTGTGACTAGTTTGTTCCTCCCATGTGCCATATATGCAAAGGTATTTTCATCTCATCATTCATTTTTTACAGTGGTTTATTTTGTGGTTGAGCTTACTCAGTTTCAAAGAGCAGAGCAGACTTTTTCTAAGGTTGACCCTTCTCTGGCCTTTTTTTTTTTTTTTTTGCCATTAAAATACTGGGAAAAATGAGCAGGATGCAGGATTGAATAAAATCAGCAAAATATGGATATGGATATTTTAAAGTAAATGTAAATGATACTAAAATGAACATAATGGTAAGTTCACAAAATAAGGCTTCCAAAATTAGGAAATGCCTGAAGTTGCTCTAATAAGATTAAGTTAACCTGCATTGCATATCAGCAATGAGATGCAGTATGATACTGATTAAAACGGACCAGCAACATGCAAACATTTCCGTTTAACAAGGAAGGAACAAAAGGATTTCACAAATGAAACGTCGATAATAATTTTGCCATTAGAGATTAGATTTATGGGGGGGGAATTTCCTGAGTTTGAGTTGCTTGACTTCAGACCACTAAAGTTGCATTCATTGTGAGGCCACTAGTGTTTCTCTGTTTACCGTTTCTTATACTTCTTAAGCCTTCTGTAAAAAAGCTACAGTTTAGGTTTTAGAGACTGAAAGCCTGTGATTGTTTTAATGTTCCCTGACTGCAAAAGTGAAGGAATGTTTTCCAAGGTCTTCAGAAATGACATATCTTCAGACAAAAAAAAAAAGTATATAAAATTTCAGTTGAAAAAGCAGAGATTTTTGGTGTGTGAAAACAGGCAATTATAATGGAATTAATTTTACTCTTTAATTAAACTAGTGACATGACACCAGTAGTGGTTCTAGTACCAATTGAGTATACAACCCTTATTGTTGTTCTTAACAGAACCAGGTGAAAAGTCACTGAAAAAAATAATTCACTCAGCTCCATAACAAAAAATACTTTTCAATGGAATTTTCATCATTTTTGCAAATTTTAATGAATTCATAGAGAATTTTATAATTTAAAAGAAACTTTCTTTATCACAAACTGTGATATTCACATGAACAGATTTTTTTTTCCTGCCAACCCCCTTGTCATATTTTTCACTCGTTCTGTTATTCAGTGATTTCCCTTTATGGCTGACTGTGGTGAGCCAGCTAGCTAGTATAATTCAAAATCACCTTCATCGAAAGTCTCGGTATGGCATTCTTAAGGAGTTTTGCTCAGAAGAAATGATGATCATTGGTTAACTTCTTTGGTTAAATTATTGCTTCATACAACTGACTAAATCTCTTTTCAGCTTAGAAGCGAGAGCTGCCTCTCTGTTACATCCCAGGGAGTTTGTCTGGCTGATGCACACCACAGAAACTTTTCAAAGAGTTATACACCACATATGAAATACAAGAGTAATGTAAACATTTTCACTGCTGCCAAAACCTAAGAGGCCTGCTTGAAAAAGTGAAATGCACACTTCTCTTTGCTTTTTCCTACTGGTTCTTGTCAAAATATTCAGTGTTAACATATATCAAACTCTTAACGTTTGGTATTTTCTACTGGTGATAATCCATCACTGCAGATACCCTAGCATTATTTACTGCTGTTAACCCTAGGATATGGGGCTGTTTGGAGAAAACACAAGTAAGCCTACACCATACACTCCTCGAGCCTTTTCCTCCTGCTGGAAATAAAAATAGGTGAGTAAAACCTGGAGCTGCCCTGTGTGAAGTCAGCTGCTTGGTTTTGTTTAGCTTGCGAAAGAGATGCAAATATCCACCCGGCCCCTGCAGCAGCGATGTTTATGTTGCAAACAGCACATTTTTGTCCCAGCCTGTGGCTTCCCACTGCCACCACAGACTGTGGCATTTTATCTGTCAGTGATGGCCTCTTGGACTGTAATTACAGTACACGGCCGTGTTTCTCCCCCTATCACCAGCATTATTATACTCTATTGGTTTGTGGTTTCCCAACTGAAACTTTAGCTACCTACTGGTTAAAAGTTGCACATTTTGATGAAGCATAGTTACCACGTGCCACCTAAGTCTGTGGGACTAAAGGTACTAAAATAGTCACAGCCAGGAGTTTGCACAGCATCTCTCTCTCTCAGCAAGGTGTTTATATCACCAAAATGAAAAAAATACTTCTCCAGGAAAATGGTTACTGGCCGGATAAGGTTATAATTTACAGCATACCACATGCTACTTGCACACATCAGGAGGATAACTTTCATACATGCAGAAGAAGGATGGTCTTGTGGTTCAAACCACGGGAACAGGACGCTGGCAATCAGGGCTCCGTGACTCCAGATAAAGTGCCACCGCGCCACTCTGCCTCAACTCTGGTGGCTGCACCTCCTCTTCTGTTTTTTGGGAACCGCAATGCCTCCCTGGCTGGGATGCTTCCCTGCTCCCTCCTTCCTGGGACCCTGGTACAGAGGAGCCCTGACCTCAACCACCACAGCAACAGCAATGCTGCTGTGTGGTGCCTGCCACGTGCATGGTGCTTGCTCTGCAGCCCTCAGCAGCTGGTGATTTTTCTTCGTCGATGAAGAACCACTGTGTTATTATCAACCCGGTTCCAGTCCTAGCTGGGCAACTTGAGATGAACTTAAAATCTCAAACTAAGATGAAACATGTGTCCTAGATACACAGACATTACAGCAAAGGCATTTGGAATTATAGTGCATGAACTAATTTCATTTTTGTTTAATTCAAAACCCATTCTAGTGTGACTGTCTAATAGTTTGACTCAAGATTAATAGATCTTTACATAGTTGAGGGGAGACTATCATTAAAGCTGAGCATAGCCTGAAAAAGTCCACAAAGATTTATGTGCACATATGTGGAGCAGTTCTTTTTAACTGCAAAAATCTCCCTTAGTTTAAAAAGAAGGAGTCTATAAAAGCAAGAGGAGGAAATCACTCCAGCTGGACAGGCTAACAGAGGATGCTGGAGCGCTCAGTGCTTCCTATTATGCAATCCAGCCATTGGATCTACAGATTAACCTGGTCACCATGCATCACCTCGGCCAGGGTGGTTCAGTAACATTAGGTTTGACTCTTGCTGCTTTCTGTAAACAAAACACTGTCCTGGCACCCTGGAGGAAGGAGATCTGAAAAGTCAAAACAAGGGAGAGCCACATGACTCTCCGCTGCTACCAACCAACATAGGTCCACTGCTTCACATACTTCTCCGACTGACACCAACTGAGGATCCAGCTGTCTTGCTAAGCACATTAAATCTTGCAGTGCTGGCTGGAAAAAAAAATGCATCTTTCTTACATTTTTCATTCCTGCCGCGGAGATGCAATTGAAGTCTAGTCATGCTCTTCATGGGCCATGATCAATTTCTTCCTCCTGGGAGCCACAAGGTGGTCATACAACTCAGTGCCTCTGCTTCAAAACCATTTGAACCAACCTGTTTCCCACACTGAGCTTTGAATGCTTTGCGAGGAGCAGGTATCAGCAATCCATCGCACAAAATAAACCTTATCTACCAGCTACTTGAGGATAAATAAGTTGAGAACTTTTGGAAGAGGAGGAGAAAGTTTGCAACTTTTGAGACTTTTCTTACATGAAGATGCTTGTTTGGTACCTGTGGTAGTTAAATGTTAAGGGCTGTAATGGCACAGCTTTGACCTGGAGGTGGCTGAGAGACCTACCAGCTCAGGGTAGGTGCCACGCAGCCTCCAGCCCTGCTCAGGCTGTGTGTCAGTGTGGAGCTGGCATGTGGGGCCAGGAGCAAGCATCTCCCACCATCTCCTCAGGGCCAGGGCAGCAGTGTCTCCCAAGGGGCAGCAGGGCAGCTCGCTGCTGGCCTGAGAAATCCCGCCTGTGCTGCCCAAATACTTCAGATGACATCTGCTCTGCCAGAGCAGTGTCTCACATTTGAGGTTTGGCGACCAGGGCCAGTCAATCTCTGCCTGCGGTGCCGCAGCTGCGTGGCTGGCCGGAGGGGACGGCGGGGAGAGGGAGGATGCTGGCCGGGTGCAGAGCTTCCCGGAGCCTGGAACAGCTGATCTCATGGCTGCTGACTGAAAAGCGGATGTGAATTGGCAGCTAGGCTCGCTCAAAAGGCAAGCCAGGCCAGGAGTCTGTTGTGCTTGAATATCTGTCAGGATGATAGCTGACCTCCCTGTGTTAAAAATAGGACTGCTGGGAGAGGAGGGAAGAGCAAGCACAAAAGGGTGAAAACACCCTAGCTGAGATTTTCAAAGAGATAGCTGTCCAATTCCCCCTAAAATTAGTAGGTAATGGGTTTCCAAAACTCTCAGGCACTTAAAAAAAAAACCAAACCACAGCTATTTTTGAAAACTGCAAAGGCAGAGGTAGGAATGGATGGTACAAACCAACAAAACAAACTGGTGGATTATACTGAAGAAAAAATTCATTTCTTATCTGTAGACTCTGAGCTTGGTGGCAGGGTAAATTATCAAAGCAGTTGTACTTTCATGAGCGATTAATCCAGTATGAATATATTTAATCCATAGTAAAATCAATTGTAATTTAATCCTGTCTCATGATGATAGAAAGAACAGAAAACACTTCCTGAGGCCAGAATCAATACCCAAAATGGTAGAGAGTTTTAAAGATACCAGTCTGGAAAATAAATACCTCTATTTTGTCTCAGCTGAGTCAAAGAGATGATTCATATGAAATATATGTACTTTTCATTAAAGAATTATCTTGCTCTAAATTTCCAAAAGGTTTGCTGCCCTCCTCCCCAAGCCTGACACGCAGTAAAGCATGCCTTTAAACTGCTGTGAATCTTTACAGTGACCTTTGGTCTCCTGGTGCTTCAGCTTTCAACCCCTGTCCTCATTAGGAGGCTCCTATTTTTGTGACATAAACTAACAAGGATGAGGGGACAAATAAAGCAGCACATTCCAGTGTTAGCATCCAACTGTGCCTCTGCCCATAAGCTTTCCCTCTCATTTTCTCCCTCTCATTACATTTATGCATCCAGTGCTCTCTGGGAAGACATCCAAAGGTACTCGGCATGTCACCGTACATAGTTAGAAATGCAGATGCAACACGCAGGGGACAGAAGGGCTGGGACCCGGACATACCTGCCACTTCTTGTGACTGGGGAAGCACCATGCATGGAAATAACCCCACTACCTACAGGGCAACCCAGGACCTTAAGGAGGAGCAGAGCAGGTCAGAAATAAAGGCAAAATTTGGCCTTCTGATTTTAAAAAGGATCTATATATTCGAGCCACAGATGACTTATAAATACTTGTTTGGCAATAACCAGTTAGAGAGCACATTGTGACCCCCAAGGGAGTGGATTAAAGTGAAGATGTCGACATGAGACATGCTGTTAATGCAACATTTCTGAACTTGATTTTCTTGTACCATCAAGAGTGCAATATGCCAGAAACCTGATCCCTGGGGACCATTCAAGGGTGAGCTCCTAAAGAATGCCGCTCATGCCAGTCATTGCTGCAGATGGGATGACTTGTTTACCGTCTGGAGTCACTCCCCCATTCCTCTGCCTTCTGAAGTTAAAAGAGTGCTGCCTGTAATAATTTGTTTTGCTTTTCTATAAAATTGCTCCCTAAACTTAAATACAGCATTCCAAAATGAACCGAAATATCACTGCTCTTATCTCTTCACTGTCTGGCTTTGTGCAACATTCTCCATGACAACCAGTAGCAGCAAGCAACACAACCAAAGCCTAAGACAACAGCAGGGTGTATAAGCACCAACATAAATAAGGAGAAGCACAACTAATTTTTATCTATGAAAAGTAACTTCCTAAGCAAAGATGCCACTTTCTTCCAGACTTCATTAACTTCCTACTGAGTAGGTATTCTGGAAATGTCCCACAAAAAAATGGCCGTCTGTCTGTCTGTCTATCTATCTATCTATAGATACAGACTGCTAATAAAGAATTGCCTTCTACTAGAAATGGGAATACTTAACTTTTTCTGCAGATACATATATAATAGTTTCTGTTAAGTTGCTGTATGCAATGCGTAGCTTCTTGCACACAGCTCTTAGCAGTGATCTTTCTCATCATGTTAGAACAGAAATATTCAGTCTCAAAAATACTTTCTCAAAGTAGCATTTTTGGTTTAGGTTTTGGGTTGGGTTTGGGTTGTGAGAATGTAATATTCAAAACGATTGTGGAAAATACAAGTGGCTGTTTCTATCACAAACTGACTGCTTTGCCCCTCTTACCATTCCTGTGACCGCTTCTTCTGATCTCAACAGCAGTCAACGATGACAGAAAGTGACATCACAAACTGCAGTGTGATATCACTAACAAAAGGGTTTTTCAGTTATCGTGCTATCAAACCTCACAGGTAGAGAGTCCTGGTGATAGGACTGAGCAGCCGTGCTGCCTTCTGCAGATGACACCACACATGCACAGGACAGACAGCAGAAGGAGCATGTTAAGGATCAGCCAAGGGGAACAGCATCGTTAGTCAGAGGCTGTCGCCTCTTGCCTGACTGCACGATAGGAATCGCTGCAGATGGGCAAGTCAGGGTATATGTCGTGTGATGCTGCTGTGCCGTGGCAAATTTCTGTACATGCTCCTTTTGACCCCAGGGCTTGGCTCCTCAGGGTGGGTTGCCACTTCCAACAGGATCTTCCTCTGATAGCTGTTTCAGCTGCTGCACACAAACCGCCTTGTCTGCTCCAGAGCATGGAACCGGCCAATTAGTGGGGAAAAAAAAAGATTTTTGCACAGCTGGCAGCCAGCACAACTGTCTGTTAAATTTGTTTATGCCAAGGCCCTGAGCAGCTCCCACTGTACTGTAATGCACTGCAAGGACTTTGTATTTTTAGGAGGAGATGTACCTTTGTGCAGAAAGGTGTGATGAGCCTCATGTGTGACTTAAGTCCTTTTCAAGCCTCTAGACTGATCATAAAATTTGATTATTTACACATTAGTTATTTCATTTCCAATCCCCAGTACCATGTTCCACAAGCAAGAGCATGAGCACCATGGCAGAAGGTTTCACTGCCTTGAGTTCAAAAGCTGCTGCGTTCTCCATGCTGATTAACCATGAAAGTTATAAGAAAATACTATTCTTATTTGTTTCAGCTTTTTCATCACTGAGATTTATATTTCCCACCGTAAGTGAGGCACAGGCTGTTCTTGTTTTTCTGTAAGGAAATACCCAATAATTTTGCCTTGGAAATTTTATTTGTCTACCAGAGAATGCTCAATTATGAAAGCTGAAAAGACAGACAAATTCAGTGGACTTTTTTCTATTTTAAGAGTCTTTGATGGTGTGAACACCTCACCTTTTTTAAAAAAGAAGCCAATATAAGACTGTTCTGAGAGAGCATTGACCATTGTTTCAACAGAAGTGAGTCACGGTCTAACTCTTCCAAAACAGTGTATATGTGCATGGGAGGGGGGGTGATGCGCCCTAGACGCTACTGTAATCTGAGAAAATGTCTGTAACAACCAACACTCTCCCTAATGAGACCTCAGAATGTCTTGATGATCTTCTCTAATTGCTCTATATAATTAGAAGATGCTGCAGCCCCACTCTGCACTAAGGATGAGCATTTCAAAAATGCTAATCTGCAACTTGTATGAATACAGCTCTAATTGGACCGGGGGGGTTGGTGGTTTCGGGGTTTTTTTTTCAATCTTGATTATTTAAGGAAGAAAGCAATATAAATCAGTGGCCAGATGTATTGATTATCAAATTGCTAACATAAAGCACCACTGAGCAACAAAACTGCCTGTATGACTGCATTAAAAATGGTTGTTTGCTGTCAGGATTTTACAGGAGAGTTAGTCTGTATTGAAGTTATCTCACTAATGTGCTGATCCTTTTGGTTCGTGAGGGGATTTGCACTGTTATCAAGGGACCAACAATGTTTCTTCATACTTCACTTGCCTCCACTAAATGAATAGGTCTTTCGAAAATTCTCACTTTCAGGGACCACACAAATAACCAGAAAGATCAGCTGTAGAGGCAGCTTAAAAAACTGTAAATGTTTATGATGAAAACACATGCAGGTCTGTCAACCTGGCTTGCAGAGGTAGTGGACCTGGGTCCTACTCTGCAGAAGGAATCTCCAGTGAGGTTTCTGGGCCCGAGGGAGTGGGTTTTGCTCCTCCGCATCCCCAGCAGACACAGCCACTTCGGAAAACGCCATCCTAGCCCCCAGTGCTGGTCCAGACCACCCCCTGAGCTGATAGAAAAGGGAATACAGGGTCTGCCATTGTGCCTGCTGCTTTCCTAGCTCCTGGCACTGCTGTACCGCTGCTGCAGGTACAACCACCATCCGCCTTGCCGCTTTCAGCTTGACATCAAGACAGTGCCTGTGGCAGTCATGGCCTCAAGTGGTTCCTGTGGCATCACTGGCAGCTCTGGGCATTACTGGTGTGGAAAGGGTGACATGTGAGGCCAAAATGTTAATGTAAAGATCAGCCAGCCTGATTTCACTTTTTTTTCCTTCTCAATCTTTCCAACTAGGACAAGAATGGTTAATGCAAAGCTGTCCTGGCTTCAGCTGGGATAGAGTTAATTGTCTTCCTAGTAGCTGGTACAGTGCTAAGTTTTTGAGTTAGGTATGAGAAGAATGTTGATAACACACTGATGTTTTCAGTTGTTGCTAAGTAATGTTTAGTCTAAAGTCAAGGCTTTTCGGCTTCTGATGCCCAGCCAGCAAGAAAGCTGGAGGGGCACAAGAAGCTGGGAGGGAACACAGTCAGGGCAGCTGACCCAAAGTGGCCAATGAAGTATTCCATACCGTGTGACATTTTAGGAACTGGAGGGGGCATTGCCACTCGGGGACTAACGGGCACGTCGGTCAGCAGGTGGTGAACAATTGCATTGTGAATCACTTGTATATTCCGACCCTTTTATTATTACTGTTGTCATTTCATTAGTGTTATCATTATTATTATTAGATTCTTCTTTTCTGTTCTATTAAACTGTTTTTGTCTCAACGCACGAGTTTTAGTTCTTTTCCCGATTTTCTCCCCCATCCCACTGTGTGTGTGGGGGAAGTGAGCGAGCAGCTGCGTGGTGCTTAGTTGCTGCCTGGGGTTAAACCACGACAAAAGCCAATGTTGTAAAAGCTGTGTTTGCTTTTTCTTCTCTCCCCTTTTCCAAGGTGGGCTCCCCATCCCTGGCAAGGTTTCCCGTCAGAGTTGAGCAATGAGACACAGCACTGCCCTTAGCTGGCCTTGCACTGCAGTGGGATCCTATGCCTAGTTAGGCACATAAGAAGGTACTTCACAACATATGTGCCTCCCTTCACCGCTTTAAGCTAGAAGGGTAATACTTACTCATGGAGGCTGCCAAGTCCTTTAACGTGCTGTCAGACTTGATCAGTCACAAGCTCCTTGCCATAGATCGGGTTGCATTTATCTCCATGCTGTACTGATGGTTGCAAAAGATGCGTAATATGACTTTTCTCTCAGGACTAGATTTCTTCTCGGTAGCAGCGTGGCAGTTAGACTGCACAGCTGACAGAGATTAAAAGACACTGTTGTTCTCTAGGTTTGCTACTGGAAAACCATGAAATCTAGAGCACTTGTTTCCATCATGTGACTAAATTATAAGCAACAGAAATCTTGAGTTTTATCATGGAAAACGTCTGTCAGCCCTATTATCTGACATTGCCTAGTGTATCTATACTTCCACAAGCAACTGTGCGGAGAGACAGGCTTGACAAGAAGAACCACATCCACAGCACACTATAGGCATTTATAATAGCTCATTTGCTGGAATATTGGCCAAAAAAAGGGTGAGGAAAGGAGTATGAGCACAGACAAGGCAGCCTTATTACCCTTTCTGATCACTACCATCAGCAAAGCTTTGTGGTGTTTGCCCCATTCCTTCTTTTTTTTTTAATGATTTTTCTTTAGGAGCACAAAAGATATGGGAGATAGAATCTAGCACTTCATCATCTCTCTCGTAATCTCTTTTATCGAAAATGTGTTAATTTGGAAAAATAACAAGGAGGATAAAAGGATGATTTATGAACACACATAGACTAATAAATAAGCTTATAACATTGCAAAAGAGCCATTGTTAAATATGTTTTACATTTGAACGGCTATAAAATTTTTAAAGAAAGCTCTGGTGAATCTGGTTTTAATGAAGTCTTTTGTCTCTCCAAGGCAGCATATTCCATGTGGAGAAGGTTGTTTTCCCCCCCCATTTCTGATATCGTTAACTCTCACAAAGATAGCCAGGGCACTTGTTATAGCTGCTGTATATTGTTCTTTTCAAAAGGAACAAGAAATCCCACTATTCAACACATTCCCTTAGCATGCACTTGAAGTGGTGGCTGCCAAACAAAGTGGCAAGCATGCAAAGTTGGGATCTTTCCTGAGCAAACGGTCAGTGCCAAAAATATGACTAGCAGTCCCAAAGGGGTGAAAAATACAGTATCTGTCCTCTGTGTTCATGCGTAGGGAGCACATGCAGGCTAGCTGTCCTTTCCAAAAGCTTTGCTTTTCACATCCCTAGATCCCAGCCCTTCTGACTTGTTAGTCTTTACCACCATCACCTCCCGATTCCCTGCTCCGTCTGCTGGCTTCCCAATGATTTCCTTGACACTCAGGTGTATAACTTGCTGGCATTTTTTTTTTCTGTGTGCTATTCCCCAGGGTAAAAGACACAATTTGTGTGCCAAAGTTTTAACTGTGCTGGTCAAAATAAACACAAACACAAGCCCCTGAGGTTACGTATGCATTCCAGCATTTGAAAATGAGTAGTACTCCTCAAAGTGTTAACTACATTTTAAAATTAAAATGTTAACTGAGCTGGTTATAAAAGCAGGTCACATGATGAAAACCAAAGTCTGTTGTGAATGCAAAATGTCTGTAACTGATGTGGAGGTTGTTTGTCTCTAGCTTTTAATTAAAATTTTGAGCACAAAGGGCTATTCTAGTCTAGAGGATACAAACAGAAACACCCTCATAGAAGTAGTAGTTTGAAAGGTAGAAATTTAGGGTGCTGCTCTTCTTTTTATTTCAGTGAACCACCAAGCTCTTCTCACTGGAGCTTGGGTAGGAAAGAGTCCATTAGTTCCTTGACAGTTTTTCTTTGTCCCAAATGGCAGGCAGGGCCTACATGTGAGTAGCTTCTGATCATCCCACACACCTTTTTAGGTTGGTTATCCACTGCACCTTTTTTACAGCCCCCTGAGCATTCAGGTATGCCCTGTGCATCCTGTTGTGGGATAGCTTCATCCATGGTTTCTCCTTACCCTCACAATCTGCATATACTTTTGCCTGTTCCTCCAAATGGCAGGCTGTATTTCACCTGTCTCACAACTAACTCGAAAGCTCTCAGTAAGCAATCACGTGTCTTCACACCATTTCTGCAGCCCATGAGTGTCCTTCCATGTTATTAATCTGGGAATTTCTTCAGCAGAGTGGACTCTGAGGATCAGCTCTTCACCTTGAAGCCCAGGACAATATTGGCTAACAGGCCCTTTATTTCTTTTGTAGGCTTTTTGGGGAAAATTATTTTTCTCTTAGTTTTCTCCCACCACTGTGAACTTTTCTAGGCCTAGTTAAAAACTCAGAATTAGCCAAAAGCCCTCTGGCTCCACCACAGCTGAAGAGGATGACATTTTTGCCAGTGCTCACCAATTCAGTATTTGACTCCATTGGCCTCCCTGTACATGGTAAAACCTTAGGGCAATAGAGCAACAGTGTGAGACTGGAGCATCAGCGTGGTAACTGAAGGAAAAATTGGTGAAGCCTCCTCTTCTTGTCCTGTAAGGGAATGTGGACGTAAGGTGCTCCTAGCAAGCTTCTTACCCTGAAAAGAAAAGATGAGAGGAAGAAAGGAGCTGTAACTTGGAAGATGTGTGCGGTGAGTCATAAAACCTCTTGGGGATGCTTCTGAGGTAGAGCATCTCATGTGTCATCCTTCGCTGGTGGCTGCGGCTGAAACAGGGAATCTGGTCCTGCAGGGATGCATAGCAGCTTGCAACTCACTAATTGGCTTTGAAATGAAGGGTGGCCTTTGGCATGCTGTAGCTCTCCCTTGGCTGCGTGGGTGTTAGCTTGGCAGTAACTTTAAACTACTTGCATACCCTAGACCTGCTCCTTGCCCTTCCCTTTCTCCTTCTAAAAAAGAATGTGTTTATTACCCCTTGGCATGCCCAGCAATGGCTTTGCTTCATCTGAGTTTGTGCCTTCTTTGGCTAGAGAAGCACTCTCTCCCATCCTCAAGATTTTCATTTGGAGCCCAACATGAGCTGCTCATGTCTAGCAGGTTTCACACTACCCTAGTACATCGCATGGGAAATCTACATTAGCAGCAGGTAAACATTTACTGGACCCAGTTCAAAGGCTCTGAATGGTGACTGAGCAGAGGCTGCAGAAGGAAAACAGCCACGGTTCACAAAGCTGGTATCCCACCCACCTCACAGGGCAGGGAATGGACGGGCCACGCACTGGAACATATTTTCAGCAGTACAGGCCCAGGATAATTTATGAGAGCTTATAATGCTAACTACTAATGTTAAAAATGCTATATCCTGTGTAGAGGTGGGCAAAGTAATGAAGCATTAAGTCTGGCTGCAGCTGAAAACCTGGCCCTGTCTCGGCTCCGTGCCCATGAATGAGTGAGAGTCGGGACAGAGCCAAAGCACTGAAAACTGTCTGGCATCGCTTCCTGGCGGTCACGGCGACCTGAGGTGCATGCACGTATGTGTGCATGTGCATGTGCATGCATGTGTGTGTGCAGCATTACGTACTGTTCATGTTTTCATGCTGCACGCTCAGATCCAAAGATCTGATGATGTTTTTGCCTCACGGGGCTAAGACAAATGTTTGGCTTGTCATAGCCTTAGCTATACCTTCAAACCTTTTGGCTTGTCTCAGAGTAATGCTTAGACATAATTGCAGACATCTTTCAGCAGGGCCTATCTCCAGGACTGCAAGAGAGAATGAATCGTTTCTGCCCCCCAAAAGGTAAACTGCTGCTGAACTCTCAGCACTGTGTTCACCTGCTTGATGAAACATGTTTTGAATTACATAAGACTAAGTGATATTTAGTTTCCCAAGCAGCAGTGGTGAGAGGTTTGCACCTAACAGGAGATTATCCCTGAGCCACTTTTGTAGTTGAAGAAAGCCTAAAATGCCAGCATTTGCATTAGATTTTGAACGGCTTGGAGGTGGGGACTAGCATTTCCACTAGCTTTTTATAAAATCTGAAGTGATTTGCAAAACCTGGGTCCAGATTTGCCCCAACTTGGGGCAAATATCAATTTCTTTTCCAATACAAGATAGTCTCTAATTTTTTGGAAATGTAAAAAAAGACTTTTTGATAACTCACATTCTTTGAAGTTGGACGTTTCTAATGTTGGGAATAGATGAGACTGAGTTTTGCATGTGAATTACACGTATTTCGAATTCAGAAACATCCACTTATATTTTGAATTCACATACATCCATGTAAACCCTTTTTTTTTTTCACATTGAGTGATAGTTGCTAGGTTGCATATGCTTTCAATGCAAACAATAAGCGAGTGGTGAAGTCATCCAAATCCCAAGCTCAAACCACTCATGAGTTCCTCTTTTTGAACTCAAGTACTTCTTGCTGACTGCCCACGAGTCCCAGTCCTCATGCTAAACACCCAAGGGGCTCTCAATGATACTGGTCTTTTCACGTGCTTCTGCACTCTTTCATCTGCAGAGGGAAGTGCCAATAATTGTGCGATGTGTTTTTCAACCTATTTTGGGGCTGGGTTTTATGCACTGTAGAAACTATAGACTTTATGTATCTGGGCTTTGTTGGGACGCTTAGTGTCTTCAGGCTCTGGTAGGAAGTGGGAGCTGTCCTGTGACTCAGGGAATCAGGAAACATGTATTCTCCACCGGTCCATGTTTGCGGGCTCGCTGGGCAGCCTTCAGCTGTTGGCTTACTTTTCCACGCTCCCATCTCTGCAATAGAGGGATGATAACAATTCCCCCCCTTTTCTGCAAAGCCAGGTACTAGAGTTAGATACTACAATCAGTGACCACATAACATGGCAACGATTATATAAAACTCTCCGCTTCCCAGCCAAACACACACATACATGTGTCAATGCACACAAACCCTTCCCGGTATGCTGTAGGTACACATATGCATTTCTTCCCCCTATGCACGCAAGCATGCACAGTGCTCTCTTAGGTATTTAGAGTGCTGGGGAAAAGGCAGGCTGGACTGAAATTAATTTCAGCAGAAAGACTAAACAGATTGAAGTTGAAATAAGGATTTTCCGTGCCATATGCTTGGGAAAACATTTAATTCAGTTTCATATTGAGTACAACAGCAGAGCATTCTTAAAAAGGCACTTTAAAAAGCTAAAATTATCCCCCCCCCTTTTTTTTTTTCAATGTATGGGAAAGCTTTACTTAGAAAACAAACTTTCCCTTGTGCTTTAATTGGCTGAAAACCGTGTGGGTTTTTTCCTGATTTCCACTTCAACCTTTGTTTTGCCCTGCCTAAAGGTGCGCTAATGTTGTGGTCAAGACACTTGCTCAGTCCTGTCTTTATATTGTGTTCACAGGCAAGATCTGTGAAACAAGGACTGGGGAACAGTCAACAAATTTTGTATGCCTTAAGAATCGTGAATTTTGCTTAAAAGTGGAGAGTTTTAAAAATGAAAATATTATGTTTACAGTACTTTCTATTGGCTTTTTGTTTACTTGTTTTGAGGTGGGCTTCTGGGTCTTTAAAATTATCTGCCATGAAAGCCAGCAGGGGAAAAAAAGCCATGACTGTCGTGTTCAGTGGCAAGAAAAATGCCATTATCAAGAGAGTCAGGATGAAATACAGAGTGGGAGTCATGACAATCCCCTCTTTCTGTGTTGCCCCATTTATATCCCAGCTGCTTGGGTCCAGCCAGAAAAGGGGCAAGGCTGAAAAGCTTGAGAAGAACAAAATGGGAAGTCGAATGCAGGTGTTAACAGGGACGACAGGCTGTTACAGCAGGCGCCACAGGCAGTGAAATCCAAGCGATCTAAAGCAGGAGAGAGGCACTCAGTGACTGCTGAAATTTGACTGAAATAACTTGGCGACCTGGGCAGGAGATGTTTTACCCAGTTTGACTGTTTTTAAAATAGCACAGGCTTACCCCTTCAGACAAACAAAACGAAAAGACTATCCTGGTCTCTGGGGCCAGCTAACTCCCGCTGTTCAAAAGCTTTAAGCCTGTGTTGACTTCCAGTCGGAGCCACTGAAAACACGCAGGAGCCACTGGAACCCCGTAAGAAAGCCTGTTTGGTTTTGGTTTTTCTTTTTTTTTGGGGGGGAAGCTGAGATAACCAAGCCGTTACCGGGGGTTTGCCCGGCTCCCGCGGCACCCAGGCTCTGCCCGGCTGCAGTACTGAGGCAGGCTGCTTCTCATGGCAGGCCTGAGATTTGGCTGCCATCTATCGGTCCCGGCCCCGAAGAGCGCCGGCCTCCCGCCGGCGCTGCGGGGCCGAGGAGCGCCGGGCCGCCGGGAGACGTCGGCCCCTCCCCGGGGCGGCATCTGCGGCGGGCGGTTGGGGCCTGTGGGGAGCGGGGTCGCCACGCCGCCATCCCACCCCTGTGCCCGTTTGCAGGGCCCTTCTCAGCCCGGCCCGAGGGGCAGGACGGTGCTGCGGTGCGCCGGGGAGTGCCTGCGCCTGCCCCTCCGGGCAGCGGGACGGGTGCTGGGCCTTCCTGGGGGATGCGGCCTGGAGCTCGGGCCGGGGCTGCTCCCAGCACCAGTACGCGGGGGTGAAAACATGGCTGCCGGCGGCGGGTGGGTTCGGACCAGTGAGTATGCTTTGGTGGCCCCTAAAGGGCCGCAGAGACATCGGCTGTTTGAGTCCCCAGCCAAGCTTCTTCTCACTAAGCCATGCATTAATGAAGCGTTGTTTATTTGGTGTTACATTTGAATCTGTATTCCCATTCTGACTCCTTACACAATAGTTTTTAGGCCAACAACCGTGTACCAGTGTAAATATTACAACATCTTTTGGCCAGATTCAATAAGAAATGCCTTCTGTAACCACGCCTGGCTGTTGCTTGATTCCTGAGAAAAAAAATCAGTGACTGTGTGTCATGGAATGGTTGTTTTGTTTTTCTACAGTCCACTTTCATGGTAAGCCAAATGTGTTTTCAAAGCCAGGATCTGTGATCTTAAAATTCATGTGACATGAAAGGCTGTGGTCATTATTTTCTTTACTGAACCAGTCTGTGATATACTGTGAAATACTCCCTACAACACTGCACATAAATGCCTAGTATGGAGGGAGCAGGTTTGGTACCACTGCATAGAAAGTGCTATTTTAGCTCCTGGGACCCTGTGTCCATATTGCACGGTCTAGCCCCACTGCTCACTCATCCTAACCTTAGCCTGCTCTTCCCAGCTCAGCCCCAGGACAAAACCCCGCCAGGCTGCCTACTCCAAACCTGCTCAAGAAGTCTGGTCATCCACTAAACAGGGTTATGAAGATTTAACTCTTAAATGTTGGCAAAAAAAATCACTGCCTTGTAGTTGCTCTGTGGGCTGATCTTAATTTTTCTGTGCCTTCATCTTTTATATTTTGCTGGATTCCTTCTCCTTGGGTGGTGCATAACTTACCGAGAGCGCTCACTGTTCTTCACCAGCGTGGTCGTGTACTATTTTTTATCATTCCCCATTTTGTAGAAACCAAGATGCAAGAAGTGTGATTCATCCAACCTGTGTAAACAGCTACTGTAGGGTAAATAGAAACACTGCAGAAATGCATCTTTCTAGTTCTCTCTGGTTCTGCCTGTACTCCCACATAGAAGAGTCAGAGACTGGTCCTTATCCTACGGCCAGGTGGATCAGGCTGCTTGCTGTCCACGCTGCTTAGGGCTAGCTCCCTTGGTAACCAATTTGCCTTTGAAATAGCTAGTTGGCATTATCCAAAATGGGGTAAGGAAATGAGCGTTGAGAAATCTAAGAAAAGTATCTGAATTTAAGAGATGGGAAATGGTCAGCAGTCCAGCGCTCCAGACTTGTTCTCCTTATTTCTAGCAGCATAGGCAAACCCTCTGGTGGCTGTAAAAGGAGTCAAGGGAGAAAAGATTCAACATAGATGTTCAAATTTGGTGATGTGATTCCCAGTCAAAGAATTTTTCAAAATTACACACTAAACAAGTAGCACTAACAGACTGGGAGCCTAGTCCACATGGCCCAGGATGGTACTCCCATCCCATAAGTACTGTCACCAGTGCCTGGAGAAAAGTTAACATCTTATTGTACGTCATTATGGATAACTCTCCAAGACCTCAATTGAGTCTAATTTTATCTTTAGTTTTCATTATTTGGAATAGGTCTATCACTGACATTTATAAAAGCCTTGGAACTAAACCTTGTGCTAAATGTAGCACCTCCAGAAATTATATTCAGATGTTCCTTTGTTTGTCTTATGTGGTGGGAGAGAGAGAAAATCATGGGTTATTGCTCCAGTCTCATTAATCACTTATTAATATTTAAATATCTTGTTTTTCCACAGGTTTTGTTTTGTTTTGTTTTTTAATACAAGGAGGGTTACGATGTCTAAACCTTGATTCTTCATTGCTGTTTCTGGTCTCATAAGACTGTCAAAAAAAAAGGTGCTAGGGTAAAGTATGCTCCCATGTTCTCTTTTGTGTCCTCCTTCCTCAGCAGACGTGCCCAGAAAGGCAGTTCCAGGAAAGCAATAGGAGGGTATTCTTCTGTGAATATAGAAAGACTGCTGTAATTAATGCAGCACCAAGTAAGTGATAGGGTAAGAAACAATCCATTAAAATCTTAAGTCTTTGTGAGATAATGAAGGATTATTATATGCAAAACAAGCTGGTTTTCTGGTGTCTGTGAGCAGGGTAAGGAAATACCGAGTTTGCAGTTCCTGACAGTTTGAAAACCAAGTGAAATAGAATCTTCCATGTTATTCTTTTAACTCTTCAACATTAAGAAAACAAAATCCATTTAAAAAAAAACCCAGACGGTTTATTTGACTGTTTGGTTTCGTGATCTATGAAATAAAGGCAATGCTGGACTACAGGCTGCCTATTTTCTTGATTTTTGAAAGTTTCTGTAGGGACATAAATAGATTTCAAAGTGGAACAAGACTATAACTGGCTGAAATGCAGGATTTAGGGTTAATAATACTTTTTCTTCTTTTTCTTCTTTTTTTAATGTGGTTTTGTTTGGTCAGGACCTACATCAATTTTTTCAAGACCTTCTCATGACCCAGAAATCCCCAAACACTGTTTCTGAAAGGAAACGTGCATGGTGTTTCTGAAATATATCATTTCCTGAGACTTTCTTATTAATTTCACCTCTGCTGGCCTCCACTTCCAGAAACTTGACGTTCCTAGCCGTGTCGTCTGACGTGCCTGAAACCCTGCTACGGTGAGTCAGCCCAGGGATCGCAGAGCTCAGAAGCCCAGGTTCCCTGGCAGCCTGGCTAGGAAACCAAGCAAGGCTGGTGGAACTATGTCCAGTTGGTATTTTCATCCATAAACTTCTGACCAGTGATGAATAAGGCAAACAATAATTATCTAATAAAGACCTTAAGCCCCAGTCCAAATTGAAAAGATAAAGACTTGGACTTATTTTGCTTTTCTATGAAGAAAATAGTGATATGTTTGCCCTGTTACAAACTTCATTAGAAGTCAGACTGGAGCTTTAGAGCATATAGTCTTTGATTTTATGAAATTTTCAGACACAGCAAGAAGAAGAAACACAGGCTTCGAATTCATGGAAATCCCTACTTAGTAACAAACTGCCGTAAAAAAAATATTTTGTGGGCTACAGTAGTACAAAACTAATTTTACCTTCAAAACCAGACAGTAGGGAAAAGTGTTTTGGTACTCCTTTAAATACAAAGTCACCCAAGACTGCCTCTCTGAGCGCTCTGTACTGCACTAATTGATCTCTTAATTGGCTCAGTCAACACAGCAGTCTCCATCACACAACAAGCACTAATTGCTACAAGCTCGCTTCTGAAATGTTAAGTACACTGAAGGCAGGCATATGTATATGTTGGAATTGACTGTACAGCGTCGTGGGCTGAGTGAGTGTTTTTCTGTGGAGACCCCCACCACTGAGGCTTGCAGGTGTTCCCCTGGGCTCCAGGGCTGACGCAGACCCCACTGCTCCCTACAGGCAGCAGTGCTCTTCGCAGCCTAATATATACGTGTAAAAAATAGAAGTGGAGGGTCCTGTCCAAAGGCCAGAAGTCATTTGTAAAGGCTATTAGCAAACACTTGGACCCACTTTCAAAGATAAAATTACAAACACAGAGGAAAACTTCTTCTCTGAGATCTGTAACTGTAAAGGTATCCTGAACCAAACCAAACGGATGTTTGCTTTCTGCAGGGCCCAGTTTAGAATATAATGAGCCAAAAAGCTACTTTGCAAACACTTAGTCTACATAATGTACCTGGAGAATGGATAATGATTTAAGTGAGGGCAGTGTTATGGTATCTCTGCTCTGACAGATCTGAATATTAACAGGGAGGAATCTTACTCCCCTCGGGGCAAGATTCATTACCTCCGTAGGTGGATTAGTGGCAAGGTGCCTGACAAAGTGCCTCCAAGGGCTTGTCTACACAAGGCAGTTGCACCCATTTAACTCAAGGTGTGATTTTAAACCGAGTTAAACCCATGCAGATGCCTACAAACACAATCCTACTTGAAGTTAGCACAAGTTAACCAGGTAGGGAGTCAAGCTCTAGGAAAATGGGCAAAAAAAAGGGTCTAAAGGCAATAGGTTCTAATACAACCTGTAGTACAGTCTCCTTACCAAGGCCCAGGGGATGCCACACTGCTTTCAGTTGGGTGGTGAGGATGACAGAGACTCTTGTCCTCTCCTCATCTACCAGCTATGACAAATTTCTCTCTGTATTACCAGTAGAGGTAGTCCAAAGAAAGCAGCGGTAAGCAGAAGCAGCTCACATTTCACCAAAGGTCAGCCAGAGATGAATAGGAAATTTCACAGGATGCAGAAACCTCCACGGAGAGGTACTGCTAGCTCTGATGACATTTTCATAGGAAAGGTGAAAAAGAGTGGCAGAAAGGGTAGTCCTCTCTTTTAGCCTACAGTCTTATTGCTGTATTGGGGTAAAGGCATTTAAGACCTGGCCTTATCTCTTTCAAAGTTACCTGTGATGAAAAATCACTCTGACTCAAACGCAGAGACTTCCATTTTGCAGAATTGCATGGACTAATAAGTGTGCGCAGTGGAAAGTCTTGATCCAGAAGGGATGTTTTGACACATTCTGGTTTTATAAACATGTTCCAAACATTTTATTTCCATTCCAGTATGGACTCAAAAAACATTTTGAAATCTTGAAAACTGCCACAAAACAAAGTTATACCCTGAGGCCAGACTAAGTTTGGTCTGCAGCACATATTACAACTGGGCAAAGATTATACTCAGAGAAAATACTCACATTTTCTATCAGTTTTTTGGATAAGGTTTTCCTAAATTTAACAGGCCACAGTCAGTATTAAATCGGTAATTTGGTAAGTCAATTTCTGGCAATCAAGCTTCCAGCATTAGATCACTGACTCTGTGTTAGAATGAGAGCTGAGCACTAATGAAGACTAATGAGAAATTAAGGAAATGGAAAATGTTGGAAGCTTTATACAGCCTAGTGGAAAAAGCAAACTGAGTCAAACATGCCACAGTAAGACAGTTTTAATGTGATTTTACAGCATTTTACCAAAATCACTAGAAGTATTATCCGAGTGGAGAAAAATGCAGAAGAATCCTGCACTGTGTCTGTGTCAGCATAATACTCATGCAAGCGATTTCTAACCCTTGTGGCTAGTGATAAAACACCCATACCAACCCTTCCTGTGCTGGCAGGGCAAACTCTAAAGGTTATGAATTTGCATCCCAGTACCTACCAACATACCCCAGACCCTTTCTTATTAGTGGGGCCACTGAAAGACTCCATTTTTTTTCTCTTGACCCCAATACCATTTCTCAGTCTGGTCCAATCAGCTTCTATGGGGCTGGGCACATGAGCCAGGATATTTTCAAAAGCATCCTTCATATCATAGATTTTCTGCACCTGTGAATACATTGTGATCTAGTTACAGTGGAAACACTCTTATAATGAAAGGCAAATGTGATCATCCAAAACAGAAAACAAAATTGTAGATGTTTATGAAAGATACAAGTGGTGAAATTAAAGAAAAATCACTGTTGATCTATTTATGCTAAGGTTAAATCAGAAAGGTCTCTCTCCTTTTTTCTAGCCAATTTTCTGTTACTTGTCCTCATGTCCATTTGTCATGGACTCAATCTTTCTGTATATTTTGTTGCATCCTCCAGCAAAGAAAAAAAGCCAACCCAAAAATTCATGGAGAATAGTGCTGAAATGGTGGGGTTTGGATTGAAAACTGAATGCTCTAACCAAGAAGAAGAAAACATAAGATTTTTGTGATGTACTCCCTTTTCTGACAGGCAGGACACTGGCTCTGGATGTCAACAAATTATGTTTCCATCCTGTCTATGTCACCAGCTTTTTAACTTCATTTTTATCTCAGGTCCAGACAAATTGTTCAGTGAAAAGAACATGATGGACAATCTGGTAGAGGGAGTGTGGGATGATCTTCAGCCACACAGAAAGAGCAAGGGGTTTGAAAAAAACTAACATGTCAGGACATGAAACTAGCAGACAACCATAAATATGTCAGCTGGGACTACAAATGTTTCCAAGCATGTTTGGTTCTTAAGACCATGTGAGCTTGAAGCATGTTACCTAGAAAAACTAGAAGTGCAGAAATCTGTTTCACAGCATTGTGCTTTTATGGAGTACATTACATTATCTGGGAAACAACATTCAAAACTATCTGTGTTTCAGACTCCTTTCTGTTCTATCATGTCCACATTTCCAGCATAGCTGGCACATGTGTTTGAATAGCACAAGCTCAGGGATGTACCTGGAATAGAGAAGTCTCATGAAGGAAGAATACCAGAATTTTGTACTTTCCATTTCCTGCACCATCTTTCAGAAGAATTGTATTGTATTATTCCAACAGCTAAATGTCCTTTCTTTTGTTTTTTAATCCAATTGGTTTCTCAAGAGCATAAAATTTGTTCCAAAATTTCAGGTATGTTAGTACTCTAGATAAGATGTACTCTAGATAAATACCAGACTGTCTATACTACTAGTTAACTGCTGTTTCAGCTTCATCCAGTGTTGTAAAATCCTCGTCCATCTGCCAGCTGTGACAAGTTCTGCTAGATCAAGTGGTAGTTGTTACCCAGCTAAATTTCTCCCTATTTCCACTTCCTAATTTTGCATTAATGCTATTGATTTTAGGCCTGATCCTTTTGATATTCCAGTCTTAGGGTCAGGTTTTACATGTCTTTCACATGAAGGGAGCAAGGCATCTTGACTCCACTGTGCAGATGCCTTAGCATTTTTCTCGTGCAGTGGATGGGTACACTGGGAAGGACATAGACTTAAGGAATATATTTAAAGATACAGCAGTTGTGGAAATTGTCTCTAAAATAAGGACACAATGGCATCAGAGGATGAAGTTCTACACATAGTCTGAAGACTCAGCTTTGAGGAACCATTTATCTCTTCCAAGACATTTGTGGGAATAGGACTTTTCTTGGTGAAGGAACATGACCCAGGAACCCATAGTCTTGTCCTGGTTTCAGCTGGGATAGAGTTAATTGCCTTCCTAGTAGCTGGTATAGTGCTATGTTTTTGAACTAGGTATGAGAAGAATATTGATAACACTGATGTTTTCAGTTGTTGCTAAGTAATGTTTAGTCTAAAGTCAAGGATTTTTCAGCTTCTGATGCCCAGCCAGCAAGAAGGCTGGAGGGACACAGGAAGTTGAGGGGGAACACAGTCAGGGCAGCTGACCCAAAGTGGACAACGGGGTATTCCATACCATGTGACATCACGTCTAGTATATAAACTGGGAGGAGTGGGGGCGTGAGGGATCGCCGCTTGGGGACTAGCTGGGTGTCGATCTGCGGGTGGTGAGCAATTGCATTGTGCATCACTTGTATATTCCAGTCCTTTTATTATTACTGTTGTCATTTTATTAGTGTTATCGTTATTATTATTATTAGTTTTTTCTTTTCTGTTGTATTAAACTATTCTTATCTCAACCCATGAGTCTTGCTTTTCACGATTTTCTCCCTCATCCCACTGGGTGGGAGTGGAAGTGAGTGAGCGGCTGCATGGTGCTTAGTTGCTGGCTGGGGTTAAACCACAACAAGCCCTAAGTTCCCTTACTAACTTAAACACCCACCACCCTGAGCTGAAGAACGTGAAAGTCTCTTGACAGCTTCTTCAGGAAAGCAAGAAAGACATAGACATACTGAAGCAAGTCCAACAAAGGGCCACTAAGATGGTTAAGCTCTTGGAGCATCTGACATACAAAGGGAGGCTGAGAGAGCTGGGGCTGTTCTATCCCAAGTAGAGGAGGCTCGGGAGGGTCTTACCAATGTATATAAATACCTGATGTCAGGGAATAAAGAAGTCGCAGTGACAGGACAAGTGGCAATGGGCACAAGCTGAAATACAGAAAATTCCATTTAAACAAAACAAAACAAGGAAAAACTGTTACTGTGAGGGTGCCTGGAGAGACTGTGGGATCTCGATCCCTGGAGTAATTCAAACCCCAAAAGGAGAGTTTGAACTAGATGATCTGCAGAGGTCACTTCGGATCAGCGCTCAGAGCTTCTGTGATTCCTTGAAAACTTATTTGGGAGACAGAGGAAAACAGATTAAAATACATTCTGAGTAAGCCAAGAGATATGTGGCATCCTAAAATCTTTATTGGACATAAGTTTCTTTTTAGATGAGGGATACATGTAGTAGGTATAGTTTCTCTGATCTTTCACATGTGAAATGCTGCTTCATGGAAAACCACTAGTTATTGTAGAAGCAACGGGAAGAGCCAGGGATGAGCTATGGATCATGCTCAAAGAACAGGAGGTATCAAAAAACCTGCAGCTAAAAGTCAGTTTGACAGTCATTATGCTCTTGACATAAGCATAGGCAGCACGGCTCGTCTGTGTAATGACATACTACCCCTCTCCCAGTACCAGGCAATGCAATTAAAAATGCCATTCAAATGAGGATCCCAGAGGAGGTTATGTGGAAGTACTGCATCTATAGTGTAGGTGAGGGAGGGGGATAATACTACAGATATCCAATATCCATTAGGCATAATGTTAATTGTACTCTGGGTATTGGAAAGCATTAAAAGATTACAGAAAAAATCTCAGCAAATGCCATTCTCAGGAATTTTAGCTATTATGCTCTAAAGCGTAGAATACTCTAAATGATGAAATAAAGGCCGTTTTTGAAAAAGCCAGACGTGACTTCAAACTGAAAGCCTGATGCTATGATTAGTGTCTCTTCCTCTCCAAGATTTAAGCTGGAAACTTGTGAATTGCCAAGAACTGTGAATAACTTTTGTGACTTCAGGAGGTACCTGAAGAAGCACCACAATGTTTCCAGTCTCTGAAGTGTCAACCTGAACAGCTAGTGTTATCAGGCAAGGCATGGTGCTTGCATGATCTTCTTGCTCTAAGGTGCCACTGAAATGTAGCCCCAATTCTATCTACTCCCATGGAGGGTGGGAAGGAATTGAGGTGCTCTGCTGTTCCTGGGACCAAGTTGATACTCAGGCCCACTGACTAGGACTCCCTTCTTGTCACGTTGCTTACATTATTCAACGTCAATGTGAAATTCAGTCTTACGTTGCCATGGAATAGCAGAGTAGCCCAGTCTTACAGGACTTTTTCTTCTGGGATTCTGCATGCTGTTATTAGTTAGGGCTTGTACCAACTCCTCTATGGTAATGCCTTCCAGAGTGGCATGCACAAAGGTACCTTTGCTAAGGTCAGTGAAATCACGAAAGGCAATAAAGTTAAATCAAGTAATGTCTATAGTTTTGGGAAAACACAAAATCCTGCAGGTCAAATGTATTTTTGCATAAAACTAGAAACAGTAGACATGCTGTTTAATTTAAGTGACACTACTGTTGCATTTGTTCTTTACTAATCCATACTGTTTTCACAATTTGCCTGACGTGGTCAGGGGATGTTCACTAATGTTTTGTAACTAATGCTATTTTAGTTTTGGTGTTTGGTTATCTTATCTTCTGGAGAAGAAGAGTATGGGGGATATCATTCCATAAAGGTTAGTAAGTTCGGCTTCATAACTCTAGAAGGTCAAATCATAAGTAGGATTTGATGCTACTCCTTCCTCATCTGAGGACACCCACTGAGTCCTGAAAAGAACTGGTCCAAAGACTGTGATAAGAGTGAAGTCTTACCACTGCCTGTTTTGAAACATATCTTGAAAATACCACATATTTAAAAGAGACTGTTGTCTCTACACTACACTTCAATTATTCATGCTAAATCAATCCCTGAAATATCTGTAATGATTCCACGTCAGAGATTCTGGTCAATTTACAAATTATTTTTAGGCAAAATGTGCAGCAAAATTTTTTCAAGCTAATTGCAAAATGTAGTTGTGATTGGCCTGATTTGAACCTAATCTGAGCACTTGCCTGGGCTGCTTATCTGCATTAGGTAAGCTGAGGCTAAGAGAAGACATGGACAGGATTTGTCCTGCGGTCTACTCTATTCTGGACCTTTTCTCAGCTATATTGCAGTGGTAGGACTCAGGAGTGAGACTACATAAAATGAACTGGTGCTTGTCTTCTCAACAGTGTGGTCAAAGGTCAGATATTCCACTTCAGGGATTAAGAGGCAGTCTTGGTCCACGCTGATAAAGGAAGAGGTCAGGATGAGAACTGGCATGGGAACAAGAATGAAGGGGATAAAGACGTTGGGGAGACCATGTTTTTGCTCCAGCTGCCAGTGGGGGAGCAGGAAGAACAGAGCTACAAGTAATGTTGATAGAAGATTCTTTGGCCCCTCTTTTCTAGTTCTCTGGCTTAGACACAGTAGGACAGCAAGGTGGTGGCTATTTTGCAGACCCCAGCAGACTGCCATTGTAGGAGGTTGCCTTATTTGCCTATATATCACACAGATGTAAATCCAATCTGAGAGCAGAACAAAATTCTTCCAATGTTAGCCAAAAGATACCCTGTCTAGTTTTGCACAGCTCATGTCCATAAATGTGTAATTGACTGATGGCTATTAGCCCTGTGGCACTGATTATGAGGTACAGACTTAGCAGGAATGTCCAGACCATCTGGAATGAGTTGTGTGATTTGATCAAGATGACAATAAAAGTCCAAGAACTCCTGTGAAGGAAATAATTTGAAAATCTCTCCCACATTGCCCTAAAGAGCCTTCAACAGGTGTGATAGTAATTGGTGAAATGGAATTGCTCACTAAAGCAAGAAGACATGATGGTAGCCATAAAACAAATGTTAGAGTTCACTTACAAATTATATAAAGGAAAAAAAGCAGGATCAGCAGCATCAGCATTGTTGGCAGGTGTTTATCCAACCTGTTCTTAAAGATTTTCAGTGAAGACGACTACATCTCACCTCAGGAATTTATTCAAGTTCTTTAACATCCTGAGTGTTAGAAGATTTCCCTAACTCTTCTCCTTTATTTTCCTTGCTGCAAGAACTGTTCGATCTTAGCTAATGTCCTTCTCAATTGCTGATGGCTCAAACACAAAAGCATAGGGATTGATGCCTGAAATCTAATCATCCAACTCAGCCAGAACTTAGTCTCCAGAAGAGCCAGCTACTTCTAAAGATGGTTTCTGCAGTAGGCAATTATTAGATAACCTACAGCAGGTAAAGCTTCTTCTTAATTTACATGTTAGATGATGCTTGTTTACCTAAGGTATAAGCTGTATGGGGTAAAATGAAAAAAAAAAAAAAAATTTAAAACAAAACTCCTAGTTCAAGCCACAGATGGATTTGTTCTGTTTTACAGGGTCAAAAAGCAAGCTCCTGAGGTTTTACAAAACCCAGCTATCCCAAGTTACACATTGCAGAAGCGGGGCAGGGAAGGGAAACTCAGTCTTTAATCTTAACACACAACTCTGAAAACTTTGGTGGTTCAGATAAAGTGGAATCTGACTCTGAACCCACACTGGTTTGCAAACCTCAGACCACCCCTACATATCGCTAACGCCCCCTGAAGACACTGCCTTGTGGGCTGCAAACGATTTGTGGTGTCTACACTCCATCAGGTTTCCCTACAGCAAAGCCCTGGAGAATTTGGCAATTTGGAAGGCTGAGTATGACCCAAACATTAGCTAATTTCAAAAGAGTACAGCTTGAAATATGGCCTGTGACTTCCAATAAGCAGTGTCTCCAAAGATGACTTCTCAGAACTGCGGAACTCTTTATGGGCATTTTAGCAGAGATGGTGCTTGTAAGCAATCTCATTGTAAAGCCGCCCATCTTCAAGAATACACTTACAGCACTAATTGTTTCCACAGAAAGTGGTGTTTAATGCAGCAAGATCCTCTCACTTCCCCCCTCCCTTCTTCCCCCATCTCGCTTGAGAGTGTCTAGCTCTTCCCTTTATGAAAGCCACCTCATTCAGTCCTGAGACTCAGAAATTCACTACAGTCACCAGCCCCAGTGTTTCTCACTTATCATGCTTTTCGATGAAAAAAGGAACAAAATACAATAGCAGAGAAACAGGTAGATAATTTTAAATTATTTACCATTTCCCCCCTGATTTTTGGCTGCAAGGTGGCTTCTGAAAGTGTTGTAATGATTACTCTTTATTACATTTGCTGTTTGAAATGGTTTCACAAGAGAATTTATCCAGTAAGAGAGTCTGCTCTCAGACTAGATTTAATGGTGGTCTCAGCACAGTTACTCTAGACCTACAAAAGAAAGGAGTCTAGAGCCATGTCTTAGAGCTATACATCTTTTTTCCAGTTAACTATTTAGAGGAGGATTGCTTGTAACCTTTAGGTCACCAGGATATTATTCCTGACAGCACAGACTCTGTATGACTTCAAGGAAATTGCATTGGTTAAGGTTTGCAAAGCTGACTAGAGAAAATAAAGCTGAACCCCATGCACATCTTTTAAAGCTTCAGTCATATTTTCTTGATTTTGCTCTTGTTATTTTCGCCCTTACTATTTGAAATTGCTCTTATAGACTCCATTCAGGCATCAAGGCTCCTTACACGAAACTCTAAGAAGTCAAGGAGAATAAGTCCCTAAGTGTAAGAAAGGAGAGGACTTGAGACAACAGGTGAGTATGATGCAGAAGGGAGCCCAGGCTGGTCAGCAGGCTGAGCAGTAGTCCTTCACATCAGTTTTATATTGTATAGAAAGAGATTGTTTTAGGAAATATGTAGAAGAAGGCAAGAATGTGACTCTGTGGATGTTCAATGGCAGTTTTCCTCTGTATCTCAGATTTTCCATCTGAAAAAGGACAGTAATTGTAGACCCTTGCTTTATAGAGGCTAATGTTGATTCAGTTACTAATATGCATCATTTCTGGAAGGAGTACGATGGTGGGTCTATAGGAATATTTATATAAAAACTCATCAACAATTCAGTCAGCCCTCAGAATTCAAGTAAGGTTAATTATTTTGATGGGAAACCTGGGTTATCTAGCAGCCACTTCCTATATTTCACATGCCCAAACTGATTCATAGATGTTCATGGCTACAAATTCTGCAACTATTTGCTACAGATACTCTCTAATGTTAGCTTGAAAGTGACTCTTTCTGGAAAGACTCAAAACAGAAACAAACAGAAAAGGACAGATTCCTTTGTGAAGCTCTCAAGAAGAAATGCTCACAGAAAACTGCCTGTGGACAAATAGCGTGTGTTCAAATACAGGCAACCACATTTTACTTCAGGCTCTCCTTTCTTCTGTGCGAAGAGCCACTACGGGTGACACACTGGTGTTGGGGAAACACAGCTTCTTTCCTTCTACCACACTGCAGCCAAAAAGCGGTGAATATCCTTGGAGGAAAACTCAAATTAAGTACATTTGCCACTTAGTAACCAATGGGGTTGGTCATAAAGGTAAACCTTCTCACTTAGTGAGGCTAAGGGAGCAATGAGTGACTCAGGAGAGGAGCTCCCTGTGTGTGCTCTGACCATGCTGGGAAAGGCTTGTTCTCTCCCCTTTGAGTGTTAACATGCTCAGGGTGGAAAACCTCAGTTATCCTGTGTGAATATGCCCTACCCCTTTGTTCTTGGTTACCTAAACCATCAAAATAATTTGAACTGCTATTTGTCCTCACTTGCACCTCTCCGATGAGCTGTAGAAGTCAGCTGGGGAATAAATCACTTTGCCCCCAGGAGCAGAGAAAGACATGCTGTTCATTAAACATGTGAGACAAATCTCCTGTACTCTTCTTGCCAAGAGTGTCTTTGGAAGATCCCCTTTGGCTGGGATGTGGTGAGCATCCACAGCCAAAACCAAAGCATTTTTGGCTCCCCCAGAACTGACTGGGAACCTTGAGTGTTCAGTGCCTTCAGTGCCCAGTCCTCCCTCAACAGTAAATAGTTAATCATACTCCCGGTGAAAGCAGTGGGAGTTTTGCTACCTAGTTCCTCAGGGCATGACTGAGCCCTGAATCTATAGAATCAAAAGTTAAAACTCAACCATCAAGCAAACACTTGAGATACTTAAGCAGAAGCTCTCTAAAAACATGATGCCAGGGTAGCTGGTGTTCTGCCAGGGACAACCTTTTTTCAGAAGGCAGCTTCATTTTTGCACGCACTGCCCAGGCGGTATCACTCCAAAGTGTGCATGGTAACCAGCTCTGACACCTGCACAAAAGTTGCTGGCAAGTATGTGAATCAAGACCACTTAAGGTTTAAAGGCCCAAAAAGCCCTTTGTGCTCCCAAGTTGTGTGAGCATTACAGGGAGCTGGGGGGCAAAATGCCAGTGGGTCTCAAGTCTTAGAGCTCAGCATCAATCTGCTGACTTCCACACAGCCCCACTGAGGTACCAGCGCTCTGGTGTCAGGGAGTAACACTGGGGAATCACAGCCCTTGGAAAGGCAGCAATATTGGCTTTTTCTGGACTGTAAGAGAAGGCTTAAAATGACTGCAAAGGAAATGCAGTGTCATCACCTCCCATGATATGATTGGGATTTTCACTGCAGTTGACATTTGCTGTCAAGTCCCAGCACCACTCCTCTAGTAACAGTACAAAAGTATAAGGCCTGACAAAGCCCTGAAAGCATGGGTCAAGTATCTTAGTACTCGAACAGGAAAAGAAAATTAGAAAAAAAATCTAGCATTTATTAATTTTTTAGGAAAAAAAACCTCAGGGTTATTTTCAGTCTGACTCATAACTTCTGAATGCTTTGGGCTGAACACAACAGAAATGGTTCATTCAGAGGAACTTGGTCATCTCTGAGGAAAATGCATTATTTCACCACTTAATTTCCTGAAATGCTCTCTTTAGCCTAGAAATTCAACTGTTAGTGCTTGGTCAGCAAATTCCTCATGCTGTTCTTCCCTGCTTCTTTCTCTTCATGACAATCGCTTACTTTTTACCATGCCTGCTTTCCCTCTGGCACAGAAGCCAGGCTAGATACTGAGAAAGATAAGCAGGCATTCAGGAGCTCTGCCAGAGCACTCACAGCTATGCCGCACGTGAGCTGCTGCCACTGTGGACAGTTACAGCAGAGTGGGCAAAGTTTAAACCATGTTGACTCGGGTGAATGAACAAAAGATCCCTGTAACTCTTCAGCGCCCACTAGGAATTAGTAAAGGGAGGTGGCAAAATAAGGGCTCTGTTTGTAGTGGCCAACTTTTTTCTTTAGCTTTGTGCAAAACCCTAAAGCCTTGATCATTTGGCATTGAGTGGCTTTAGTCAAAAGTCTTTGATTTCTCTCTGAGATCACTTCTCTTAGGCTTCCTGTTTGATCTTTCAATGTTCTCCTCTTCAGTGGAGATACACAGGGTACTGCTGGCATGGAAAATACAGAATTAATTCAATCCCGCAAGGTAAGAGAGTGGGAAGATTTCGCTTCCATCACACTAAAAATCTCTATTAGAGGATGTAGGAGTTTTCTGTATATGAGCTCCTTACTGTAATCAGTCACCATAGAGCACATGGTAGATGAAACATTTTGTGCTTTGTATCATGGGCTGAGAGAAGGCAACCATTGTGGATCATACTACTGCAAGACGCTATAAAGTGTTTGACTTCAATGACAATGTTCATTTGGAGAGAATGGACATTCACTCAGGGACCTTCAGGATATGAAGAAATGCAAAAATCCAGCAATGTGTGGCAATGTGTAACAAGGACTTGAAGAAGCCCACAACATATAGTTGTATACTTCATATCGCTATAGTATCTCCCATTTGCAGGTTTCAAAGCATCTTGCCAATATGAAGTAGTTCTACCCACTGTAAGGTAGGTAAATATCTACAGAAGAAGTACAAGCAGAGATGGGAACCCCCAAGGATAAATCCTACCCCTAAGAGATAAGAGTGTCTCCAGTATGAAGACCAAAGAACTAGAATTTATTGTCTCATTAGTCATTTAGCTCTCAACTTTATATAGAAATTGAAAATAAAATAAGATAGTTCTGGTATAGAGCTACCAGGATTCGTTGCTCCATCACTTTCCCAGGGATCAAGGCAAGACTGACTGACCTGTAATTTCCAAGATTCTCCTTCTTGCCCTTCTTCAAGACTGATATTTGCTTTCTTCCAGTCTTCAGGAACTTCTCATGGTTTCTATGATGATTCAAAGATAAACAAGAGTGGCATTGTAGTGACATCAGCCAGCTCCTATAGCAGTCATGGGTACATTCCATCACGTCCCATGAACTTGTGTATGTCCAGTCTGCATCTTCCTTAACCTTATCCTTCCCCACGAACTGTAAGTCCTTGGTGCTCCAGCCTTTCCCTGTAGTTGCAGGGGCCTGGGATTCCTGAAGGCAGAAATTAGCAGTAAACACCAAGGCAAAGGCAGCATTAAAATAGCTCAGCCTTTTTCATGTCTTTTGTCACCAGTTCCCCTGCCCCATAAAGCAGCAAACTGCATTTTCTCTTATCTTCCTTTTGCAACTTGTACGCTTGTAGATGCCCTTCATGTTGCCCTTCACATTTCTCACCAGATTCAACTGCAGATGGGCTCTGGTTTTCCTAAACCCATCCCTACAAGCTTGGACAGTGTCTGTATATTCCTCTGGGGTCACCTGGCTCTGCTTCTACCGTTTGCAACCAAAGGGTTATGGGCACATCAAAAGGCCAAAAGAGCTCAGAAGCTCACTGATATGTGCACAGAGGGCTCTGGGGCACATGGAAATGCACACAAAGGGCTCTGGTTTGCACAGAAAGACATGTGGATGGCTCTGAAAGGCACTGAAATAAACGTGGAGATCCAAAGTCAAATGGAGGGCTCTGGGACACATTGAAAGGAGGACACTGAAATACACTGGAAGCTATACAGAGGGCTCTGGGGCTGCTGCTTTTCCCAAGCCCTCAGTGCCTGCTGGCAATGCCAGCCAGGCAGGGCCAGAAAAGCTTCTTGCCTGGGCAGTGGCACTGGAGAGGACACTGTTCTTCCCCTTGGGCTATGGGATCAGGTCCCTAAGGAAAAGATGGGACTAGGTGCACATTCAGTCCATCATGCTAACTTTCTGCATCTTTCAGGATAGCAAAATGACTGTTGGTATGGGATACTAGAAAAGAAGGAGGTGAAGGTCTACAGAGAAAAGCAATCCCGCCACTAACCCCTTTGAAATTCCCCAGTGCTGGCTGCAAAACCAGGATTACTTTTCAAAAAAGAGGCTACTACTTCAGCAAAATCTAAACACTGAAAACAAAAGTACTGCAACAAATTTAATTTTACCCTGCAAAGCAGCATCTCTCACATGAAAAAAAAAAAATCTCATTCATTTAAATCTGAGGAGAATGGCAAAACCAGACTCCTGGAATAATTATTTAATAAATGGAAGTCATCAGCACACATCATCACAATGTCTCAGTGTTAATACAGGAAACGTGGTCAGGAACAGCCCCTTCACATATATCCAAGAGCACAGGACTACCCAGAGCCAGTTCTGCCAGAGTCTCACCTCTCTGCACCCTCTGTCAACCCTGAGTTCAGCAACATCTCTCCCATCACTTCCACATCACTGGTTGGACTGGAAAAGGATGTGCTTGGGAGAGCAGGTGCCACCCAAGAAGTCCCTCTGGAAGTACAAAAAGAGGAATCGCTGTTCTGCTCTGTCCTTCGCACAGCTCCAACGAGAAGGACATGTCAGCCTGTTCATACCTATTACACTCCTGTCTGGCCTGAATCCCTCACCCCTTGGAGTAAGGCTTTCTATGAACCCCCTGGCACTTTTGGACTCTTGGTATTGTCCAGTCCCTCCTTTCAAGAGGCCCATGCAGCTCTCTTCTGTCCCACTGCTTCCTTGGGTCCTTATTCTGATGAGGGAAAACTGGTGCATGCTGTTCTCTTGACAGAGTCTCCTTCATATGGGGGGCATAAAGTCATATGAGGGGAAAATAAATAGAGTCACTTGGATCTCTACGTTGGATCTGTGTGTTGTCACAGTACTTTTAACGTTAGAATTTTCATTCAATTCCTTTTTTCTAATCTCTCATCTTTATGCCAAATCTGGAAATAAGAAGGCAACACCAGTTTGAATAAGGGGCAACACAGTCCCTTCCAGACTCCAGGAAGAAACTGGTCATGGAGATATCGGAGTTCCTAGTTTTGCAAAGAATAACAACATGTTGGCAATACATTAGGAAACTGAGTGCCACAGAACTGCAGTATCAAGATGAGCATAGGCCTCTTTTTAAAACGGTCTCTGATCCACCTTCTAAGAGATGTTTTTCAGGGAAAAACAAACACAGAGGAAATAATAACATCTTGAGGTTTGGGTTTGTGGGTTTTTTCAAACTCAGTTGAAAGAAAGGGAAGGAGCAGATGAAGCTTTATGGAGAATGATCCCTCCAGTGTGCCTCTCCAAGTCCCACACAGGGTGGGAACGTAAAACAGTCTCACTTCGATGTGACTCCAGCTGAAGACACATGGATTCCCAGAGAAACAAGAGTGACCATAGACTTTCCTGAAAACCTCTCATTGATGGAGTTATTCCAAACTATCATCATGAGAGACAAGACCTCACGACTAGGCCCTAGTCAGCTCTGGGAGGCTTGACTAAACAGGACCTGAGAAGCTGCTTGCTTGGTCAGTCAAAGCTACAGGAGCAAACACACTTGCTGTGGGGACACGAAGTCACCCCCAGCAGGCATCTGAAAACCAGTCATTTCTTTGTGGGCTATGATCAAGGGCCTCAGCCTTGGCTTCTGCAACAGGTATGAAGACACGTGAGTTGATCCCCATGAAATAACCCCTTTGCTCACAAGGGTGGAAAACCTGTCCACCACCCACAACAAGGTGCCTCTCTGCAACTGTCCCATAAGGTGCTGTTGTGTCAAAAACAGCCCCTCTCTGAACCAGTACACGCTGCCCAGCAAATCATGGAGAATGGACAGGGACACTGCCAGGTTTTTTGCAAGGGCAAGTATCAGGAGACTCCATCAGGAGAATAGGTCTTTTCTAAATGCAGACTAGCATAGCACAAAGCATTGCATCAGCATACCTTTCCGGCAGCTGACTTTATCTCACTCTGGCTGTTCTTGAAAATTGAACAAAATGTCCAAGCAACAGGGCTAACCCCAAAGTCTCTCCCAGGAGTCAAACAGCTGCATCTTATAGCTGGAGGAAGAGAGACATAGCCCTTCTTCCTCCTTTTTACAGCTGGGGAGACCTGCCAGAGCCAAGCCACTAAAAGGTGTGACAGTAGCAGTTCAGCATCCCAGTCTGGAACCCACTGGAGCAAAGTCTGTCAAAGGCTGGTCAGTACACCTGGGTCAGCACAGCGACAGCAGCACAACGGCTCTGGGCTCTGCAGGGCCTTGATCCATCTGTTCCTTCTCATCCTGCCCAGAGGCATTGCCCAGGCCAATGAGCCTTTCCACTACCTTTCCTTTTTTATATGGTAAGGTCCTGCTAGTGACATTTCTGCAGAAGTGAAAGTACAACATCTAGCCCCAGGGACCTCATCTTAGCTGAGCTCATCTCTAAAGCATCACTTTCTGGAAGGAGGGCAGGCATCAGGGGAGGTACCATGAAAAACCTGCCTTAGGCTTATACTTTTTCCCTAAGCAAACAAGGACAAGCTACTGGGCTGGATCTTTCGTCTGAACAAAGACAGCTGTGTCAACAAGTCTCTCCTGAGTGCAAGAGATGAACTCTGCAGAGGCGGGCCAAGGCTTTGATCAAATTTCTGAAGAATTAGAAGGAACACTGAAAAAACGCAAAGCTTATACCAAAGAAAGTTTTTGACAGGTTGCCTGTCTTATCCACTTGTTGAATAAAATCTACAAAAAAACTCATTATCACTCTCCAAATCCTTTCCTTCTGACATGGCTCACACAATGACTGTCATGGTCACCCCTATGCAGTTCAACACCTTCTCCTGAGGAATACAAGGGCTCAAGATGGTCTGGGCATAGTTCCCCTCTGCAGCTTGTATATGTTCTGGAAACAAACCACTGAGCAGCAAAGTCATTTGAACAGCCCATCAGCAGTCTCAAATCACCTTTCAGCACAACAGCCCTTCTAGAGGTCACTGATCCCCTTCCCACCCTGATGATTGTCCATTGAGTAACCCAGTAAACATCTTGCCTTGGGGGGGTCAAAGGCCCCACACAAGTTTCTACACAGACTGCTGTTCCTATCAAAGAGCAAAAGGGGTCATTTGAAGGGAAGAACCACTCCATACACAGTCCCACCCCTTTGATGACCACAGCCACCACCAATGCAATACCAGAGCTGTTAATGGCCTTGGTGGAAACTACCCTTCCCATCACTTAGAGCATCTTTTAACTACAAGCTGGCTGACAGAGCCAGCAAGAGTGCTGGTGTTTGACTTCCCAAAGAATGGGGAAGCATAAATGTGGAGCATCAACTTCATCATGGTGTGATTCAAAGAAACAGCTCCAAGAAGTTTCTCTCAGTTGTCACTGCAACATAACATCCACAGATCTGAAGATGTTTTTCAACTGCAACATAAGGGGAAGCACAGGGTTGAATTTCTCTTCTTACCAGGCTGCAGTCTATTATCATAGCTGAGCTTGTTCTCCACCATAAACACTTGTCCAGGTGAAACATGGATCTCAGCGTTGAAACCCTTCTTGTTCAAGTAACAGAAGTAGTTTTGCTTAATGTCTATATTACCCAGGCCCATTAGCCTGAGAGTCTGAAAACAAGTGCAAGAAAGAAAGATAAGTATTTTTCAGGTGGGTGACTTGGCAGGGCACACTGAAGGTGATCCCTGCCCACTGATGTTCAACGGGGCAAGATGGGACACCGTGAAAAGCCTGGGAGAAGAGCCTTGCACTCCAGATTATTCCTCTCTCTCTCCTCTTCACCTTCCAGGAGCTGATAGGCGAAGTACAAGCAGAGCAAACTGCTCTGAGCCTGTGAAAATTCAAGGAGTGTAAACAACCGGGAAAAACCTTGAGCAATGCTCCAGGCTGTCTGTCTGGTCTTTCCACCCCACTAGTAATGGCTAGAGAAGACTCCAAAGAAGAAACTGCACATTCTTCTTCTAAAGCTGGGCTTTGCTTTTCTGTCCATTCACAGAGAAGTTACTCTGTGGCAAAATTGCCAACTACAGCATCTTTCTGGCACAATTATTGTGCTTTCAAATGAAAGGAATAGTGGTGCTATAGTGGGAAGGGAGCTGCATCAGGTATTTTAGGCAGCTGTCCCCATCCACCCCACTGCCCTCTCCCCAGGGAGGTCCATGTGTCAGGGAGAACTGCTGCCAAGCCACGACTGGGGCACAGGCAGTTCCTCAGGCTCCTCTCCAAACCAGCCACACACCAAAGCCCATGAAAATCCCAAACTGGGCATCACAAAATCCAGTCCTACCCCCTGCACTGAAATATGCCTGCATGAAACTGGGAGGAGGCACACTTAAAGACCAGGTCCTTGGCCCAGTTGAACTGCGTCTGTGCCAAGCCCCCCAAGAAAGGCAGAGGGGTCGGAGGAGAGATGGGTGAGCTGGTGGGTGGATGCGAAGGTCTTGCCTCTCTCTCTCTCTCTGCTGGGGAAGCGGTGCTTGCCCTGGCTGGCAGAGGGGCCACACGAAGCCGGCCAGTGGGATTCTTTTCGGTGTGCTCTGTTGCTCCCTGTGCAGGAACTGGGGGGGGCAGAGGGGCGGTGGTTGTGATGGGAAGAAGGGTCTCCCCAGGGGTAACCCAGCCTCTTCACCCTCTCCTGCATGCAGTGCTCCCACCTCCTGCCAAAGCATCTGCTTTTACTCCTGTGAGAAAAAATGAGAAATAAAACACATGCCACAGTTATACATTATCAGTATAATATCTATCTGTCGTGCTGCTGGAATGTGTTTTCCTGCCACACTGCAAACCTCCCTGTTATCAGAACCCGTCCCCACATAACCTGCTGACCCCCTTTTAGACAGATAAAACCAACTGTCAAAGTTCAGATACAAGCGCAGGAGGGGTAGAGCTGAGGAGTGTAGGTGGGGAAAGGTTAAAGGAATTTTTCTTTTGACTTCAGCGACTTTGGATGAGACTCAAAGAGGCCTGGACTTGCAATCTGCTGAAATTAAGTGTGAAGAGCAGAGATCCTGATAGGGAGATACACTGAAGCCTTGAAACAGCATCAGCTCCTTGAGACTGTTAGCATCTATGCTTTAATAAAAGGAGCCAAGAGTGATGAGAGGAATTACGGACCAGCCGACCTCACCTCAGTACTTGGAGAGGAGAATGAGAGTCTAATTAAGGACAGCATAGTCCAGCACTTGGACATGAAAAATCCCCAAGGGTCAAAGTCCGCACAGTTTCTGTAAAAAGAGCTAGTGCTTCACTATTAGAAAAAGAAGTTTCTATAATAAAAAGGAGAGGTGATCTGATGGGCATCATCTGCTTATATTTTCAAAAGATTTTTTTGTAAGTTCCAGCTGAATAGATCATGAAGAAAAGTAAACGAACAGGCAGAGGGTAAAGAGAAACGCTACATTCAGTATTAAAATCTAGTTAGACTGCAAGGAAGAAACAACTCAAGCTAGAAGACCCCTCTAGAAACAAATATAGAAAGTCAGTGGAAAAGCTGGGCAAGTTGATTTTCACTGAAAAATACTAATTCATGAGAGCAAACAAATCGTGACAAAAGGCCTGTTTCCTTAAAAAGTAGACACATCTATAACTTTCTGCATTGTTTCTACATCTGTACAATAGAAACAGCTCACTTGACTGGGTCTGAAAGAAAGGTCTGCTTATCAGTGACTTACAGTAGCTGATTAAAAAGGGCATTTAAAAACGTGAATTATCAAAATAAAATGTTTTGACTGATACATTCAATTTTTAAATTATCATTAGTAGAATTGCCTTGCGAATATGTGAACTTTTACTTTTCCTCCCCATTTCAGGATGGAGAGTTTTCCTTCCTCCTAACTCTTAGAGGACAGGCAGCCTTCCTCTGCACAGCACTTGCCAGTGGGGAGATTTTAGCACCAAGCCCAATGAGTGTTTGAGAATAGTGTTGCCCTAAATCAAAGGGTTAAAAACTAGGAGCATCTCCCACTGCATGGGACTGACTGTTCCCAGCCACGGACAAAACAGGCCAGCTTCCTAAGGTCTTACTCAAAATTCAAGGAGGGAATTACTCACACACATATTATTTCAGCCAGAGAACGTCCACCCCCTTGGTTCCCACAACGTACCTCAGAGATGGCTGGCATGAGTCTGTTAGCTTAATCTTCCTTTCACACACACGATAACAACAATAATGTTTTGGCAGGCACCACAATTCTCACATAACACATGCACTATCCATTACACACTCACCTCATTTTCAAGCTGCTGCACGTATCAAACACAGTCTTATTGTTTCCCTCCCTTGTTGTTTTTGGGGTTGGTGTTTTTGTTTACAAAATATTAGTAGAGAGAAAGAAGAGGAAAGAGAAATAAAACCAGGGCTAAAAACCCAATCACCCAGTCAAAAGCAACTACCAAAAGCTGTGAAAATATATACTGCATCTTTTCCCAAAAGAATAAACAAAACAAGGTACCCAGTGCAAGCAGACAGATCTGATTCTGCAAAAAGCAGATTGTAAGGAGTCATAGAATATCTAAAATTAAGTGGATTGAATATAAAAGGATTAGCATATAAGCAGAAGTCTCTGTATGTGCTTATAGCATCTGCTGGTGTTCCAGCAGCAGGCCTCCAAAGGTGATTTAAGTTGTCCATTGTTTCTTTGAGAAAACTAGCATGATTTGATTGAAGTCTCTAAGGAAAAAATAGCCGACATTTTTCCTGCTTTCTTGGTAAGCAAACCACGAAAGCTTCAACCAAGAAAACTCTTCCAAACTCATGGCTGAGCCTGCAGACCAGCTCCTCAACTGGCAAAAATTGCCATATTTCAGCTGAAGAAAATGGATCATCTGCTTTAATGGCTGCAGGGAATCTGGCACACACAGCTCAGCAAAGATACTGCTGTCTTCTCTGCAGCAATGCCCGACTGACATTTCCTCAGTGTCTTGGAAATTAAACCCTGTGGAGTGGATACCGAGGAAATTCCAGAAGACAGGAGGACAGCCAGCCCCATCAGTCCACACAAAGCAGAGACACACCAGAGACCAAAAAGGTATGGTGTAAAAAGCAGAATGGCTTTTTTTCTCTCATCAGCTATAGATGATTTTTTGTGTCTCAATACAGAGTAGGTGATTTACTTTCAGGTCTTTGTATAGAGTAGGTAGCCTTTAATAGTGGAGAGCATGGTCTGAAAATACACCTTTATAAGCACAACCCTTTGTTCAGTACAAAGTCTTTTTGTAATCAGTTCAGTCAAGTGCAAAAATTTGACGTATCAAGCTGATTTGCAATACATTCAAAATGCTACATGGTAGTGGGGGAACACTGGGAAGGAGAGCTTTTATTAATTGCCTTTTATTTATAAATATTGTAAATGCATTTCAGAGTGAGCCGTTAACATGTCCTCAGGCTGAGTTAGAGGGCAGAGGGCTAAACACTCCTATTGTATCTTAGCCAGAAAATTATTACTTTATGACCTCTCAAATGCCCTGTCTGCTGACCTCTGAGGATATTTAGCCTGGCAGTTAACATCTGTGGTCCCATCAGCAGCGCTGAAGTAAAAGGTACTTAATGCAGAGCAGCTCTTTTGCAAGGTTAGAAAGGATCAATAGGAGATGTGTTTAATGTGGTATCACTATCAGGTCTCATCTCACTTTTAAAACTGAAATATCCACAGTGGGACATAATCTTAGTCACACAGCAGATAGATCTTTAACATGGCAAGATCCCTTTCTCCCAGGTCTAGAAATGTAGCTCAAGGCACATGGAGGAAATTACCAAGGTTTGGAATAAATATGTGCTTTTCAAAAAGAAAAATGATCAGAGGGAGGCTTCTGGCATTTCAGTCCCACTGCGTTTTTTCTGGAGCTTGAGCAGTTCTTGTGGAAAACAGGCAGCCTTGCAATAAACTGTGAACAAAACCAGGGTAGTTTTTCCCCTGGGTGCATGTGTATCCACTGCCCAAAGCTAATCCTCTCTGACTGCAAGGGAAAAAAATAACAGTATGAGGGAAGGTAGCTCCCCCCAGAAAACTCAGTAAACTGCAATTCCTACAACAAACCTGTTCGCGCTCACCAAAAAGAAGTGCAATTAAGCTGCTTTTTACCTATGTTAATTCAGTCCAGCAGATCTTATGTTACAGCAGAGGGTAGCTCCTTTACTTGCCTTTCTTCCAACTGTAGCAAACTACGCATCAAAACGTGCTTCTAAACCCACCATTGCCGCCTTACAACACTTATTGGCCATAAACCACATATGCTTACTGCTCCTGCTGTGGTCAAGGACAGGACTACGAGGCTGGGGTTTCCCTCTACACCTTCTTGTGCCTCACAGTGAATGCCCGGTGGGCACCCCACAGTGCCCACACCTCCCTTTGGGCCCAGCGGGGCCAGAATCATCACCCTGCCTCTGGTAACATTGAGTGGCTGAGCAGCAGCTGGTGGGAACAGCTGCCCCCCTGGTTTTTCCAAACTCTAGTGAGTGATAGGAAGTTGATGAGTGTGCCGGCCATGGTGGAGCCACCCCTTGAAGGGTTTTATGCTCCCGTACAGCGTGTACGTGTACTATAAGCTGAAGAGTGCAGCTCTATTGCTATTCCCCAAAGGCATCTGCTCAGACGAGTGATTCAATTGTCTGGCTTGGAAACTTGCTGATAATTACAGTTGTTACAGTTTTCAACCCAAGTTGCTGAGCTGGGAATTAAACAGCAGCTTGTTTTCATGCCTACATGCTAGCCACTTTTTACTGTCCTTAACACAGCTGTGTATGTCAGCGTTGCCCCTCTCAGGCTGGATATACATTCTTAGACAGGTTCAGCTATGCTCCTCTCATGGCTCCAAGAGGCACTTGAATGCCCACATAAAACACATTTAAATTCTCGTTCGAGCTCTCTTTTGAGACAGATGCAGTCACTCTGGGGCAGAATCTGCAATGGTGAATTTAAAAATGGAATTGAACCAAGTGTGTTAGGTTTGCAATATGATCGCTGAGGGAACAGGGAGGAAGAAGAGAAGCCAGGAGAAGGGCTGCGCTGGCTGGCAGTGTGAAACGCAAGTTCTGAGCAATTAAGAAGTAGGGTTTTTATTCACTTTATTTTTTTTTTTTCTTTGAAGACAATGCTATTCAGACCTACTTCATGCTCTTTATTTTCACACATCCCCCAAGCACTGAAGTGGGATGTATCCCTGACTCTAGATGCCTATGCTAAGCATTGCAACTACTCCTCTCCCACTGATCAAGCAGGGAACTGGAGCTACATACCCCCACAGAGCAGCAGGCCTGAACTCCTCACTGTGAATGTAGGTGCCACCAGAGCCAGCACATCCATCGTATGTGGCAGAGTGAGTGCAGCCTTTTGCTCTTCTAAAAATCAACATCTCCTGTTCTCTAATAAGAAAAGTGTTGTTGGAAGAAGCATGAATATTTCTCATCTCTTCTCCCCCTCACATTTATATATTTTCTTTAATTATCAGTAGAGTTGGATTCTGGCAGTGCTTTGAGCAAACGTTTTATGCAGCCACAGAGCCCATGAAAAGGCACACACTGTCTGACTTAAAACCAAACCAGCCCTTGCAGTTCTGACATCTATCCACAATCCTTTGTGTGCTGCACTCAGATGCAGCCCCAGCAGGCTTCTTACAGTTTAGAAAAAACATTTTTATTACTTAGCTAGGTCAACATGTGTGCCAAGAAGGGAGGAAAAAGGCATGGATAAAAACCTGATCCTGTTGAAGCCAATGGGAGCTTAGTCATTTACTACAGCATGGGGTAATATTTCAGCCTATGTCCCAGCTTTTGAAAGCATGATACAACAGCCAGATTACAGGTCGGCCTTTTGTAAGATCATAGGGACACACAAGGAATATTTGGCACAATTGCACCAAGGCCGTGCACAGAAATTTCTCTGCTGTGTACAGGTTTTCTCCTCCTCAGGATTTGTCAGCCCAGTAATTTTATACTGATATCCACTGTTACTGCGTCCATGCACTTTTTCCACAAACTGAAGGATTTCACTGATTCTTCTAGTGGGATTGAGGGCATTTCTGGCCCTTCTGCCCTGATGGAAGGTGCTTGCCTGCTGTCAGGCTGTGTGTTTGATGGAGAATTTGATCGAGCTTTGGGATGAAAACACTGATGGGATTATGAATATGACAATAATATAGTGGGAAAGCCACCATAGTAAGCATTTAATAGCATTAAAGAAATTAATAAACAGCATACCATTTCTCAGCATTAGGCAGCCTGTGGGACTGCCCTGATCTTCTGTGGATTCTCCTCAGACCATTCATTCCAGTCCTCAGGAGCTTCCCCTGGGCTTTGTCACCACAGTGGCACAAGGACCTGGATGGCAAAGCAATTCCTAAAATCAATCAACATTTTGGCCTATCACTTTATCTTGAAAATTAGGACTGGAAGCACAAAAATTTGAGCGCACATTTAGCAGGTTTTGGTAGCCTGAAGCAAGAAGAAGGTGAGCAAAACCATCCCAATATCAGCAAGTGCCTGTTCACCTTCACCAGCAGATAAAAGTGTCAGCACTTCTCCCTGTAGATGGCAAATGTTTGGATTGCTGCAGCTAGAGAAGATGAAGCGGCTTCTCCTAGCAAGTTTAGGTGACATAAAGTACAGCCTAGCAGAAGGTGGAAGGGAGTGCTAGTGTCCTCCTCAGAGCAGAGTTTCCTCCAGAGAATTCAGAATTGCCCTCCCAATTTTCATCCAAGCATGCTCTTGTGCTCCTGACCCCTTTGTGTTTGTCAAGTTCCTGATTTTTAGCAAGATCTCATTCTTTAGGAGAAGCAGAGGTCCTATCTTGCCCTGAATATGCATACACGAGATGAGGGTTAAATTACCTACTACCAGGGGGCTGGCATTATGGGGAATAACTGCTAGCAGAAACCTAAAACCCTATCTTACTTTTCTCCAAGGTGCATTTGTCAGAGCTGCTGCTGCCAAAGCCAGGGTAACAAGACCTGTGTGCCAGGATGACTCAGCCACTCCTGGTGCCTTTGACTCCTGCATGTGAGAGGGACACCCCAGGCAAAAACCTGCTAGACTGTCACCCTGGCTGACACAGCTGCACCTCCCCACATTCTGTCAGCCTCCTGAGACAATACAGATAAAAACACATCAGCTGGCTGTGGTTAAGCCTTGGGTTAACCATGCTTGGAGAATGTGTTCAGAGACACGCTGCCTTTCTAAAGGTGCTTGGTGTAGATAAGGCCACCACGAAGGGAGCAGGAGGCTGGCTTCCCTGCCAGCAGAGCTCAGCACCGGCCCAAACTCACTAGTCACCTCCTGCAAGGTGGCATGGGGAAACACCAGGCTGCACTGGTCCCAGGTCAAGCCAGAAGAGTCCTGCCAATCTCTTCAGTGTGCAAATACAGAGGCAGTGGCCAAAGCACAGCCCCCATCCCCACTGGATGGAGAGACTTGTGCAGCAGCCCCATTCCCACAGCACACACGGGCAAGCGCTCTGCTCCCCTGCCTTTACAGACCATTAAAGGGCATGTCGCTTCTGGAGGAGCCACCTCTCTTTTTGTGTGCATCCCATGGAAAACAAGTAAACTCCAAGGGTGAAATCCTGGCCCTGGAGAGGAACAAGGGGGTTTTGTTGTGGCCTTCCAAGTGGCCAAGTTTTCAACTGGCATTTTTGTCTTCTGGTTGCTTTAACCTGAGTCATAATCACATTACAATTGCTAACGAATGACAGTTACAGAACCCATAAATGTGAGATCACTCTCAGCGATTCCGCTAAGCTCTAAGTGGAGCCAGTCCTCAGGGATGGATGGAATTTCACTGAATTTTTCCATTTCATTTGTATAATGAAATCACTCTTTGGCCTCTGCTCTGTTCTTTTTGCCCTTTTTGGTCTTAAGGTGAGCCCATTTCATATCGATCTTGAGTGTGTTCAGTGGCACAGTCATTGATAAACAATAACTACGATCAAGAATTTGATTTTTTTATGAATTACTTTACATTAAAGTTTCTTTTTGGTATTCCCCAACCACAGCATATATTACTGTTTAGAGTAATTTAGGAGTATTCAGCTTTATGCAATACAGACCCTCTCATTTTAGTTGGGATGCTTGCTTTGTATTAGCACCACATAAATGTGTCTGAAAACATTAGGGCAATTGCAGCTAATAGGGCAATTGCAACTAAAACAATCTAGAAATATGAATAGCGGAGCCAAATTTTCACATAAACACTGGATTGAGTTGAATCTTGACGTAACATTGACAATCCACAAACCCGCATGCATCAAATCCAGAGGCACAAACATTTTCACATACACAGGCCTTTATTCTGTTAAGAACTTAATCAATTTGTCCGCAACACAATTAAGTTGGCACTAACAGGATTGCTTCTGATCTGCACCTGACCTACCACCCCAAGCTAACATACCTATTTTCAAAAGCATATTATGCAGGAATCCATGGTGATTCATTCTACATGTCAAGAGACTGGAAAAACGTAACAATTGTTTTTGTTGTCCTACTTACTCTCCTAGCCCTTTGATGTATGAGATATCAATGCACTCCATCTTAGACGCCATTAGTTTCTTTACACATACATTCTTTATACACACACAGCTCCAGCAGCTGCCCATTTATCCTGATGTGGTGCAAAAGCTCAAGGAGAATGTATAGTTTCAGGTAGCCACACCATGCTATAAAGAGGTGTGAGGTTCACACCTCAGAGTTGGGGGAGAGTTATCTCTAGCTTTTGCCATGGAAAAATTAGTCATCTAGGTAATGTGCTCTTATGTGATCCCACATGAGCCAATGAAGAGAGCCATGCTAAGTGACAAGGTTGGATTACTGAAAATCTCAAAAAATCCAATTCCTAAATCTCCTTAGACCTGGGTCCCACCACGAGGGACAGAGCCAAAAGCCTCAACTCCTGTATACCATGGGCCATCACGTTTCCCGCAGAGACCTATCTCAAGCCCAAGAGCAACTGTTACTTTTCTTCTTCAGATCACAGTTTTGAAGGATGGCAACACCAGGCTTGAGTTTGTTTTGGTGGCAATTAGTGGCTCTGATATAAATCAGGATTGAACTGCTAGGAGGTAAAGTGGGAGATACCCCCAGGGTGTTTAATGCTGCTGAAAGACTGACCCTGAGCCATACAGACCAGTATGAGCATCACTGCTGATTTCAATGGAAACAAGCTGAGTCCTGTGCCTGGCTTGAAACAGCATTGTTAATTTAGCATTTCCATGAGCAGGGAAATCTCACATCACTTTTAAAAGGTTGTCATACCCTTTATTGACAAGTGCCCCACTGAGTTCAATGGAAACTGAATCCTATGGATTTCCATGGGTGTGCAGTATTTAGTCCCATTTTCCTTCATAAGTGACATTTGTCCCTTGTATGAATTTGCATGCATTAGACTATATTAGAGAGGTACTCAAGGAAATGAGTACGTACACTTACTAGACTGCACGTGGGAGATTCAATACATAGTGAGGGTGAAATTTTGTTCTAGATATCTAAGGATAGAATTTTGTAAATTTTGTACTATTTAGAAATCAGAGAATATTGCCTGTAGAAGATGTTAAATTGATATGATAGCCCAAAGTATGGAACTGTATAAAAGTTTGCAGGCTGGTTCTAAAATGCATGCTGCAAGTTTTGCAATATAATGGTTTTTCATCCCTTAACAATAGGTAGTTTTAATCCTACACTGGGCTTTCTGTTCCTTGGCAAATTTGCATTCTGTCAGATAAGAATAACAGACCCTGATTCATCTTGCCATTCGTTTGCATTTCACAAAGATAAACTATCTAAACCTTCTGTTAACAATGAAAACAGTTTCTTTCTCTTTGTCCTGTTTTTCTCTCATAAAGACATGTGGACATCTTTTTTACACATTATTTATGCAAAAAAGGAAAACAGTCATCCCACTGGAAAGTCTATCGCATAAGCAGTGTCCTGAGCTGGTTTCTCACCAGCAAGTTAGTCTATGCCACAAGTGTCCTGTGCAAAACAAAGATGCTGTGAACTGGAGTCAGACCAGAGTGCTTAAAGTCCTGCTACAGCCCTCTCTGTCAATCCAAGACTGGAAATGGAAATAGCTGCTCTTAATGAAGGATAAGAGGACAAGACTAAATAAAAATATTTCTGTTTTGTTTAGAAATGTTTTCCGTCTCTCACTTTTGATCCTAAATACTTAGGCCTGTTCTTAAACTTTAGCCTGTTATTTCACTGAAATCTAATTATGTTCAACAATAGCATTTAGCTGTAGTTTTCAGAAGCACCTGGGTGACGTGGATGCTGAAATCCCACTTTTAAAGTGCCTGGGGAGCTCCATTTGAAACTGGGAAGATTTCAGTGCTTGAACAAGAGCATCGCTGTGGAAATGTGGCTGAAGAATACAGCTGCACGATAGCCCATCTGCAGCTCTGGAGAAAATGCATCATGTGACATACCCTTCCTCTTCAGTATCAGGTATTGTGGAAAACATTTCCTCTAAGCACGTTATTTCTGTATTTTAGATCAATTACAAGATGGGCCTTTTTTCCAGGTTCAAGGTCTTACATATTCAAAGTTAGTTTCTTTTTCTTTTTTTTTTAGTGAAAGAAAGAAAGAAAAATAGCCAAAGCACTCAGATAACATTTAATATTTAACTCTTTATTTCCATTACCTTCATCCTCTAGCTCCTATACCTAGAGTTGGACATATTTCCAAACTTATTAAAAAAAAATCCTTTGTCCAGAAAATAAGTAAACAAGCTCCAGGATCTTGCCCTGGAAACCCACATCTTGTAATAGCGCAACAAATACGGCATTGCTGTGATGATGCAAACATGAATCAAACTGCAGCCAGACCCAGAAAGCCCTGACTTCTGTGCTCTCATTCCTCTCTTGTTCTCAGACTCAGTAGCCATGTTATCACTGGGACCTTCATGTTTTAAAGAAAACCTAACCAAATAACTGAAAAACCCTGCTGGAAAAAAGGCACTTGACAGCTTAGGGGAGGAGGGAAAAATTTATTGCCTTTTTGTTTTCCAGGAGTGTGGTTTTCTGTCGGTTTTACCTCTGAATTGCAGGGCATTTCCCAAGCTTTTTAAGGCATCTCTGCTGTCTGCTGATAGACATCACCAGTGATTAGAAAGGAAGGTCACAATCTTAATTATTACTCTGCTGTTACAAATAAGCACCAGTAGCAGACTCTACTATGTTGAATGTGGCTTTATTACCATGGCAGCTTTCTTTGCACATTTTTAATGAGACAGCATTTTGTCTTCACTCACCATTAAAACCATTTGGAAAGTATAGAGAAGTCTCTTGCCAACGTGATTTTAGCTATTCATGCAAAGCATCGATATTTCAGAGCTTTGTTCAGAAATCCAACGCATTTACCCTTCACTGCTGCTGCTTCCTCTACACGACCATCATTGGCTAATCCCTGTCTCTTGCCAGACTGCAGCCGTGTCACCAGCAAGCACCACATCAGAAACGAGGAGCTGTAGGGTGATGCAGCACACAGAGAAAGACATAAAGTCAAATTTAGCTCTTTATTTCAATTCTAGAGCACTTTCACTTCAGTTATATTGCACACGAATGAGTGTAACTGGATTTTTCTCTCATTTAAAGGCATGCAAGGAGGAAACAAACCGTGAAGACAATGCATATTGGAGATTTAATCAAAATCAAATAGGCAAGGGCAAACTGTTATGTCTAGATCAGAGCCTCAGCTGCTGTAAATCCAGGTTGCTCTGTTGCCTGTGGTAGGGATGTGTCAGCTTTCCCCAGCCAAGGATCTAGTCCAGGACCACATTCATAAGGGTGGTTTGATCTTCTGTGTATTTTAGATGTGTATAGAAAGGATGAAATGCTTTTCACAATAGAAGAAAGATAAAAGTAAGAAATAATAATTGAGAGTGGAATAAAAGGAAGGAAGATCTTGCAGGTTTGTTAGGCAGTTCTCCAGGCTCTCTCTCCCTCTCTCCCCTCTGCAAAGAGAAGCAAATTAACTGTTTAACAAAGGGATCATATTTCCGGATATGACAGGAGGAGACAGATTATGAGCAGATACAAATGAAAAGTCTTGTGCCAAAAATTGAATGCTCTTAAGGAAGACTAAGTATCCTGGGCAGCCACCAGGATTGCTAAAGGAAATGAGGAAAGAAATTAGTGAAGCCTTAACAGATTTTTTCCAATTGCCCCCATGACAGGTTAGGCTACAGAACAAGGGAAAGGGAGCAACACAACGTGCAGTCTTATTTCAACCATGTTTTTTATTATTAAGGGGTCATGAGATACAGCAGGTAGTTAGAATCCAGTTGGCTCAAAGTTATTTCCTGGGGAAACAGTTTTGTGGGATTTAATGAAGTCATGATACAATACTTTGAAAAGACTCATTTAACTGGAGATAGCCAAAATGGATTAGGCTGAGGGGCGGTCTTGCTTCACAGCTGTTTGAAAGTCCTGGAAGACATTGCTAAACCTGTCTGGGAAATGGTTTTCCCATCTTGCAAAACTTTTTGAGATTTTAAAATATTTTCCTGCCCTGAATCAGAATGATAAACAAGACTTTGTAACATTTTGTTCTGATTAAGGACATAAAAAAGAGAGAGAGAGAGAGAAAAGAGAGGAAAGAGAGAAAGAGGGAAAGAAAGAAGGAGAAAGACTGACCCACTCACTTGTGCCAGAGCTAGTGACAGTCCTCTCAGGTAAGGGGAGCTCACTTCTTGGGTAGAATCAGGCAGCATCTCGCTGCCCAGCTGCCTACTGTGCAGGCAGTGGTCTCGCCTTTCAGCCTTTATCTGCTTTCCCAGTGCTTTCCAAGAAATTCCACTTTTGCTCTCCTTTGCCTCAAGTTTCAATTTTCTGTTCCAAATCAGTATTCTCCTAAGGAAAGTCATACAGCAGAAAAAAAAAAAAATCTGGGCTAGGTCTTACTATCTGCATTATAAATGAGAATTGTACTGGGCAGTTCTTCTCTCTTCTCTCTTACAACAGATGAGTACTCTGAGGTTTGTTATATCAGCTAAGGAAAAATATCAAGTATGTCTTATTGACTGAAATGTGCTTAGAACAGATTACCCAAATACCTCCCAATTTGAGCAGTTTAACGTTAAATGACACTTCAGAGGCATTTTCTAATTTTAGCTAGGTGGGAAGATTGTCCTACAGCATAAGCAAGTAGAGCATTTCTGATGGAAATATTCTGATCCCAGAATATTTCAGTACCAAGTAGTTCTAGTCCAAACTTTGCCATTAAATCTGTGTAGCTTCGAGTGGGAGAGCAAGTAAAGAAACTGAGATAGATAAGCTGTCTGCTAAACAGTGATGAAAATTATAATGTCTATCTCACAAGGGAGTTGTAGAGAAGGATTAGTTAGCGTTTATGAAGTATTTTGAAAAGAACACATAATATTCTATAATCCATACTCTGGGTCTTCAAAAAATGGAGGCCTTTCATGATCATAGAATCATAGAAACATTTAGGTTGGAAAAGACCTTTAAGATCATTGAGTCCAACCATCAACCATGCCCACTAAACCATGTCATGAAGTGCCCTGTCTACATGCTTTTTGAATACCTCCAGGGATGATGACTCAACCACTTCCTTGGGCAGCCTGTTCCAATACCTAACAACCCTTTCAGTAAAGACATTTTTCCTAATATCCAAACTAAACCTCCCCTGCTGCAACTTGAGGCCATTTCCTCTCGTCCTATCACCAGCCACCTGACAGAAGAGACCAGCACCCACCTCACTACAACCTCCTTGCAGGTAGTTGTAGAGAGCGATAAGGTCTCAGCCTCCTTTTCTCCAGGCTAAACAACCCTAGTTCCCTCAGCCCCTCCTCATAAGACTTGTGCTGCAGGCCCCTCACCAGCTTCGGTGCCCTTCTCTGGACACGCTCCAGCACCTCAATGTCTTTCCTGTAGTGAGGGGCCCAAAACTGAACCCAGTCCTCAAGGTGCGGCCTCACCAGTGCCGAATACAGGGGGACGATCAATTCCCTGCTCCTGCTGGCCACACTGTTTCTGATACAGGCCAGGATGCCGTTGGCTTTCTTGGCCGCCTGGGCACACTGCTGGCTCATATTCATCCAGCTGTCAGCCAGCACCCAAGGACCTTTTCTGCCAGGCAGCTTTCCAGCCACTCTTCCCCAAGCCTGTAGGATTGCATGGGGTTGTTGTGACCCAAGTGCAGGACCTGGCACTTGGCCTTGTTGAACCTCATACAGTTGGCCTCAGCCCAACAATCCAGCCTGTCCAGATCCCTCTGTAGAGCTTGATACTTGTTACTTAGAAAGTGTACTACCACTTCAGTGTCCTGTAGCACCACTGATCCAGTTTTACATCTGGTGTTAAGTCACCGATTTCAACACCGTTACATCAGACATGAACTTTTTTCCTTGTGTCTTCAAGCACTTCATTTTACCCTATACTTCTTTCTGATAAAATCATTAAGGTGAAGAGGATTGGGTGTGAAATAAAATAGGAAATTATAATGTGACATACTGCAGCAATTCAATGTGACAGGCTGACTCTAAGCCAAACATTTCTAATGACTAAAGCACTTTATTAACTTTGAATGTCTTTTAAATAATATCTTAAGACCTGTACTTGTTATTAGCAGGCAGTGACTTTAATGATGAGATTAAATCTACTCTTGTAAGAATGTCTGTGACTCAAACAGCCATATTCACTGACATATTACGCATTTCTCTAGAAATAAAAACAGCTTTACTCTTGATTTTCCCAGTTACTGTAACCTGGCGTGTGCCTGCTTCACATTGCCTGAGTGGCAAAGAGCAGCCATAGAGACCTGCACATGAAATCTGAGTTATCAGTCAGACTTTTAAAATGAATCTCAGAAGGGGAGCACAGAAGCTCTTGGCGCTCACTGTTGTCCAAGGATGACTGTGATCGCTTGTCAGACCAATCTTATTTGGGAGGGCAGTATGTTAATACAGAACGGTATACAACACTGCTATTTTTCAAATAAACCCTGACACACTGGGCCTGCTGAGGAAGTTCAATGAAGCTGGGTTTTGGTTGTAGCTGGCCAGCATAAATATAATAAAATCAGGGCATCTTTCAGCTGAGGTGCAGCTCAAAAGGAGGACTGAAAGGAGAAGAAGCACTGGCCAAGGAACATACCTTGATCAAATACAGGGTATGACTTTTAATACAAAATGGTATCCAATTTAACAGACTGTTCTGACTCTCATTTTTTTCCTGGTCTAATAGCTGGAGTTTCCCCTCCTAGATCCTCCAACAAGTTTATTAGAGCTGGAAAGAGATAAGAATGGGATGCTGGACTATAATAGCAAATCTATAACCAGCATGTCTAACAGCCTTATTAATTATACTTCAGTGTCCCAAATTTGAAAGAAACCATATGCCTGAACCATTGTTTTGTCAAAAAAGGTGACTTCCAGGTAATATATTTCCTGCCAGCTTTTAATATTTTCAGGGACATAAGAGCAATTTTAAATCAACACTCTACAAAAGAGTATTCAGCTTGAGTCAGTGTAACTGAAAACACATACAGGGTTATGGTTCATCGAACAGACAGCCTCTAAGAAAGTGGGATTTGCCTTGTTTTTGCAGTATTTTTAAAGACATGCTAAAAGTCATGTATATATATGTGATAAATAGGAGCTTTATTCAGAAAGGATATTTGTGGTTAGCTAACAAGTTCTCAACTCAAGACATATGTATAGAAAAACACCAACTTCGGTTCTCATTTAATATTTCCTGTCATTTTTCCTAAACTTGATGGTGGCAGCAACCTTGCCTTTCACACCCTGTAGAAGATTGTTACCACCTTTGTGCCTGGGAAGCCTCTGCACAGAGAAGGGACATGAGCTTGATTCCTGCCTCACGTGAACACAACGTGGTGCTCCCTCAGCTGCCTGAGCACCACAAGACTGGCCACACCTAGCAATTATTTTAATCATGCTTTCATTTTACCTCCTGCCTGTAGCACTCAGCCAAGTTGGAACAGCCCTGGTAATTTGAGTAAAATTAGATGAGAAGCAGAGCTAAAGCATGTGTCCTCTGGAGGCTGCAAGAAGGGCCAGGCCACTGCACAGGGCTCTGCTGCTTCCCTGCAGGATGAGGGCATCTCCCTGTCCCACATTTCTTCGGTTTGCTCCACTCACTCATCCAGCTCATATGGAGGACACATGCTTGGACAGAGAAGGAGGTAACATTGTGTTTTTCCTGCGCAGAAAGGACGTACTCGAAACAACATCACCACATCCTCATCCACTGCACTGGCTGCGAACTCATTTTGTTTGTTGGTGAGTGCACAAGTCAAACAGATGAAAAGAGAGAGGAGGGGACAGGGAGATGTTTAATGAACACTAAAACCATACTTTATTTATGGTAAGCCCCCACAGGTCCCCTTTAGCATCCTGGAGACTTGAGAGGAATGTAGACTAAGCCCCAAAAGAGACACTTAAGTGCTTTCCTCCCCTTGAGCATCAGCCAAGATTGAGAGGAAAAGAAGGGGAGAGTAGCAATAGCCTCAGAGGAACGATGCATAAAGTGCTGGTTTCCCTCATGCAGCTGATGGGCTGCGAGGAAGGAAGAAGAGAGAAGAAGAATCATCTGAGCTCTAGAAGAAGGAAGTACCACTTTCCAGTACCTGTTTTCCTGAACAACAAATGCAAGGTAAACATTTCCTTCAACCAAATGTCTGTACTGTTAAGGCCTGGTCCTGTGAATGTTTACCCACGTATTTAAGCTGAATACTAAGGGGAAGACTTTAGTTAAAAAGAGACAATTTATAGACATAAGGGGAGAAAAACTGGGACTTGACATTGAAGTGGTGGAAAATGCTTTTAACTTCCATTATGATCAAGATAGCCACGAAAACAAAGAAAGAGAAGTCATAACTGAAAGCAAGATTAGAGCAATATAGCACACAGTGTATTCTTCCTCTCATCACTTCAAACTCTTGACAATATTTCACAAAGAGACCAGAGAAATGCTAAACTTTTACACAGGCCAAAATGAAGATTTTCAGCCTGCAAATATGCATTCATCGACCAACTTCATCTCCATGAGTGGAGCCACAGATGTTAGGTTAACACACATTTCATGTTTGTAGAGATGGGTGCAAATATGTGAAACATTTATACAAAAATACAGTCGCTTTCCTTGCACAGCATGTGAAAAGGGAAGAACTGCCATGGACATCACAAAACAGATTCCCATCATTTATTCTATTCTTCTTCTCCCATTGAAGGAAAGAAGGAAAGGGCTTAAAAGAAAAGCACAATGAAAAGCAGCATCAAGAAAATGAAAAGTCCTCAAAATATTCTGCTATTGAAAAAGCTCCTACTCATAACAAAAATAATTAGTAAATTTCAGACAACTCTAGTTTTGTGTAATCACAAACCAGCCAGAGAAAGTGAAGGAGTTTGTTAGGAGCTCAGGGAGGGACTTTCTCTTCAAAGTAAAAGAAGATAAAACACAAGTGCGCTTTCTTTCTTTCATACTGTCAGATGTTTCATACATTTTACTGTGTATCTACTGCTTCTTTGCCCACAAGTAACATATTAGCGTTTATGCTATGCAGAGCATAGCACAGCCTACTCAGAACCATTCCCCAGATTTTAATATTATTTGGAAGTTATACTTATTTCATCCTTTTCTAAAGAACACTAAGAAATCTGAAGAAGAAGTTTCTTGTGTGGTTGCCATCAGCTAAAGCTGACATTCTCCCTAGCATGCTACTACTCCTTTGAATCCAAAATCTTTGGGATTGTGTGAATTGCTTCCATTAGAAGAAAAGGTATTTCTTCTGTGCAGTTCTGCTAATGTAAAGAGAGCAGGCAAACTGCCTCCATTCTCAGAACGCCAAATGGATCAGACACCTCCATACACTTCCCTAAAGCACTGCTCAAGACCCTTCCCCAGACAGGAGCTCTGCCCCCAAACCTCAACTCTCTTTATCCCTGGGCAGCAGAACAAGTGTTTCTCCAGCAACACTTGAAACAAGAAACAAGTGTTTCTTCTGTGTTCTGTTTGTTTCTGGGGTGTTTATGGGTGCTGTTTCTCTTCCTTGTATGGATAAGCTGAGGCATCCAGAAACCTCACCCTATACACCCACGCAGCAACCCTGTAGCCTGCCTGCCTCCAGCCATAGCTCTGCCTTGGCCTGCCGAGACCAGGAGGAGAGGTTTTACCCCCATTAGACTCCCTCTTGGGCACCCATAGATTCCCAGCACAGCACAGAGATGTGCTGCAGTGGCACGGTGCTGGGAGCAGTGCCAGCCCCGTGCCGGAGGGAGCAGGATGTGTGCACTATGGGGGCTCACACCCCTTCACTCTTGCCAGTCAGTCCAAGCCCTCTGTAAATGGGTGCATTCCTCTTTAATTGGCATCATTACCTCATATAATGTTTTCTAATTATATTATTGATTTTTTCCCCTGTTCTTTTAATGGATTCCCCTTCCAATTCACCCTCAGTAAAGACACTGGCAAGTAGCGTGGACGGGTCTCCAGGGAACTTCTTCCAACTATGTGTATTGCACACAGCATACAGGTGTTTCATTCTGTGTCGGCTTCTTAGTTAGCCAGAAGCAATATTGTTTGGGGGATGGTGGAGAGAACAAGAGACATCGCGGTCCACTAACACAGTCAGGCACAATAATTACTGCTCTGTAATAACAGGCAGAATTATTACTGTGCCCAGACTTCTTTTTTTCTGCTTCACAACTCAGAGCAGCTGCCTGTAGAGCTGGGCAGGAAACACCTCATATCCTGCAAAAAATTTTGGTAATTTAAAAAATATTCTCATTGCCCATTGGAAACACACAAGAGCTTTTAAACAAAAATCAACCTGAGTGTCCCACACCCAGTGTAGAATAGCAGATAAGTAGCGATGGCACTACAACCACTGTGTCTCTGTAGGTGCAACCAGGCACATGTTAGGGGGCTCTGCCCATCCTCTGAGCTGTCAGGACACAGTCCCATAGCAACAAAAGCCATGCTAGGGCCCCGTGCTATGTCTGAGCTAGCAACCCTTGCTGAGCATGGATTTGGGGAGGGGAGGAAGGAGGGAACATTGCTTCCTCAGCTGGACAAACCAACTTAAATGACCCAGTCTCTCTGTTCCAGGTATGCAGCTCATGCACGCGCAACCTAACAGCAAACCTACTCTTCTGGAAGGTGGATTCAAGCTAAAGACATGAACCTTACTCTCCGCCATATCAGGCACATGCTGTAAGCACAGAGCTACTGCCCTTTGGAAGCTCATACTGCAGGACTTAAAGCTTGAGCTTCACCTGCTGCCATTACAATGGCATGAGTCTCCCACACACAGACACCATTTTTCTCTGATGTGTTTTATGCCCCTTTGGAATCAACTGCATCAAAAACATATATATGTTAAAAATAAACATATAGTAGAATAATTGTGTGCTCCAGGAACAAGGCCAGTATTATACCAGAATGGAAGTTCCAGGATAACACCAACATGCCAGTTCCCTGTGCAAAGCAGCTCTCAGTGAGCATGTCCCTACAGACCCCATGCTGCAAGAGGAGCAAAATTTCTTAGAAAATTAGAAGGGGGCTTTAAAGCTGGGGGGAAGGTGTTGGTATGAAATGTCCCCTTCCCTATTCCAGCTGCCCTGCGGAAAGCTTGGGGGTGAGTGGTGGCACAAAAAAACAGTGAGGACCCTTGGACTGTGGTGGGCCTGTGCAATAAACCCCAAAGACTCTCTTCCTTTCGCTCCAGCTCACTCGAGCTCTTCCCAGCAGAGCTGACTAATCCCACAAGCTGGGGCAGCACGGCTGGGGGCTACGCACGCTGCTGCCTTGGGTGAGGATTGTGAAGAGGGAGAGCAAATAGGGCCCAAGGGTTTGGGCTCAGGCTCTTTTGAATCCATAACCTCCATGGTGACACCAGCAGGGCTGAAAAGGGGATTTGCAGCCAGCTTGAGGGAGTCGCAGAGGACTGATTTTCTCATTTGTTGTGCTGTATAGCCTTACACGTGGTTTTAAAGCAGAGAGAATACAGGCTGCTGTCTACAAGCTAGCTTCTTAACTGGCACAAACTGCAGTGGTGCCTTCACCATCAGTGAGGCTAAACTGGCTGGCAGCAAGGTCCAACTCCATCCCCACGTACCTGCTGCCCTGTGCCATTGCTTTCCATGCACTTCCCACACATTTAAGAGGGAGCCAAAAGTACGACCGCTCTGGCTGGAGGCCAGGCTGTCAGTGCTGCAATGCCTGCACTGCCCAGATGGTACCATCTGTTGCATGCCATTACGCCCTTGGCCTTGGCCTATTTTTTCTTAACAGACTCGATGGAGAAAAGACAATATATTCTATTCTTCCAACAATGGTATTGCTTTGCTCAGAGCCTAATTACCAGCATGGCTGTGTAAAGCTGCTGTTCCTCAATACCCTTCCCATGTGGATGTTCCAGTACAAGCGCTAAGTCGGTTGCTATTTCATTATTCATTAAAATTTTTAATCATATGACTGAGTATTTGTGCAAGTAATGCACAGCATTTTGAGAAGAGCAAACAAAATATTTCTCTTGCTGAGGAAGCTGATGAGAGAAGTGGGACAGAAAGAGAAAATGCAGCCCTAATGAATACCATTTGCAGTTAAATGAAGCAGAAAACCAAAAGGAGAGTCTTTTTTACTTTTGGAGATCCACAATACTTCTTCAGCATTGTTTTCCCACATTGAAGCAAAGGACCAGGATGGATTATCAGGCCATGGGTTTTCACAGCTGCCATTAAAAGTCACTCTTGTAGTATGTGTCAGAAACACATCCCAAAAAGTACCAGCCACCTGCAGGCTCACCGCCAGCCTCTTCTGAGCTGAACAGCCAGGCTGCCAGTTGCTCTGCAGGGAGGATCACCTATGCTGCACTCTGGACTGGGTCCTTTTCCTTCACTTCCCTCCCTGCAGCAGCAGGCAAAATACAGGCAGGCAGCCTGGCAGTGTGGGGAACTGCACGGGTCTGCCAGTATGTGTGCCAGCTGACCTCCTTCCTGGTACTCCAAGCCAATTCTTCTTAACGCCCATTGAAGGAAACAGGATGAAGTGAGATGGATACCTGGGACCATAGAACACCTCTGCCTTTATTCGGCTGCAGTAGTGTCTCACCAACAGATCTCTGTAACTGCAATGCAGCACCAATCAATAAATTACATAGCTGCCAATTCTTTTTCCAACTAATTCTTAAAAAATCCTATAACATATGACTTTGTAATACAGAATTAAGTTTCCTTGTTTGCACACAGTGATAACAGACAGCTTGCTGCAAAGTATTAGATATCAGTGTTTGAAACACAAGTTCCTTGCTTGTGACTGAATATACAGTACATTCAATGCATGCTTTGATGAAATGAACATCGAAATTTTTTATCAAACAGGCAGGTTTGATGAAGTGAATTGTTTTGAAGCATCACGTGAAGAGTTAGAAGGTAATAAAGACTAAAGAGTTTTGAATGTTTCATTGTTAATTTGTCCAGACAAATAATTCATATTTCACAGGAAATATGAATTTCATTGAAATTTCATAGGTGGTGCAAATGTAATCTTCTCACATTCCCACAAACTCAGTTTCTCCACAACAAGGTAATTCCCTTTCTATATGTGTGTATTGAGTCTTGTGCATCTCCAAAGTGTCAAAGCCAGGTGCTGCACAGCTCGTGTGGAAACACCTTCAGCTCACCAGGGTTAGAAACACCTTTTCTAACTAGGGTTAGAAAGAACATAGTCCTCTGGAGCTGGGAAGTGCTGGATCCACCTTCTAAGTCATCGAGTTTTATGACAGAAAAACAGTCCACTGAGTCAGACCAAAAGTCCACTTGGCCCAGTACATATGGTGGCAGTATCCAGTAAGGGATACTTAGCTGAAAAAATAAAAGTAACGGGGCAAGACTTAAGTCTCATATATCATCCAGCTTGTATGAATAAGTAGCTTCAGGCTCCCTGAGCTGCAAGGTACAGACATTTAATAGTTTTCAGTGCATATATTGCTCCCAGGTCACAAACTACATGGAGGTGCAGACAAGTGAAGGAAGTGGAATGCAGCATTTAAATAGAAAACATGATTATTGCATGATCTGTCATGAATAGAGATAGCTGAGATTTATCTGCTGTGTTGGAACAAACATATTTGCATAATTATCAGTGCATTTATCCAATCCCAAGGAATTAAAAAAGTTCAAAGAGATGCAAGTAGGCGCATTCCCAAACATGTTCTCTGTGATAGAGAAGCCACTAAACAACAACGCAGGTGTCAGACCTGCAGGTGGTGTGAATTATCACCCCTCTGCTCCAGGGTTGGTAAAAGCCCTGCCCAGAGCTATGTATTGTCTAGGATGTTGGTGGCTACTTGCCTGTAAGGTCTAGCCTGGGAGGCAGTTTTATCTGGATCCCCAGGAATGCTCCTTGTTAGGTAGCTCTGCTTGTTAAGAAGACAACAGGAAATTACAGCATCTTCGAAGGTGAAGAGCAAGAGGTGGGCTTTTTCTTCTTTGCTGCAATGAAGTTAAGGCAACAGCAGCCATTTGGTTAGGACAGCATTGGTATAGTTGTCAGCTTTTTGTATAAATTAGTCTGAGTCCCTGGGTGGTGTCAGATGGGCTTTGCCAGTGTGAGATAGGGATGTCAGTGTTCAGAAATTACAAAATGAAATCATTCCAGGCTAATTCCGTTCCTTCCAGAACTTCAGTCACAAAAAAAAATTGCATCTGATGCCTATAATGGTGTATTTTATTGCTTTTGGGCATAGGTGGCAAGGAAGAGGTGATTTCTGGTCTTGTGCCATGCCCACAGATACGGGATTTCTCAGAAGAGATGTTCACCTGTGACTTCTGAGAGCAGAGGATGGCACCCACAAACTCTGTATTAAAGTCCTGTACAGAGCTTTAAAAGTCACATTTACAAGTGGTAAGAGAGCGCCTGTCCTTTTCTTCTGCCCTCTATCTCAGCATATGTGATGTTACTTTTCTCCTAGTTAAAGACAAACAGAAAATGCTTTCAGCTTTGTTGGGAATTCATAAACAAAACTTGTGGCTTCTCAGTTATGGAGGAAATTTTATGATAACTTCTCCAGGCTAACTCATGTGGATGGCTAATTCTCATTACAGACCTCTTCATGCATAATGAGCCAAATTCCACTCTCTTAAATGGGTGAGGTATCACAGATCTCTGCAAACTTGCAATTACACCAGCTCAAAGCTAGAGATGACCCATCCTTCTACCTACTCAGGATCACATTAGCACCTCATGACTCATTTGGGACCAATGCCTCTGTCTGCAATAAAAACTGACTGAGAAAAGGTCCCTGCCCTTAGGGATTTACAGCCAGACACGCTGAGAGCACAGAAATGCCAACAAAGGATTAGAAGGAAGGTAACTGAGGGCATGTGATATTAAGTGGTCTCTATTGAACTAAGCTATACTCCAAACCAGCCTATGTTTTTTAAGATTATATCACTTCATATCCTATACTGTATTTTGCAACATGTGTCTGTGTGGGCCGGTTACCCCAAAGCCCTTTCAACAGCTGAGGGAAGGCAATTTGTAAATTATGCCTACACTTCCTTCCAGACATTGTTGCATCTTTAAATCACAACCGTGGATGCAATGCCAGGACAGGTAGATGCCCCATCAGACCCTTTCAGAGCTCAAGCCTGGCCAGCTCAGAGCTCATGCTACCCTGAGGATGTGGTGGCATGGGCTTCCCAGTAGTACCAGCATCTGCCTTATTCTCCCAGGGCTTCCAGCAGGCTGCACTTGATAAAACTCAGCACATATTCACAGCTACTTCAGCTGCAAATACTGCTGGTGTAGGTATTTTCCCAGTTTCAGAACCTTCTGCGTCACTGAGAAGCTAGTCCCGCCCAGCCACCTTAGTACTTTGGCAAGATGATTTCTCTGAAGGCATGGGGTGTAAGGCATCCCCACACTGACCCATCAGCATTACGAGCTGAACCCTTGCTCTACCACCCTAAAGAAAATACGTAGGAAATAAGGGGTTTGTGACAGCCTAATCAGGCTTGAGGTCAGGTAATTTTATTTTACTAGGTGTTAAAATTTCTCTTTGTGTCAAGAGTCTGTTGTTTGAGCATAGACAACTAGTGCATGGTGGTCTGTCCACCTAGTCTGCTGCTGGCCATCTGAAGTGCCCTGGAGCGTTCAAACCATCCCCACCAGGATGTTAGATGTGAGCTAGAGAAGTCCTGCCCTCCTTGGAGCAGAAACTTGGATCCAGGAAGATACCCTGGGGCACCTGAAACAACACCAGACACCCGTGCATGGACAGAGTATCCCTCCCTCACTGTCTCCAACCTTACAAGCCTGGCAGCGTATCTTACTGGGCAAAAACCTGGACCCCACACAGCAGCGTATGTGTTCCCTGAGAACATGGTAATAATTCCTGCTCTTTCCAGATGGAGTATTCATGGCAACTCTGAAAAAACAGTCTTAGAAGGAATCCTTTAAAATTATTGTCTAGGCGTTCAACACATGCAACTAGCAAGTAGAAAGTTATGTGCAACATGCAGCCAGATGCTCCCTACAACACGTACGTCACAGCGATAAAGTGAAGCCTATGTTAGCCTTTGTGCAATGTGACATAAAGAACCACTGCTGTTGGACTGCCCTTTCCACACCAGGAAATTCTGCCTTCTACATGCAACAAGAGCCCTCCTTGTACTCTTTAGTCAGGGATGTTGTAATACCATTTTGCCATTCTTTACTTCAGCTCCATTTTCTTTTGTGTCTCGTATCCTGAGCCAAGATGGAATCATTGCAGTCATCAGGGGTGTTCTGGACTCTGTTACAAAGAAATAATGAATTTATACTTTTATTTAGTCTCAATCAGTGGAAAATAAAAGCAATGCTGATGTGTCAAGCAGCAATTTTGGCACAAGTTGCCAGAAAGACAGGATCCGGGAAGGTTTGGGTAACGTCCTGTTGGGTTTGTTAATCTACAAACCGTGTCACAGTTGGTAGTGTAGAATTTTACTGGATTTTTTAGAGAAGTAAACTGGCATCTTATTCATCAAGACATGCAAACTCTTCACATTGGGGTATAGAAGAAGGCTACTCAGGAAGTATTCTTCTTCTGGTTAAAAATGCTTAACAAGAAATTAGTGGGTTTTAAGTCATACTCATTCAATAAAATTTGGCATATATCACTAAAGTACCTCAGTGTATCAGCAAATGTACTTTGTTCTCTTAGGCATACACTCTGCACATGGTATTAACTCTGCTGAGCATCTGTGATTATGCCATGGCAACAAAGTGTAATCTAATTGTTTATAAACACCTTACTAAATATTTGCTTTTTTTGCAGACCTTGGAACTGCATCAAAAAAAAAGGGGGGAGATTCACCCTGAAGACCAGCAATGGAGAAACTCATAACTTGGGTGATAAGGCTATAGGCAAAGCACATAAAGGTAAAAATAAAAAAATCACTGTTTTATTCCCTGCTCTTGCAGTCCAGTTTTCAAGGGCTCCATAGTCCTGACTTTGTCCTTTCAAGTTGTTCGATGAGCAGCTGAGGGAACTGGGGTTGTTTAGCCTGGAGAAAAGGAGGCTGAGGGGAGACCTTATCGCTCTCTACAACTACCTCAAAGGAGGTTGTAGTGAGGTGGGTATCGGTCTCTTTTCCCAAGTAACAAGGGGTAGGACGAGAACAAATGGCCTCAAGTTGCACCAGGGGAGGTTTAGACTGGATATTAGGAAAATTTCTTCACCAAAAGGGTTGTTAGGCATTGGAACAGGCTGCCCAGGCAAATGGTTGAGTCATCATCCCTGGAGGTAATTAAAGGATGCGTAGATGTGGTGCTTAGGGACATGGTTTAGTGGTGGACTTGGCAGTGTTAGGTTTACAGTTGGACTCGATGATCTTAAAGGTCTTTTCCAACCTGAACGATTCTATGATTCTGTGAGAGATGATCTAAACACCCACGGGTAGGCATGTCCTTATGGCACATGCGAGACAATTTACCCACTTCTTGACCATGCCATAAGATAACAGCATGGCATGAAGCAGATGAGATGCAGTTAGTGGGTGCGGGAAGTGCCCTGCAGTGCTTGCAGGCCACTGTCCCCCACTTTCCAACCCATGGAAGCCCCTGCACCATGCTGGGGCTTCAGTATAGGGCTGCTCTGGCATAGGAGAGAAGCTAGTCAAGGGACCAGTGTCTTGGGTTGGGCTGGAGCAGCCTAGGTCAGACTGTTGGGCAGGTCCAGTGAGGGGAAGGTGGGCAAGGCTGCATGCTCCCTGTGGAAAGCACCAAGTTAACTTTCTGGGGGAAAAAAATAGAGGCATTGCCTATATTTCTTACTTGCACTCAGATTGAGTAATGCCAGCCCTGAAAACATCATCTTCAGGTTAGATCGTGCTTGTTTACAGGCTGTTTGGTCTATGTGGTGTTTCTTTAAATTGTTTTCACCACAGAAATTAAACATCACTACTGGTTTTACATAGACAAAATATGGGGCACAGAAATGAACAGCTATTTTCTTTTTACAACCTTGGCAATACAAATGTAATTGATTAAATGCCTGAACTCCAAACTGACAGAGACCTGGCAGCATGCTCCCTCCGGAGGATGTTGGATTCACCCCAACTCTTAAGAAGCAAGTAACACTTTCTTGATTTCAAAGGGTGCTGGGGAGGACCTTGGGCTTTGCTAACAAGTGTTTGCCTCCCGCCTTTTCTCTCCCCTTGTCCCACAAGCACACACCGGCATTCACATCACTCATGCACAGCTGCACGTTAGCTCAGGTCCTTGCTCACTGTCATGTCTGAAGTGCCCGTTCATTCACTTTGCTGTTTTATAGAAAAATAATTGATTTAGTCTTTGTGGAGGCAACATTTCCCTTCTCACTTTCCAAGGGTTTGCTGTCTGTATATTTATTGTTTTCCGCAGTGGTCTGGGAGACCCTATAGTCTGACCTAACTGTAACCTTTGTTTCCTGTTTCAGCTAAAATATTGTTAAATGGCTAAAAAAGACATACCTCCCTCCCCCCCCCAAAAAAAAAAAAAAAACAAAAAACCAACCACTAAACCAAAACAAAAAACCCAGCTGATACTTTTCACTTGGGTAATGATAGTAAACAGTCAGCTTGTGCTGTAACCCTGAGACTTTGTAAACTGCCTTCACTCCATGACATCAGATCCCTGCTAGTTTTGAAGATGAATCTTATGTAACACATTATATGCACAGTCATTTTTTCAGAAAAAAACAGGCCATGTTTCTGAGCCACCTGGGCCAAGATAAACACAGGGGAGAGCAGATATTTTAAGGGGGTAGGACTAGACAACTCCTGTGCTGCAGCAAGTGCTGTGTGTGGGCAGGGGAGGGATGGCCAGATTCAGGGAACAGCCATGGGGTGCAGCTGCAGGAGGGGATGCTGCCATAGGGTGCTGCAGGTGGGGTATCCATAGGGTGCAGACGCAGCCACTGCTTGCCCCCAAGGCAGCCCCAGCAACTCCCCAGATTGAGGCAGGGGCAGCCCCAACAGCCCAAGGATCGAAGCAGGGCCAAGGACTCAGCTCTCTGCAGCACTGGCAGCAGTGAGGGCGCTGGGGTCCAGCACAGGCATGGGGGGCTCCCCTGAGTGAGGGATGAGCTGATCCTCATGTGAGGGGGGGACACAGGAAGGCTGGCCCCTAGGAGAAGCTGGCCTTAGCTAGTCCTTGTATTTCATTAACATAGCCATAGCTTACAACATGGCCCATTACAGAGTTTGCCTGATACTTCCTGGTTTAAGATACTATTTTCCACTCCTTATCCCGCTATCAGCCACAGGTTCCCTCTAAATATTTACTTACATATGCATATATAAGTATACACACACACCCCCCCCATTCAAGCCTTTCTAAGGAGGAAGCCAGGAAAAGCTTTCCTGTTTCTCCATAATTAAAAAAAAGTGTTGTTTTCAGTTGTTTTCTTTGAAAAGCTCCAATTATTTTAAGGCAGCTACACCAGCACAACTCTGAGGAAAACGTAGTGAAAGTGACCACAATATTTGGACTTAAAGCCAAGCTTCCCCCAAGGGGAAGCATGAAAAACCCAAACTTGCATGTTGGCTAATGAGGCAGACAAACCTCAGGCATGAAAGCTGGAGGTGGAGTTCATCGCCAGCATTTTGGTACAGGAGCCCATGTTTAGTATAATTGCTGTTAATATGAAGTTTCCTCTTCTTCCTTGCTCTTGGGTGCTGGTGGGGATGCATGTCAGAGCTGACCCAGGTGCAGGGGGTTGTTGCTATTCCTCGTCCTTGATCAAAACCTGTGTGGGCTGTGTTTCCTGAGACAGGAGCGAGGTGTGACACTTCTGTTGGCTACAGTTGCCATGTGAAGATAGTCACCCCCAGGTAAAAATAAAAAAATCTGCTGACTTGGAAGAGCTGTGATTATTCTGAACTGGTAATTATGCTTTTCTGTGCTTGGGAGTTTTTATTTGAGTAATTCAAGCACTATGTTTGGAGATTCAATTTTATTTTGAAACTGTATGCTTGTTTACTTTCTTAAATGTATGTAATTTTTATTAGAAGTTATTAAGAAGTTGATGAATAGGTGCTTTACATTAAAATTTATACTTCTTTTGGTCAAGTGGAAGAATAATGTAGCCTGAAATCTGAGTCTTAATTTTTTAATGTAATGAAAGAGTTAATTGTATACTTCATTATCACTGGAAAAATTGTTGTTTTCTTTACTTATGATTTGTGGCATGATCTGTTTGCACAGAAATTGGGATCCAAATAAACTGCATGTGACACCTTTTTATATATTAGTTATTATCAGTTAAATATGCTGGACACAAATTGTGAACTTAAATGTTTTGCATTTGACTGTTTAAGAAAGGATTTACTATCAGCAGTCATTTCTATGTTTTTAGGTCTGGTAAGTCTCACCCCATCATGCAGTTTTTATGTGTTTTATGTAGCTTGGAAGAGGAAAATGGAGCCTCTGCTTCTCCAGCATACTGTTTCTTCCCAACCTAGCTAAGCAGGGTGAAGCACAGTGACTCTGAAGCAAAACTGCCTTCTGTCAGAAGCTTCAGCAAGTTCTGCCTCCAAGTGCTCCACTGATGCCTTTGTTTTCCTTGACATTCCCAGGGCAAAAAACACATATTGCTTCCTATTATTCTAATTGCTGAAGTTTACCATCTAACTCACTGTGTTCAGAGAATGAATGTACAGCTGAACATATGTTATTTTATAAAATGTGTTAAATTACATTTTTAATCCTGCATAAGATTAAAAATGTCTATCTGATGGTAAAAGAGGGCAGGATGTCAAAAAGGTACTACTTTACCTGTATGCTTGGCTCAGGTCCAACGAGACCTCGCCCATCTTTTGGACAGGAAAACCTAACAGAAAACATCACGATAAAATGTGTGTCAGACAATTTTCCTTCTGAAGCGTTGCTCCAGAGTCAACTGAGAGTTCAATAGTTTCCAAGCGCGTGTGAAGAAGCAGCAACATGATGGATATGAGGGAGGAGAACTGAAGCAAGATGGCAACAGTTAAATGTGTGGTTTGAGTGAGTTTAGTATTAGTTTAGGAGATTGTGGTCATTTCAGAGAGAGAGAGGGAGAGAAAAAGGTTGGGGAGTGCTGCAGAGATGATTCTTCTAAAAGCTGATTTCTATATTAGTTATTATTGGAGAATGGACTTGATTCACCCACACCTCTCACATTTTGTAAGGAAAAGTGTATTTTCTATTTTGAAATGGGTGCTGATTTCTCGAAGCAACTCCCAAATGTCAGTGGCAAAAGCGCCTTCAATTTCCAAAGAAATGTGTCTGAATTGATTACTTCATCTGCTTTTCTCAGTCTATGTATGGCCAGGTATAAAAGTCAAGAGATTCATGATCAAATATAAAAGATACACTACAGGTCTTCCCAAAGTGCTCTATCAGGGTGAATCTGCAGCAAAGTTGGGTATGTCTCATCTTGCATGAAGCACCTTCTGAGAAGAGCAAGTTAATTCTTCTAAGCAAGAGAGTAAGTTACAGAGAATCAAAAGAAAAACGATCTAATTTTGAACTGTCATTGTAAAAGCTTCTAAGGCTGAAACATGGAAAGACCCATCATGCTATCAAATAAAACAGATAGGCTTTCTGATTTACATTTGGCTGCAAACTAGATGAGCATACAGCTATGCTGCTCTAATTATTTGAGAATGTGGCCTTTTGAAAAGCTATATTTTCTTCTAAAGGAGAGACTTTTTAATGTTTAGCATTCTGCAAAATAGCCTGTATGGTAAGTGTGCTCTGACATTCATATGAATCCTGTTGTTTAAACTATGTAAACAGAAAATCATGGCCAATAGCCATCATGTTTTAATAGCTATATTGCTATGGAAGGAGCATTACCCAGAGCAGAAATCCATTTAAAAGCTTCAGAGCTGCTTTTCCCTACGTGCACGCACAGTATACTGCTGCTGGACAAATAGATAAATGTAACCTGTTGGACCTGCAAATCAATTTCTGTATTGTTAGAGACAAGTGAAAATGAGTCTTTTGCACTGTTGACCCCAGAGAGGCTGGGCATTGGTAAAGCCAGGTCAGCCTGCTGCTTCCTTTATGGCCAAATGCTGATAACCCCTTTATATTATCTCTGACTGAAACCTGGAGATTGTGGTAAGGAGGGAATAAGAAACGCGAGAGTTTCCCGTGCTCTCCTGACACACCAGTTGTGACAAAAGCAAGGGGAGCCAAGTTCACAGCGGAGCCTGGCACAGCCATCACCGCTGAGCTCTGGCAAACAGGCTGCAGCAGGTTTTGCTGGGGCAGCTGGAGGGGTTATTGCCCACAGGTGTTGGTCCTGGCCCCTACAAAGATCCCCACCCTGTCTTTGGGTAGTTACAGCAGAGTGGGTGGTGTGAGTTGGTGAGTCAGCCTCTTTTGACTGTGAGGAAAGTGCAAAAAGTGTGGGGTTGTTTCAGCTGGAGAAAACTAGAGGGAGGGATTACTGCCATCTAGCATGAAAAAGGCTGCTGCAAAGGAATAAAACCATTCTGTTCAGTCTTGGATAGCAGAAATGGAAGTGGGGTGGGCAGTAGTTGCAGAACAGGAGGGTCAGGTTCAGCATAGATAGGCTTTCCCAAACACTAAGGGCAATGCCCCACTAAGAGGGCTTATCTGAACAGGGTGGACCCATCATCTCTGGAGGCTTTTAAGAACAGGCTGGAGAAGTATCTGTCAAGAATAACACAGGTGGTGCTCCTGACCCCCTACAGCCATATTTTTCTACCATTCTAGGACTTTGCTGAAACACTTTTTGAGAACATGACCCTGAGGGTAAGCTTTATGGATTACATCTCCAGTAAGTACAGTAGGAATGCAATATCCAACGTGCACAGTGTGTATACTGCTATTGTAGGTCTGTACAGCAGTAGGTGTTCAGGTGTCTTTTTGCTATCCATCTCTGTACCACTGAAAACCACTCTCTACAGAGCTGCGAAGTGAAGGGGCAAGGCAATATGTAATTCTGAATATGTCACTTCAAAAGAGAGATGAGACATTAACAGCCAAATGAGAAAATCAGCAGAAAAACAAACTGCATCATCCCATCCATAAGTTAAATAACACTTTTGTTCATTTCTACATTGTGCTTTATTCTCCCTCATTTTTATCTATCACTTCAGAATTCATTTTCTCTTCACTGAGAATGAAGTGAAAGAAATGCCAGGTGGCTAAAATCAGATATTACCCTGACTAGTCTTAATGAGTCTAAAACCACCACAAAACTACTCTGGCTGTGCAGGCACGAAGACGCTTGTACAAATGGCTAATGTAGACTATGTCAAAGAGAGAAAAATAGATTTAAAAATTTAAAAAATAACCCAAACTTCAGCATGCTGTTAATTGGCGCCATCCAAATGCCGATGTACATGTTGTCCTTGCAGTGGAGGGCAGGCAATTGGTGTAGTATGCTAAAAGACATCTGTGTCTTTCTTTGTAAATAAATTGTTTAGAGTTCTCAGATTTCTAGCTAAATGGTTGTGAAGTTTATCAGGGCTTGCAGATAGTGTTAGTTCAAAATAGGAACTTGCAATTATCACTCAATTACAGTCCTTCGAAATCAGACAACGAGGCACCATTGGCACAGCCCCAGGAAAACATTCAGTACAGAGATACTAATCAAGATGCTGTTCCTAACAGCTAACAAGAAATTCATTTTAATACATTGTACACTGAGCAGTTTGATGTTGTCAGATCAATTTGCCCCTTTGATTTTGCAGAGTCCCTGTGAATAAAGTGTAAGCTAAGGCTCTGATTCATTCCAGCTATTCCATTATTTACTAGCATGTCAGAAGATTTTGCAACTGATCTTTTATGGGGGACTTAAAGCATGTTCTCCAGACAAGGGAGGGAGGGCATCAAACAAGCTGCTGAAAGGTAGTAATTCAGCCCACCAGTCATCCATGTCAGCTCCACAGAGCTTTGCCTCGGAGATTTTCCCAGTTCAGAAGATAATGGTTGTGGGTACAGCTTGGCTGGACTTTTGCATGGAAAATGCAGTCTGTTTTTGAAACAACAGGGACCTCTCCTACTAGCACTGCCTAGGGGTGTTTTACATTGGGGGTCTAAGGGAAGACACAGCAATGAAAGTGAAATGGGAGAAATGAGATGACTCATGAGATGAGATGAAAGTGTATCTGTACAAGTCAGACAAATTCTTCGCTGTTTAGGAGGTCCAGAGGGGCTCACCTCAGACCAGGAGAGCACTTCAGCATGTGTAAGAATTTAAACAAGTTGTCATATGAAGTGTGATGATATTGACTGTTGCATTAGCTTAAGGCTGTAAGTATCAGGCAAACAGAAAGGTGTGATATTGCTCCTCTATCAATATTTCACAGAGGTAATATGAAATAAGCTTGCCACTAATTTCCTCATAATCTTGAAAATGCAGAGAAGGACATCTTCCATGTGAAGGTCAGGTTAGTGGAAACTATGAACTGGCAGTGGAAAACTGTTTCTACAGAACCTGAATCTGAATTTGCTCATCTAGAAAAATGGTATCGTTTCTTGGAAGGACCCAAGACAGTCACAGAAACATGTCACACTTTAGTACTCTATACAATACCTAAATTTAGATGCACAAAGAGGAGCTCAGACATGGTTAGTTTGTTTCTTTGCATTTTACCAGGCTTTAGACATTTGGAGTGCTGAATAGCAAAACTGTAATACAATTACAAGATAACAAAACTGAAGCAAGAAAATATTTTAAAGCATTATTACTCAAAAGGTAAAGCACTTTGGTTTGAAAAAGTGCTGCCTAGATTCTTATCTGATACATCTAGGCTTCTTGTTCTGCATGAAAATAGAGATTCCAGCCATGCCGAGAGAGAAATCTATTCAAAACAAGCCATGTTTACCAAACTTTCCTACAATAAGCACTGTCATCACAATTTCGATGAACTCCAGCAGTAGCACTGTCAGCTTGCTCCTAGTGCTCTCCCACATGGCTCTGTGAAGCCCATGGCCCACTGAATTTGGAGAAGTTTGTGTGCTACAGCTGCCAGCAAGCAAGCTGCTGAACATTGGACATATAACTGGATTAATCAGCTAATGCTGTCATGGTATACAAGAGTCAGGGCTCCTTCCTGATATTTCAGGTGATGAGTTGGGTATTTAGAAAAAAATTCTTTCTCGATTCTCCAAAAGCCTTTCACCATCCAGCTGGCCGTTCCACCTCGTCCCAGCCTCTGACAATGAATGTGAATCACCCTGTGGCACTGCTGCAGTGTCTCACTCTCAGCTGCAAAGAGCATGCAATACCAAGGAGAATGATTCTGCTGCTGTTCAATTTGTAACAACAGGAGCAAAGCTATGACAGACAGCAAGGGAGTTTCCTCCCTCTTGCTGTCTCACTGAAGTCAGTTCCTCATGCCACTGTTTCCTGAGAACCACACATTGATGTCTGGGGCTATTTGCAGTTACTTCTGCTCAAAGGCACAGATGTATGTAATGCAAGATAAACAAATGCAAGATAAACAAGTGGCATAAAACAAATACCAAGCTCTCTGTTCATGATTTCTTTCCCAACAGGAAGAAATCATCATCACTTTGCAGCTACCATCTCTCTGCATGCCCCTCAGCAATGACAGGGGAAGAATGTGGCTTGCTTGGGCTATGTTGTTGATTGTCTGCACCTCTGTTTCAGTATGGCTGCCACCAGCTCTGCAAGTTGGCTCAACCCTGTAAAAGAACTGAGAAAAAATAATATTTAATACAGTCCAAGTTTCTCAGTTTTCATATCCTGGCTTGGCTTTTTGGTCAGTTTTAGAAAACTGAGGTGGGGAAGAAAGTATATTTTCCAGCAGACTAATTCCTCCATTGCCAGCTGCACTGGCTTCCTTCACTGACTTCTGTCTCTCCTTTCTTGTAAGTGAAAAAAAAAAAAACCCAAAACTAAAAATCCCCTGGCTCCCTGAAGGGAAATTTTAGCCTCAGTTCAACAGGTTTCTCTGCGGGCCAATTGCTCATATGCATTCCCAGTCTCACTTATTAACAGCTGGAAGAGAAAGAATGGAAGGGGTTGTGCACAATGAGTGGGATGAGGAAAACAGGTGAACATGGGAGAGAGAACAGCTGGGCTCAGGAACGGACCTGCACTCTGCAGAGGCGACCAGAAGAGTTAGGGTAAACTGCCCTCTGTTTTTTCTCTCTGGAAGCTGAGAAGAAAAGTGGTGTGACAAGATCTGAGTCAGCCAGAGCTCTGGGATGGCTATCTTCTTCTTATATAGAGGTCCTCAAAGAATGATGAAACTACAAAACGACTAAGAAGGGAGGTTATAAGCGAGGATACATATATTTGTAAACAGAGAAAACAAAGTGACTAATCAGGAAATTAAAAGTGTTTATACCCATCTCTTCACTTGTCCACTGTGTCTTTGCAGATGGGTTTTTCTTTTGGAAAAGACTCCTGCCATCAACTTGATGACTTTCTGAATTTGCAGCAACCATTGTACAGCCATTTCTGGTCCCTAGGAAATCTTACTCAGTCCTTCTTGAGATCTCACTAGGTGTTTGCTCCTTTCTTTTCTCAACAACCAGTCAGTCTCTTTTACTTTGAACAATAGGCTCACTGCACTTTCCAGTGACTTTTTCTCTTACCTGCCACCCCCTGTCTTGGGGAACCCTATCCCTCTCTTTCCACCTGACCTGAGGAAAGGAAAAGGTAAGACAATAGGAAAGAGGAAGAGAGGAAAAACACCACCACAGAATTAAAAATAGATACTTGAGTCAAGCTTGAGCTACACATAAGGTTGCAGGACAAGTGGAGGAAATCAGGCTTGGCATGACCTCATGCTTTGATTTATAGCTCTACAGTCAGTACAGTGTTAACTGTTGTTCTCTGCACATCTCTGGTTATCAATCAAATCTCCTAGAAAGACACTCTAGCTTGCCTGATGACATTTAGGTAAGAGGAGGAATGAAAACAAAAGAGGAAAGCAGTATCAGAAGATGGCATTTTTCATTACCTGTTGTTTCTAGAGCCTAACACTTTGCACTCCTTTGTATTAAATGTAATTCAGAAAATTGTTGCTGGTTTTCAGCAAACGACTTAACTTCATTTAATTTATTTTAGAAGTCAGCTGCCCTCCTGGAAAACATCTGTGTTTATCAGGAAACCAGTCTCCCAAAAAGTGTAAGTCAAAAACTTACTCTTTGTTTGCTGAAAGCCAAAATGGCTTATGTTATGTGAGAAATTTCCACAGGAAAAGAAAAAAAAAAATCTTGTCTTCAGATGGACACAAATTTATAGTCAGATGAATCATAAATGTCACGCTCTGAAGGAACTCTGCCCAGAGAGTTCCTTTTCCTGCTAATGTTGTGCGTCTGACTTTGTGGTTCACTGCTTGCATATGTCCCTGACTGACATCCCCCTAGAAAGTTCAGTGAAATTTCAGAGAAATTTCCCCCCACTCTGTGCATGTCATTTGTGTTTTATTACACTTCCAGCTAGGTTTTTCACCTTTTGCAAAGAAAAACGCATGGTCCCAGTTATTGCTCTGGGCTGAAATGTAAGTGCATGTGTGCATGTATGTAAGTACACACATGTATATACATGTATAAAAAGATAAATGTGTGTATATATGTGTATATGTATCTATATAGATGTATATATGTCCTGGAGCCTTTTTGCAGGCCAGCAGGGGAAAAGTATCAGGTAGGGTCTTTCTCTGGTAGTGATCAGGAGAACACACAAACATTTTGTGCCTTCAATGGAATATTCTGAGCGGAAGTCACTGCCTGGTTTGTGTCCTGTTAATTTAGTTTTGCCAGGGTAGCAAGCTCAACACTAATTTCTCCAAGAAGAGTGAAATCATGTTCAGCGAAGGCCCCTCAGGTCCAGGGGCTGGTGCTTTTGAGGCGCATACTGAGACAGGGACACTCAGTCTCCCCCGCCGCGTCAGTTCGGGTTGAGTGCCCCCTGTCAAGGCTATCCCCCTGTGAGGTACAGCGAGCCGCGCTCCGGGCCTCAGCCCTGTCATCCTGTCTCCCATTTGGGCTCATTTATTAAGAGAGCCGGCAGGAACCAGCCATGGGGAAAGGGGGAATCTCTCAGTGACACACCCGAGGCATAACGAGGCTCTCCGCAGCCAGGCCTTGTCAGGGCCGCCCTCCCCGATGTGCGTTGAAAGCAAGCGCTCCAGCCCCGAGACCGGGCACCTCCTTGCCGGGGGTCACTCCTGGGATGCTCTGTTTTGCCATGGCTGGGGGCTGGCTGAGGTTTTCCAGCTTTTGTGGTGGTGTTAGTTTGAGGCTGGGCATGAGTTTGTGTTATTTAGGTTAAATGAGTCTCCAGTGGTCAAGTACTTGCAGCAAAGGCCAGACCACAAAAATCAGCATGATAGCTATTTACCATAACCATATACAAAACCACAAGCAGCAAAGGTTCCCTCAAATACATCAGAGGCACTGCACATCTCTTTATTGAAGCCTGTTTGTTACACTTCACTTTGCCTTTAAATCACAAATAAAAATGGAGAAATCTAAGTCAGCAGAAACAAACCAAAGAACAAAAATAATAACAAATGAAGCAAAACAAGGTTATGAAAATCATTCCCTCTCCCTCAAATCTTTCTCTTTGCTTTAACTTTGAATTGATTTTACTCCATTCCAGCACTGGAGATTAGTGATAGGCAGCTATAAAATTCTTTTATTCACTCATAAATAAACTATCTGCACTGTTCAAGAGTTATCCACTCCCTTTGACAGTAATGAACTTGCCACACATTTTAGTAATCCATTATAATCAATCCCAAGTCCTTCGGCCAGTGGAAGCAGATACCTGGTTAGAAATCGACTTTCTCTGGCTCTGTGTCAGTGACACTGCTCTGCTGATTCTTTGTATAATTCCTATTTCTGTTCGGACACCCAATCTAATCAGACACATATTGTTTTGAGGTGCTTCTTCTTTTTAAAGGTTTCTATATTTTCAGTCTTATTAATCATTTCCATCTTTTTCAATCAAGAAATTAAGTCTGACTCCTAAACTTTAGGTTTTGTACACAAACTTATAAAAATGTTGAGGTCTCCTTTGTTTTTTGTTTCCTTTTTTTCAGCCCTTCTCAACCACAGCCTTTTTCCTTGACCTCTCCGAATCCTCCTCCCAGGCCGCTGGCCCAAAATATGTTGTTTCCGATAATATTTCCTCGGAGCCCAGGGAGCCATCCCTCAAGTGAGCTCTGTCCAGCTGCTGACTCCACAGCCAGTAGTGAGAAGGTTTTCCCACTCAAAAAGAAAAGGAGATTGAAGTGGATTGGCATTTCCAAATTATGGGAAACATAAATGAAAAATTCTTGTAAACATGACTGCTTTGGCAAAAGGACCAGCAGTGTTTAAAAGCTGCCGGATGGTGGGAAGCTCTTGTGCGCTTGGGAAGAGGTAGAGCAAGTGATGTCCATCCCTCCATCCATCTTTTCCAGGGCTCCCTTCCCCAGCTGAGCTATTTCTTTCTTCCTCTTCACTCAGACATAGATAAAGTGATCTGACCTTCTGTGCAATTATACTGAAGAGGGATTAATGGGTTTATTTACTGCTCTTTCTCAGAAAGTTTTGTCATTATTGATTAGCCCATCAATAAGAGGATTTGTAAAAGCACAAATGCAAGTTAGGTGCCCAGCCACCATCTGTGCCTTTGAAAAGCTTTATCTGTGGGACATGTGGGACATGTATGTCTTCATGCTTCAATACTATATGCAGACCTGTTGACATTTTCAGAAAAAAAACCTATTCTTACTTGATTTGAATTTGTTTGCAAGTCAGGGTCAAACTCAGCAGATCATGGCAAACAAATGAAAATGAGGGAAAAATTGTTGTGAATGTGAACTTTGGCATTTTGAGACTTCAGAGATCACATTAACAAGCATTTTAGACCTCAGTCACCCCTTCATGGATACATGGCAAAGATAACAAAATTTCATGCCCTGCTACAAATCAGGAGAAGGGATATCAGCTCCAGCTTACTGTACCTCACTTCAGTGTCATAAGCAAAAGCCTTCTCCTGTTTAAGAAAGGCACTGATTTTTAGGGGTTATATCAACATTTGGCCCCAAACTGTAATTTTCTTGGTTTTCTTTTGCTCAGGAACCTAATAAAAGAATTAAGCAATTATTTGCATAGTCTTAATTCGGGAAATGTCCCATTACCTGTATGAAATCCATCAAAGTTGCTTTTAAGAAGTGCAAAAGCAGGAAAAGAAATAATGGCTAGTGATAAGATATATCCAGGGAAAGTGCTGAGTCAAATGAACAATAGGAAAGGATCAGTCAGCCCTGTCTGTGAGACCCCAGGCAGGTTAACAGACTCATTTTTCTAGACTTAAAGACAACAAGCAGACCCAAGTGCCAAAACCTCCAACGTCCGAAGGTCAAGGGAAAGAGAGGAGAGTCAGCTGCTTCTGGGGAGACTGAGCAACAAGTAAGGGGATTAGGAGGGCAACTGATATCTCCCAACCCAGATGTGGGGGATATGTCTGGTTTCTGAATTTGCAAGGAACATACAAAGTTTAGGTAAGATCAGAGATGCATGAACTTCTGTTGTTTTAAACTGTTTCCTCTGCATGAGCATGTCTTTGGGTGGATGAACAATGCACTGGTTTTGGAAAGCTGTTCTCAGTCACATCAATCACCGGTCACAGCCGCCTGGAAGGAAGTCTCTTTCAGGTGCCCTGCACAGTTAAGCTCCATGGTTTGAGCCAGATTGATAAATGAGATAAGGCTGTAACCCAGAGATCTGCTCCCCTTCAGAGAGATGAGGAACACAAAACCCTCACCAAACAGCCAGGTAAAGTGGCTGTTTAGGGGGTAGCTGTTAAAGGATTTTGGAGAGGTGATGCACAGTGTTCACATTGTGTGGTTTGGGATTTTATAACAAATGAGCAGTTTACATCTAAAGAGGGAGCTATGCCTAGCACTTCCTAAGCCGGTGCTGAAGCAGATGTGATCAGTCAGCAAGGCTGTATTTTTGGTGGCATGCCTTGATGCTATTTAATCTTCAAATTCAGTGGGGTAGTCCTCAAGCTTGTACTGCTTACATAGCTCATGCTAGCATTCATTGCTTCTTAATTGCAGAGAGATATGCCAAGCTAGTTCTCATTTCTTCCCGCAGAAGAGCACAGATGTTTGTTTTGAATTTGCAAGATCCAGGCTTAACTGGTGTCTTCCTTATCCTGCTCCTTTGCCTGGGACTAGGAATGGGGAATATCTGTGGTCAGCTATCAACCCCATCTCGTTCTGTATCAGGATGCAGTGTGTGGAGGGCAGGCTTTGCATGGCAAACCTGAGGAGCTGGTTTCCCTCCTCGTGGTTTGGTAATGGGCTGGCAAGGCTTGCTCCTGCAACATGCAGAGCAGCTCTTGCAGATAGACATCACCTAAAATTGTTCAGTCTCTCCAGAAGTGAGTGATTTGCAAGATCAACACCCCCTCCCCCCACCCACCATAAGCATCTCTGGCCCAGCCAGGAGGAGCCAGGCAAGCAGCAGGAGGGCACCATTGATTTCAGTCAATCTGCCCTAGCTGAGAATCTGACTCTCCAGTACGCTAGTTAGACTGCAGATGTGCATCATCCCATGTTCAGGCTAGTTCAGATTTCTTAAATCTAATTTTAGACCTTCTCTGCTATTATTTATTCAACAATGTGAATGAGATATAGATTGCCTTCATTGATTGCCTTCTTTCCCTTCTTTGTAATTTGCCTATTCTTTCTTGAATATCTCACAATAAGTATGTTACTGTACTGTGTCAAGACTGGAAGAGAGAACGAGACTATATTGAATCAGAATATTTTTAAAAAACTAATTTTTCTAAACTACATTAATCCTAAATTCATCACATTAGTCATAGACTGCAGTTTATCATTTCCTCTGCATATAACTAGTTGCAAATGTGCTGTTGCAATCCACACCACACTTTTTTAACAAGAATATAAAAATGTGGCCTGAAACTGATCTTGGATGGTGCTCAGCAAGTGCTAACATTCCACTATGTGGCAAGACCTTGCTTACATTTTTGTGCTGCCACCTGTGCAATACTTCTGTCCCCTTTTTATTTTAGTTTTTGCAGTATACCATTAACTAGGCAGCAAAATAACTGATACACTGTAAATACCATGTGTCCCATAAATTCCAGGCACTTAATTACGGTAGGGAATATTAATAGTTTATTGGCCTAGCTTTAATAAAGTCAGGAAGATAACTGACAGCTCTTTTGCTTGACTGAGAGGGCTCTGGTTACAAGTTCTCATTCAGAAAGAGGAAAGTCACTATTTGAAGAAATTCTGTAGAGAGAAAGACTGAAGAGAAAACAAATGTGAAGCACTTTCCCTGTGAGGACTGGCATCACTAGAAGAGCAGTCTCCCTCTAGGGCACCCTGTGGATGTTTCCTTTTGGTCTCAAATTCATTCCAGGCTGTGACTGTATCTGTCATTTCTGTTCCCATGTATTTCCCCTTTGTCCTTGCTGCCACTTGTAAACAAGTGAAAAACATGAGAACAGATTATGTTCTTCTGTAATATCAGAACTAAAAACCAAAGACACCAGGCCCCACAGAAACCACACGTGCTGTGAGCATGAAAGCAGCCCTTGAAAGACTGGGCAGATGAACATTTTCTCTTCATGTGCTAGAGCCTCACACCCTTGGAGCCTCATTTTGCAACTTGCTGGAAAAGTGACTGCAAGATGAAGGGATGAAGCAGCACATAAGCACTCAGTGTAATTAGTTTGCATGTGATACATTGAGACATAAAAGGCTGATCATCATTGTTGGGTTGGGAGTTGCACATTTTAGAGGGAAATTTTTCTGCCATTCTCCTCACAAAACTGCCCACCAGATCCAACAGGCACGTTTTGAAGAATTGGAAGTGCTTTGCAAAAAACTAGACCTAGTACAAAGCTACCACTTTGACAATTTTTCAGGAAACAATGATGTGTTGATGGTGCACCAGGGGAAATACAGAACCAGTATGCAACTAGCCACCCCCCAGTTTTGCTGCAGAAAGGTGTGTGCACCTGTCACCTACAGCTCTAACGTGAAGTAATTCTGTCAGTGGGAAATCCTGGGTACTGTACTTCAGCAGAGGGGGCTTGTGTCAAGCCCAGGCACCCTGCCCACCTGGACATATTCCAGCTAGTGTTGACTGAGTAAAAAGTGGGTTAATTGCCCGATTTCAGGTACGGTATTTTGATGCAATAGACTCCACCTCGGGCTTTATTTTTTCTTTTGGTGAAAGTTAATTTCCTTCTAGGCAGCTACCACTAGTCCTTGAACAGCTTGAATTTTGGACATCAATGCACTCAAAGAAGAGGAAATTTCTGTCATATGTGGAAGTCTATCTGTGCTAGTTTGCCAAACAAAACCAGTAAGAACTAGGATTCTGACCCTGAGATTTCTCTTTATATAGATTAATCATATTCCTGTCATGGGGTGTCTGTGAGACAGGGAGGATGCTGATGTGGTTTGTTATAACTCGTGGCAGATGAGGCAGAGGCATGTTTGGAGGACAGCTTTGGGAGGAGGGATAGAGTCAGTGCCAGCGTAGTCTAATCAGAGTGGCTCACACTGGACTTTTGGAAGTTGCGTTCTTCAATTTCTTCCACTTATTGACTATACAACAATAGAAGGGGACTATCTATTTTCTTACATTCTCAGTTCAGACAGACTTCTACAGAGGATGCATATTCAGGAAAGGCATTCCTTTTGAGAGGTATGAGCACATAAAACAGGTTACTCCCTCTGAGTCATGGGCTTCTCTTACCTGCTATTCACAGGCAGGGCACCGCAGCACTGGTGGACACTTCTGGCTCCCAAGAGAAAGGTGACCCTCAGAAAAGATGTCTTTGCTGTCAGCATAGGAGATTTTGTAATGACACAATGTGGGCTGAGAAGGGGTGGGTGGGTAGAACAGTAGCTTTAACATAATAAAAATAATGACATCACTGTTTCTCAGTCTGGCTTTGTAAGTAAATTCCTCTAGCATCTGGGCTGCTCAAAGTCCACTTACTTTCTGCAAAAGCCAGGAAAAGAGACAGTGTGTTTTCTGTAAGGATGTGGAATAGCTGCCGAGCTTCCTCTAGTTTTCTGGAAAGGGTTGGGAAGCCCAGTAGTGCAATGATTCCCAGAGGTGATGTAACTCAATGTGTCACTAACTCAGGGCAGTCCTTAGATGACACAATCCATCTGTTAGCAAGAAAAACAAAGATAGTTCATACTGCACCTTGTGCAGCAACTTCTTGTTGTTGAAGATAGGTAATTGTGGAGGTTACTTAACTTCATGCTTTTGATTTTATAATTTAAAATAGCATCACAGTCCTAAGGGCAGGGATTTCTTTAACTTAATTCCCTTTATTTTTTAAAGGAAACACAATTTTGGAATGAGGTTTAAAATGTTTCAATAAGTTGGCAAGACTTGAAAGACATCATAGTGATGCGGTGTCCACCAAGTTACGCTGTACTGTTGACAAGAAGTTAAGAGCTGATAAAGTCCAGTGCCATCTGAAACAAACACTTCAGTTAATGCAACTGGGAACTAACATGCGTGTCTAAGAACATTTATAATTATATTAGGTAAAGCATAAAAAAATGCCATTGCCAATGACTTTCCACAGAGGTAGCCTCAATGGAGGAGCCCTTAGACAGAGAAGGACTAACACAACCCTTCATGAACCAGAATTTTTTCTTAGATATGTTCACTAGGGGTGATTAACTCTAAGAGTGGTTCAGTGGAAATGTCTACAGTGATGGTGTCCATGTCAGCACTGGTTGCACAGACTCCTGTTAGAGCCCTGAGGGAAACAGGCTCTTCTAGGACACAACTCATCTCCTCCTTACAACAGATCTTTGAATGAGGTGGACTGTTCGCTACATGGCCTCTTTCTCCCCACTGACTGTAAAGACAGTCCAGGCAACAAACTCAGATGTAGGTTGCCCAACATCTGAGGTCAGATGAGATGCACTCCACCTAGGATATCCAGAGTCATTGCTAAGACTAGACTGGAGCAAGCCATGCCATTGCTGAAGCATGCATACCACTGTGGGCAACAGAGCAGTCCCGCTGCCTGCACTTCCTCTTCCAATGGCCTTGGGAATCTGTCTGGCTGCTGCCTCAGGTGCAAAGGGTGGCAGCTTCCTCAGGAGTAACCTGGCTCACCAGTGCTTAGCTTTGCATTATATCCAGGCTCTGCCCTTGGCAGAAACAGCACAGTTTCATATTCACTTAATAAAAAGAATTACCACTTCTGTGGAAAGGGTGTCTTGATCACAGACTGGCAGGTTTAGTGATCCATCATCTCCTTGCTGCATGTTGCTAACCTTCATGAACTGTCCCCATTATTACATAACCCTGCTGTGAAAGCAACACAGGGGTGTTGAACAGTTTGGAGGAGTCCCCACATTGTTTCTCTCAGCCTCTTCTACCTGGGAAGCAATGAAAATGCACACTTAGTTTGTGGTGAAGAGAGGTGCAGCAGTCTGGATCCAGTGGCTGTCAGTCTTTCTTACCCCAATTCACACCCTCTTAGCAGAGCAGGGAACAAGTAGGTCCTGGTCCTACTCCTCTGCCTCCTGCCCTGTCCTGCCAAACACTGCACTGGAGATGCATGCAAGTGAAATCTCAACTAAGTACTGGAGTCTGGAGAACTTGAATCACACACTGAATCGAGGAATTCTTATTCCTCAATATGTCATTCAGGAAACCTTGCTCCCCAAAGGTTGAACCCAAGACTGAAATGTTTGCTTGCACCACCCTGTGCCAAAAGCATGTCCGTATAATCGACCCAGCAGCAGCAGTGTGATGCCACCTCTCGGACTGCCACAGGAGAATTTAAAGCACTAGTTTAACTGATCTCCTAATTATGGGCATCTTTATCAGAAAAATATCCTGTTGGTGCCACAGTAATCATTATTCAAACTTAAGAGAAAGCTTAGTTTATAAACATATTTCACACTGAAGAGCTGCTCTCCAGAGTTGCTTGAGTCAGCCAGTAATGTGCACATTATCTATGTAAAATATCAAGCCACTGACAGACATAATTACTGAGTTTGTATAACACAGAGGATAAGTTATATTCCCGTGTGAATCCTGAAATGACAGTTTGTCTTCATTGAGCCTGTGGTTTCCCTTGCCAGGCTCACCCTGTGAAGTGGTTACATGTGCAGGATGACAGGCGCAGAGATGCCCCGCTGTAGTGGGTGAAGTGGAGGGTACCTGAGGTCTAACCACAGAGATATGATACATCTTAGTGGTTGTGTTTTTAAACTCTGTTTGCCCAGTTCCTCAAGGGGAGTACTGTGTGCCGGTACCACTTTTGCCATCAAACCAGCAGTGAACGGCTGCTATGGAGGCTCACAAACTCCCTAACACAGCCCTGATGTGAGGCGCACGCAACTGGAGTGTATGTCACATCAATGTGTTAGACCCATAGCAACTCCTGACCAAATAAGACAGGTGACGCAGAGAGGTTTATAAATAAGTGGAAATAGGTATTCAAAAAGCATGTAGACAAGGCACTTCATGACATGGTTTAGTGGGCATGGCTGATGGTTGGACTTGATGATCTTAAAGGTCTTTTCAAACCTAAATGATTCTGTGATTCTATGAAATGCAGATATCCTCACAGCAATTAAAATATGCATTTCTTCCCACTTAAAATATGAGTTTGATGAGAAATAGCATCTAGATACATCAGTGACTACTGAAATAAAGTGTACAGGATGTTTTCCATCTCTGAAAATTATAAATTTACAGCTGCACCAAGAGGGTACTTATGGGCAGTGGTACTGCACAGATCCTATTTCTCACACCTCTTCCCTCAGTGCATACTACCAGCCACTGCTGGAAGCAGAATGCCCACCACCTCTGTCTATATAGCCATACGTCCATTCTGGTGTAGCCTTTTTCTATAAGGCAATGACACCTCCAAAGGTGTTTTAACCTGAGCACTGCCAAAGCATTTATCAAATAACAGCCTGGCAGGACAGCACACCTAATATCTAGCTTCTTTCCCCTTGATAAATTATCTTTTAGCATCACATAGTCCATAAAAAAGGTCTGGTGTCCTGTAGGCTGCCTGATTTTCTCCATTCACTGTGTAAAACATAATGATATATGCCTACACAGCTAATTAGAGAGATAACATTATTTGCAACTTAAATAATGTTATATTGCCTTTATCTGGGGTGAGACAAATAAAGAGAAGACCTATCATAATACTTGCATCTGATAGGATAGACAAGATACAGGAAGATGTAGTAAGGAAAACATGTATTCATGATGTCAATTTTTCTGAGTTAAAATGTGAAAGCTTGCTTGTTTGCTCCACTCCCAGCTTCAAGCCAAGTTAATTACAGCATTGTAATAATGCTTTTCAAACTGAATTTCAAAGCAACATCTCTTTAAAAGTTCAGAAGTTAATGCTGACTAAATCAACAAATGTTTATGGGAAAAAAAAAAAAAAAAAGGAAAGAATACAGGGCTAGTTTATTAAGTCTTTTCCAATTCTCCAAGTTCTCCATGTGCTAATACCAGGTCTCAAAGGATGGCAGCAAGAGAAACTGAATGGCACCTTTTGGAATGGATTACTAATTTGACTGACTCACTCATGATCTTTGCAATTTATGGTCGTGTTCACCTCTGCATGCATTAGGTTAATTTAAAAAAGAGACAACCTAAATCTTCCCCCCACTCAGATATAGAACTCACTTCCACAGAGTATCATGGTTACCAGAAATATGAATCAGAAAAATTAGGAGGAGAAAAACTCCATCAAATAGTATTTCACACCAAGATGTAGATACAACTTCTGACTCAAAAATTTCAGGAGTCACACATTGCTGAAAGCTGGAAGGACGTACACTTGGTGACGGTAACACTGAGTGCTTATTTTCTTTACTGTCCACTGTTAGTCACTGCCAAGGGCCAGTCAACACTGACTTTTGGTCTTACTCATAGTGGCTCAGATTTTATTACCAAAATTTTTACATTTTCTTCAAATTAACTACAATTTTCTGAAATTTAGAAACAGTTTGGTTGCCTTCCCCTGCTTTTGAATCATATTTTTGCCTACAAGTCTAGGTTTCTGACCTCCATGAGGGCATAGATGTGGATGTGCCCATAACTCCATGGATAATGCCAGTCTGGCAAAACACCTATTCCTGGACCACCTGCAGGTTTCTTTCTGCCTTGCCAGTTTTAGGATTTTGCCTTTTCTCATTAGTCATGCCTGTGCTGAAACCTGTGCTGCTAGTTGGTTTGTTAGGTAGTTCAGTGTATCCCAGAGGAGTAAACTTCACCCCTCAGGATGTGCCAGGCCAGCACAGTTACAGCATATCCAGGAACCCCTGTGGTTTCTGTGCCTCCTATGGTGCTCTAAACTTTTTTTCTTAAAATTAAGGGCTGCTTTGTGCTCTGGCTCAGTCTCCAAGCTGCTGTAGGTCAGCACAGGTCCATCAAGTTTAATGGTGACAGCAAGACGGGGCTTGTCTGCTCGGTACAACAAAGCAAAGCTTGGGGTCACCTTCATGAATAACCAGTGAGCAGGTCATATACTGAGCACTTTGCAACCTTCATGGTTTCCTCAACAAACCATTCAGTATGCCCAAAATTTGTCATCCTTGGTAACTATTTGGCTGTCATTATTGATGTAACTGATTCCTCAGAAAGCTCAAGAACTGTATCTACCTGCCAGGAAAGAAGGGAAGAGAGCATTTCCCAAGGAGCTGCAGCTGTTCATCACACCCATGGGGAAACAGGGAGCTGGAGGTGTCCAGGGCATGGCTGAGGACATAATTCCCAAAAAAGGGCTCAAAGATCTGTGAAGGAGCTGGACCTGGCATTTTAACCTCAGCCAGCTGAAAGAGGAGATTGTTTGTCTTTTTCTCTCTTTTAAAAAAATACAGATTCTTTCCTGGTACCAGCTGCTCGCTTGGGTTTGCAGCCAGCCTCCCTGCCACACCACACTGCCATTACTGGCCCCACTCCTGGGAGAGGACTTTGCCAAAACCCAGAGCCAGAGCCAAGGCTTCTGCATTTTCCTGGCCAGGCTCGTTCTGGGAAATCCAGCCGGTGCTGCATGTCCCATTCGCGTGGGTGGGAAGAAACTGGAACTCGGAAACAACCTGCCCCGGCCAAGTGCTGACAGGAACAGCCCCCGCCACCCGCGCCCCACCACCCCACAGTCCACAGACAGGTCAAACCTCCAGGATTTGCAAATTTCGCCTGGGTCATTACTACTGGGGAGAGACAGCTGAAAGCGGCCAGGGAAGAGAGAGAAATAGGGAATTAAAAATTAAGCATAGTCTGGACTGGCAGAAGCGTACATTTACATGGCTTCAAACAAGGAGTGAACAGAATTTTTGCACAGAGAATAAGAGAGTTCAGCTTTGTTATGAACATGTTGCCAAAAACATTAACTTAAATAGACGATAGGGGATCAGCAAAACTGGCAACTCCCTGTCCAGCTGAAGGGTGTAGTTTTGTGTTACTGGGACAACTGCTGCCCCTTTTAAAACAGTGTCCTCTGAGTCACCACACTCACTGGAACGAAGATTTAATTTGAGGCATTCTGCTGGAAAGCCTAATCACCAGGGTACACAGTCACTTTCATGGTTTTTTTTAAACACAGTATATGTTTAAGCATTTTCTGCCAAATGGAAGAGCTTCCAGAGAGGCAGCTTTCACCCCAAAGTACCCTACAGCTGAGGCTGGCACATCGCCCAAGAGACAAAGCCTAACCCCAACCAGGCAGAAGAAGGACTGAGGCACTGCTCACCAGGTTGTTGAGTAGGAAGTAATTAACATGTGCCTGGGTTTTGTGTGAGTAGTGATGGGAAGAAGTGTGGCAGAGAACCGCATGCTTTGTTTTCAAGGATGTGCATACAGCTGCCCTAGTTGTGATGGCTCCGAGCTAAAGCCTGCTGGAACCATCTCAACTAGAGTGGTTGCATGCACATCTTTCAGCAGTGTGCAAGACTTTTGGCACCTCAGGAACATGCTGGCAAACCTCATCTGCTTCCAGATTCAGATGGCAGACAAGAAAGAGCTGGATGATCTGAATTTGGGGCTTACACAGGTACAGTATCAGCTAAGCCCTAAAGCCTTTTTGGGAATGAAGGCGTTCATGTCCCTTGGAGCACAGATATGCCTACCATACGCACTAAAATTTTTTCCAGACTACTTTTCCATTCAGACATAGTCAGCTCTGTACCACTGTCCTCTTAGGCAGTCACACTGCTGTGGAGCAGGAACATTGAGCGAGAGTTGCCCAAACAGCACTCCAAAGCTGGAGTGACCAGGGTGAAACTGTGCTGCAACTTCTGCTGTCTTCATGCTAATAGCTACAAGTTAAGGAGACAAAGAACCCCCTGTGCTGAGTTATTTAGTACTTTTCCAGCAATGTAGCCACCCGCTTTGCACAATCCAGGGTGTTCAGAGCCAAGGAATCTGGGATCCATCTGGCTTTGGTCAGAGATTTCCAAAGGTGTAGTTCCCCACATACTCCGACTGTTCCCTGTACTCTCAAAAGTCAGATGACGGTGGTCAAAACACACACACTCTCACTTCAGGAGGCTGTGCAGTGTTTTGCAGAGATGTGGACTCAAGCTGCATCCCGCCACAGCAGGGTGCCCCAGGCACCTTCACCCACGCAGAGCCCCTTCTCCCTGCCTTAGCCTGGGCAAAGGTGCATACACGGTGTCAGTAGCGTTGTAGCCCCCCATTATCATTGAAACTAATAAAACTGATGCAATGGAGAGAAAGCATTAACATTTTCCTCAGAGTGGGAGAACGGTTGGCACCTGGATGTTTAGCAGAGCAACTTTAGGCTGGGCAAGAGGAGGATCCTCTAACACTCTATTATTGTTTTCTTTGGAAAAGCTCAGGGTTTCATTGTCAAGAATGATTTAATATGATAAGTTACAGTGTTAAAAACCATGCACAGGAACAAATGAATAACTCTGTATACTGTCTGCTCAACCATGATGAGACTGAAGTCAAATATTTGAGGTTTGCCACAAACCAAGATGAAGCTTATTTACACTAACAAAGGGCACCCAAGGAACAGTGGTGGCCTTAAGTATGCACAATGTGTTTATCAACACCAGATATTTACCTTAACTTTTATATTTGGAGAGTGGCTTCCCACATGCTCAGAGTCATGACCTACGTGGTTAGCTTTGTCTTGTCTTGCTTCTGTACAGCACATGCTGTGTATTGTAGGAAGAGACCAGGCTCAGAAAAAAACCATGCGCAGCACAAAATAATACCCCCGAGTATTCATGGAAACCATCCTCCTCTATTATATCCCAGACCATAAGACTCCAGAGCTTTCTGCCCTTGCTAAGTTCTCACAAAACCTTCCAGCTATTAACTATAAATTACCCTCTTTCTCAAGGACGTTTTTATTCAGAGAAAAGATGTTTCATTGCCAACAAAGTGGAGTGAGCTTCCCTCGTATCATGTCCTCTGGCAGCTCCCACAGGCCCTTGTTAGCACACTCTGGTGGTCATGGGGGAGGGTTTCCTCAGCCACGGTGCTGGGCCAAGCACAGCCAGCACTGGAGACACATGTGAAAATATGGGCTCTTGCAGGCCCAGAGCAAGAGTGATTTCTTTCTGCAGTGAGGCCTGGAGAACCAGGTGGGAGGAGGGAAAGGGCAGCATCCACAGAGAAGTTGCCAGGGTGGAGAAAAGGATGCATTGCTCCTCACCTGGCCCTCCTAGGGGACATGGAGAATGGCTTACCATGACATGCTCCCTACGGACAGCTTTTATACTGGGACCTTGTTATTTCTCCACCCCACTGAACAGCCCAGGTCTTTCCATCTTGCCTCATGTTTGGTAAATCACTACTTATGCATGTCATCCTTTCCCTAGACTCTCCCCAGCTCCCCTGATTCAACAAGGAGGATGTGAGTGTTGTTTTGATGATGCACAAAGATCCAAACCAGACAGCCTGACAAAGGACAGCAAGTCTGGAGAGAAGGAGGCTCACCTGGCTATCAGTGAGGAGGAAAGAATCACCTGGTTTCCCCAGAACAGGGAAAAAACTGAGGACAGAGGACCTGAGATGTCCTTGGACTTGTCTGCAGACTGTGCCCTGTTCAGTAACTCAGTCAGCACGGGTCTCTGTGGCTGCCTGAGTCACAGAAAGGCATTAATGCAAGTTGCATCAGCAGACTGCTAATTCCCTAAAACCTCCATCAGACCAGGTTTTTTCTGTCCAGTTGTCTACAGACAAGGGTCTATTTTCAGCTGTGTTGTGTTCCTGGGTCACACTGCACAGAGCAGGTTATTAAAACATGATGGAGAGATGATCACTTGTTTCTCATCAATATTTATGCAGCTTAAGTTCATCTAGTACAAACCCCTGTACTGAGGCAAGATTAAGTGTAACCAGGCATCTCTGGCAGAAGATTGTCTAGCTGAGCCTTGAAAACATTTTGGGAAGGTATTCCATGATTTGCCTAGATAACTGCTCTATCATTTCACTAAAGTTTTTTTTTTTTTTAATAGAGGAACAACAACAGATTTTGCTGATAAGTGAGGTATATAATATTTGCTGCAGATTGAGTAGATTTCTTTTTGTACTTCCCTAAGTGGACTTGAAGAAAATTGATTGCCATCCTATAACAGCCTTTAAATATTCAAAGACTTTATATATCCTTCACCAACCTTTGCCCTTGACTAAGCCCCCTACTTCCTTTAATCTTTCCTAACAGACCGTGTTTTTTAAATTTCTTATTGTTCTTGTAGCTCTCCTCTGGCCTCTCCCTAATTTGTCTACATCCGCAGACACTGAGAGCATTTGCATTATCCACTCTGATCTCCTGAACAGCAGTTGTCCCTCCCTTCTAGATTGATCATTAAAAGCATTTTTCTGTATTATGTTATCTTTGAAACTCAATGTGAAATTTCAAAATTAGAATAACCAACACTGCCAATAACATGTTTGAATAATGGACTTGCTTGCAGAAAAGTCATAGCATCCCAAAGCAGTCCTACCTTGCCTGGGCTCACAGCTGCCCCTGTCTGGAAACAAGTCCTGCTGGGATGACAAAGTAGCTCCAAGGCTCCAAGCTTCAGGAAAAAACCCACATAGACAACAGACTGTTTTTAAGACTTTTTCATCCCTCCACATGACTACCTGAGATTTCGGGTACATCAGACCTTCTGGTTCCTCAGAGATCAGTTACCTGTTTCCACTTTTTTTAGGATGAAATACAAATAACAGCAAAAGAGAATATGATGTCCAAACTGCAGTTGAAGTAAGCCAGTAGAAGTGCCCTAAAGCAGCTCGGTATATCTTGTGACTGAGGGATCACCAAGGAGAGACTGACACCAGCAACAGCTCTGTGCTCCAGCTGAGGAGATCTGTATGGGAAAGCACAGGGCCACCATCGCCACTACTTCAACATTAGTTTCTCTCCTTTTTTTCTCCTGACAGAGTACAACAGAGAGCTGCTGGGCCTTTTCTGCCACCCAGGAAGGAGTGAGCTGCTGCTCTGAGTGCTTTTGGGTGCAGAAACCTGCAATTCCATAGGCCAAGATCCTCCTCCATAGGGTGGAAGCCATGGGACCTCTCTTCTCTTTATCAGAGGCCCAAGGATGTTTCCTCTCCTCATTCATCCATGAGAAAATGTTTGATGTGAAATAATGAATGTGGGTTTTTGCTTTAATCTGCAAAATCATATGCTGTTTATTTTCTGAAGAACTCTTGGAAATGAAAAGAGATGGGAATACAAAAAGAATGCCAAAATTAATTAAATGGAAAGTTCAGCTGTTGAATACTGCACAGTTAAACTTCCTGGATAGCCTTAGAGACGTCTAAACCAAACACGGGACATCATTGCTCCAGACACATTAAACAATCATTAACTTCCGTGTGTGAGGGAAAATGATTAGGTGTTGCTCAGTGCACCGTGTAAGAAATGACTTGTATAAGCAGAGGTTAGCTGTGAAAAGCAAAATCCTGCAATGTAGAAACAGAGCAGGTTGTACACTTATGCAGGTAATACAAAGGAATGTGTGTGGCACAGCCCTCCCTCTCACCCCAGTGTCCCTCCGACCCCAGCCTCCCCCAGGCCCTCTCCCCTTCCCCTAATGCTGGGCATTTCTGCCTGCTGCCATTGGTGTCCCACTTCTGGTCCTGTGCAGGCTTTATGAGAGTACAGGCTATCTGGGGAGTTCTTTTTGTGGAGTATTTCTACAGTAATGAAGGTTGACTGATGTGGGGATGATGTGCCTAAAGCTGTAGTATTTCACATCAGCTGTTTGTTTTATCTCAGGGCTGATGTATTGCCTGTAAAATGTGAGAACCTCCAAACATGTTGGTGAAGTCTGGATTCCACTGAAGGCAATGGCAGAAGTCCATTGACTTTTCTGAAAGTATGGTGTTGCCCACAGATTGGGAAGTTGTGTGGGAAGAGAAAGCAAATTCTTATCCCTGACTATAGACTGTAGAAGGAAAATGGATGGTAACTTCAGTTTATCTTGTCTAAAAGTTGCACTGACCAACTTCACTGCAGAGCATGAGGAACTGAGGATACATGACACAAGACAGGCTATGATTCCTAGCTGCACATTCACAACACATTTAAAGACAATGTGAAAGAAACTATGGCTATTACCATAGCCTGGGTTTTGATACTACTATTGGAAAACCTAAAAATTTTATAAAAGTTTCTACTACTGGACATATCGTCAGTCTCCACTGAAATCCCTTCATACCACCAGTAGAACTGAAGCTCCTTAGACCAGTAATTAACAGCCAGCTGTAATTCCTGGCTAAAGCCAAATTTACTCAGCCCATCTTCCCCATGTAGGAGCACATCATGACCAAGAAAGTGAAGACAAAGCAAAGCACAGCCGGAGGATGCTAGGCCTTGCCAGCCTATATGTAATGGGCCATATGGGACTTTCCCAGCTGATAAATAAGCCGGCAGAGCAGGCCTATGGCTGCTCAAACTTGTAGGGGCAGCTGGTTCAGACCTCAGGATCAGCATCTGAGTCAGTAAGGCAGGGTACAGCTGTGCATGGCCAAGGAGTTTCTGACTACTGCCAAACATCCTCATTCTTTTAAAAAGTGCTTTACTGTCAGCAGAGTTTGAATAAAGTCTCATCTCATCCTGGAGTTGAGGTGCCCTGGAGAAATGGCATGAATACTACATGTTCAAAAATATATTACATAACATGTTTACTATTTACCTTGTTTTCAGTTAATTGTTTTTTTGCATGGACTAGAAAGCACTACAGACTTTCAGATACTGGCATTGTCTAGCACACTGTATTAAACCCCCAGGGCAGGCCTAATTGGCTTGTGGTTGCAGGTATGTTGCAAGTGACTTGGCTTGAAGTTTTGCTGGCCACTTCATTTAGATTCATCTTTATTTGGTCCTTTAAAAGAGGAAGAAGGCATCCAGATTTTTTGGGTGAGGTCAGTGTGAGGTTTCTTTCCAGACACAGGGGCCATTTTCTCCCAAATCCTTCAAAATGAATTGAAACACTAAAAGCACTTCAGACCATGAAGCATTAATTCATAGGAGCTTGTTCTCTTGAACCATCTATTTAAATGGTGAATAATTCTAGTATTTCATCTCTTAGACCAAACCTTACATGTCATCTCATGGACCTTACACTTCTGGCTGTTGCCAGGATTGCCTTACAGCAGGGCAGTCAAGCCTCTGAAGGGTAGGAAATGATATAAACTAAGTTGTGTTTCTCTATACACCTTGTCTAAACACAGTTTCTGTACGCATACAATTATTTCAGTTGGCAATATGACCTCCTTATCTCACAGTGCTAGGTCTGTGCTGCCACAGGTGGGAGTGCCACATCAGAACATATGTAAGACATAGACAGTAGCCCTCTGTATGCATCTGCCCCTACATATCAGCGTTTCAGCGTGCTTCTTCTGGCATCCACTTCTGTACAAAATTAGCACTAATTAGATCAGCATAAGGCTTGGTGGGGATGCAGTTATACTGAAATAAAAATGCCTTGTTGTGGTAAAACACACTGCTTTCTCTGTAAGAATAACCCAGATTTGTATAAACATCTTTATAGCTGTGTGATTGCATCCGCACCACAGAGGAGTGGGGGAAAGGTAGAGATTGGGTTACTCTAATTATACCAATAAGGCTAGAGTTATACAGCCTTTCTGTATAGGCAAGGCCTTAAGGTCAGGATATAAATGTCCAATAAATGGTGACCTCTGAGAGCTGGTAGGTGAATTATGGCTTCTGATAATGAAGGTTTTCACTGGACATAGCAGTCAGGACATAACCATGTAGGAATGCGGAAAAATGGCAACGGGAATATAATTTAGCAGAACAACTCAGGAAAGTGCACATAATGGGAAAACCTTATTTTTCCACATCATTCAGGGTGTTCTTGGAAACTCAAGACTGGGAAGGGCACTGTGTATTGGCAAGTCCAACCCCTCGCTACCTCAGGCAACATATCCTATAACCTTTCTCGTAACTGACCGAGCTGTATCCTGAAACCGCTTACCTAGGGAGGGGGGAATGGTGCTCTGCATTTTGCCTCCTGAGAGGCTGACAGTTACTTGCATTGACATTTCAGTCTGGCAGCACAAAAGCTGAGTAATGCAGCAGAGTACGGCGGCGGTGCCAGGAGTCTAACATGCTCAGCTGGAAAGTTAGTAACAAAAAGGCAGGGATTTTCAAAAAAACCTAACAGAGTTTGGCTCCCAGAAAAACTGTGTTCCTAATTCTCTTAGGAAAATCCTAGCACTGGCTGTTACAAAACGTACACGTATGCCTCCAGGGCTGGCACCTTAGTCATTTAGAAAACATTCCCAGTCTCATGCAGACACTGTGAGAGGTTAAGTGTCCCTGGCAGCTAATGAAAGAGCTGAGCCATGGACGATGACCATACTGACCAAGTGTGGGAAACCCAGAGGTTTCCACAGCTTGTGAACCTGTAATTGCATTTCCCAAAATGTTGATTAACACCCACTGTGTAAAGAAATTCCTCCATCTGGGCTCTCCATGCAGAACCCACCCAGGGACAGAGCGGGGGGGGAGCAATGATACACTGCTGAAGTTATGCCCTCACAGCGAGCCCCGCTCCTGTGACTCACCCAGATGAGAAGTTGCACACAGAGGTCTGCACACACATCTAGCAGAGGGCAGCCTGTTCCCCAGCCCCACGGGTTCCACAGCTGGTGCCCTCTCCAGGGATGGGGGCCGGGAGCCTGGCATCCCCTCTCGCATGCCTCCCCCTTCCGGAACTGAGGGGAAATTCAGAGAGACCACCTGGCAGCCGCACTGCTCTTTTTCCCACATAAGCAACAGAAGCATAGGCATTTGGGGCATGTAAAGTATCAGCTGCACCGAATATCTACATTTGGTCCTCAGTGAGATGACAGGGGCAGCTCGCATGTCAGGAAACTGATTTTCCGGGTCCTGTGCAGAAGTTTTGTGCAATGATATATGGGGATATAAAGCTTTTCCAATCCAATATGGTTGAGAGCAGCTTGCGAGAGGTGCCAGGGTTAGAGCTAGACCTTTCTGGGCCCCTTTCTCTGACTCTTCAGAGCCACTCTGACCCAGTCCTCACAAAGTTCCTTGATGGCAACAGGGCGAAATCTGGCAGAAAGCCCCAGAAACCTTCAGCTCCCTTCTTCTGTACGCTGGCAATATCTCCAGCCATACTTGAAGACCACAGATGTGGAGCCAACAAAAACAAACACCACTGGGTGCCTCCACAGCACACACTTCTCATGGGAGGTTTTTGTCAGGTTGGCCCACCACTGAGCACAAGCCTCCGCTCCATCAGACTTAAGCAGCTCCCTTTCCCGTGCTCTCCCATCATCACCTTCCCCAGGGAAGACCCAGAGGGAGTAATAATCTCTACAACTTGGGTAATTTATTCAAACTTTCCCTTTTCCAGAGATAGCCAAACTTCCTTGGCTTGAAGCCAAAGATCATAACTATTTCAAGGCTTTTCTCTCCTCCTGGGCACTAAGCATCCTCCTCCAGCACCAGAGGCAGCTGAGCTGAGGCTCGGGACCCAGAGTCACTCAGGCCTTACTAGAGGTGACAGGAGCTCATCAGAAGGCAGGTCCCACCATCCATTCAGAGGTAAATATATATTTGGGCTTTTTCTCCAGGCTGTTTTCTTGCATATCAGCAGAAGAGCAGCCAATGAATTGCAGGTGACCAGGCAAGTCCAACGAAGGCCTAGTGGCTGGGGTAAGCAGTATCCTTCTGATTTTCAGCTGAACTTACCTGGCTGAAAATCAGACTTGATAGTCTTCATCAGACGGTACTACCACATGGAAACTCAGAGGCAGAAAGTGAGGGAGTGAGGGGGAAAGGGAGAGAGGTTACTTAAACACTATGGTTTCAGAAAAGGTTACTCAAATCCTGAACCCAAACAGAACAGCAGCTCTTATTTTAGTTCAAACCAGTTACTTTCACGATTCAGGTGATCAGCATCCCCTGTTTTCTCTGCACATATGTTCATCTCCATCTCCTCCTGACCTGCCTGACATGTCTAAATAGCTGTGGTAGTACAAACATTACAGCTGAGAGGTAAGGAAGGGGACATTTTTTTAGTTAACCTGAATTCCAGCCTATCACTTTCTGTCTCGGTCTAAAACCATCTCTAAAATCCAATCTTGTAACTCTGCCCTTGGTGACCAGTTAGTATAGCGGACTGCACAATATGCCCCTTCTGCAAGGATGATTTGGGAAATAATGCTATTCCCTATGACTGCAGATGAAATGGCCACTGGGGACACCACCGGTGTGTTTGGTTTCATACTCTTGATGGATCATCAGGTTGAAGACAAAGATTTGAGTGAGATACTGGCATTGTGCAATACTAGAAGGGGACAAATGCCTTTCCCTTCACCTTGGTCTCATATACTCTTCCTACCTGCCAACATAACCCAGCCTATCTCCCATGAGTCTTTGTTTCCCTATGGCCCAGCGCACCCTTTGGACCTATATCTCATCAAGCCTTGTGCTCTGCAGGCCTTCCGCAGACTTGCTCCTGCTGCAGCATGGGAACATGACCTATCCCACCCTGGGACCTAGAGCACACATTGCACAGACCAGGTGCCATTTCTGCCTAGGGCAAACTCCAGCTGAATACTTGAAAACAACTGGCTTTTCTCCATCACTCACACAACACATCATCAGTGACCAATGGCAAAAAGTGGATGAGAAAGGAGCTGAGTGCCATCAGAATAAAGCTGTTAAATAAAGTACACCATCTTTCTTGGCATCCCACTCCTCATCCTCTTCCTTCCTCTGCAAGGGCCAGAAGTGTAGCACAGACATGCCAGAGCAGTTAATGGTGAGCAGGTAATGCCAGCAGGAGATTAAATGTCTTTTCAAAGCTGGTTGAAGTCAGTGCAAAGACTTTACATTCACTTAAGGTCCTTGGAACAGGCCCTAAAAGAAGCTGATATGCATGGGATATTTATATAGTTTTAAAGGAAAGTTTATAACAGCTTGTAGACAATTTAGTGTCCTGGATCTGAAAAGTGGTTTTTTTTAAATTACCTTAAACCTGAAATTTTTTGGTTAATAATATCTATTTAGAAGAGTTCATAAATATGCATTTAATTGCTAAACCACTGATGTCTCTATAGCTATAAACACTCTACCGGTTTAATAATGTACATTTTAAAAGCTTCCTATCATCAGTATTTACACTTCAGGGTCAATAATTATGCGTAATTCATGCCTCTCATTGCAGGAATTTTTTTCAAAACAAGTACCAGCAAGTTTGTTTTGCTAAATCTTTACATATGAAATTCAGCTACAGGGATACCTTGGCTAAAGTACACTGGATAAGATTGCCTAAAAAGCTAAGCATCAGTAAGGCTGGACTAGGCTTAATAGCTTAAAATAGAGGCTTAGCCAGTTAGATCAGCTTAAAAAAAATCTTTTTTCGTGCATGTTGTTAGGGTAAGGATCTCCTGGCCATGAGAATTTATTGAGGTCAAGAGCTTAGCATGAAGGAGTAAGACATCAGACAGGTTCAGATGAATAACAAGAGCATGTGGAGTTATAATAGCACTAACTACAGAGAGCATCATCAGAGAGATGAGGTATTGGAGTAGAAACCCGTAGGGAACATCCAGCTATCCAAGGAAAGGAAATTTTGAGGGTGGAGAAAACTGTCATATTTGCCTGATGTAAAGTTATCTGGAATGTCGTCTGTAAGATCAATGCCTCCCTCTTTCAGAGACCCTCGACTAGCAAGCCTAAGGAGCTTATGAGCTATGGGATGTCCCGCTTTTCAGTGCAGAGCACCTGAACACTACTTTTTTTACAAAATTTATTGCACATCTACCCAAATTTCCTTCTCCCTCTGTCCTGTGTGTGTTTTTTCCCTGTGCCTTTCTGCTCCTTTTCTAGGTCTTTTTACCCCAGTGTCACTACTCCTGCATGTAACACCAGGCCAACATGCCCAGGAACTAAATTTGCAATCCCACAGGTATTTGATCCAACACTTAAGCAACATGATTTCACTCAGGATAGCTCTTGTTTATTCAGGCAAGAACAAAATGGTTGTGATTCAGTCTGACTTGGCAATAAATATTCGACAAACAGTCTATTAATGATAAGAATCAATGTGTCTCCAAATCAAGAAAACTCCTGTCTAAAGACTGAGCCTTACAAAGAGGGGTCAATAAGGGAGGCCTTTTACATTTTCTCTGCATGAGTGTCAGGGTCTGGATGAGAAGATCCCCTTATGGGTTACTCATCCAACAGGCCCTCGTCTCCTTGGATTGCCTGTGACTTGTAGAGAGGACAACTGGTTTTGGGGCATCCCAATCCCACAGAAGCACCTCAGCAGGAGGTCTGTCTCTTCGTCTGATGCCTCCATGCTGGGGCATTTTGGGGTCAGGAGCAGCCACAATCTGGATGACTTGAAATGGAAACCAAAACTCTGGCCCTCTGTGACACCCATTGTTCTGCCAGCTACTAGATTCAGTCCAATGACTGTTAAGATGTGACTCAGTTTTAAATGTGTTAGTAATCCTAGTAAAGTCTGGGTCCAGCCATGATACCTAAAGAAATCTGTGTATTCAGGCACTTTACAGGATTAAAGCCTTATTAACTTTCCATCACTGCTAATCTGGAAAAGATTTGCCTTGAAAGACATATGCACAAAAAGGCGTAAATCAGGGAGTGTGTGCTATGAAGGAATACTTATTTTGCCTCTTATGGCTTTTGTGAAGGCGATTCACAACCTTTATTTTCTTACATAGGCTCTTTGCTTGACATATTTACTCTGGTCCTAGCTTGTGAGAAGACTTTGCTTAGCAAATTCTGGATGTTTCTTCCCGTTATTCATTTAGTAACTACAACCCTTCCACCATCGATTAGTGTGTTGCAATATAGGGTGTTAATCGACTTTAAACATTTAATTATGGTTTATTTGAGCACAGCATTTTACAAGCACAGTGGTTCATCACATTGCTGGAACAAGTACAATACAGCATCTTTAAAATTATGCACAAATAATAGATTAGTTGCAGCAGTACTTTTTCAGCAGCATTAATAAAATCTCTCAAGCATGCACAGAGCCAATGGCCAGGAGGATTCTCAGGAGGTCTTTCATACAGGATGCACATCTTTGTTACGAAATTCCTCAATGCCTTTTTGCTGTCTCCCTAATGACCAGTTAAATGGGCTCCCATGAGAATGCCTGAGTCAGAGCCAGCTTGAAAACTGCTGAGGAAACATCCTCTCTTACTGGAAATGATTTCCATCAAACTGCCATGTACCATATTTAGACTAACGGATCAGTAACGCCAAACAGAGGGAGCTAAGTTCACAGGGCTTGGGATTCTGCTCTATGTGAAAATAGATTGCCTTTGTCTGGCCACAGTTGCTTTAGGGCAGGCAGTCCAAAAGCTCTGTAATGCTCAGAAACAAATTCCAGCGGTGAACAGTTGCCACCAGGCAGAGTTCAAGTGGGGCAGGCAGCGTTCAGGAGTGGTAGCTGACCTTGTGGAGTCTGATTTAACCTGCAAATGAGGTATCAGGCACATCTTCTACTACCTAATTGTGGGAGAGCTAGTCTAGTCAGTGAGCCTGTACTAACCACATGGTTTAAGTCTGAAGCACTGTTTTCCTTACTTATGTGGCAAATATATAATGCAGAAAAATAATTTTCAACCATGTGCTTCCCCCCTCAGTGAATGCATACAACAAACCAGCAATTAGTAGAGCATAGGGACTTCTAAGGTCACTGGAGAAAGGAAAAAACCTGCCCTGTGTTATGCAAGAAGTCTAACATAAATCTTTTTTTTTATTATGCTTTTCTTGCTTAGCTCAGTGTCTATTAAACAGATAAGGGTAGTTGAAAGCAAACCACATGCAGGAAGTTTTCTTTATTTTCATATAATAAAGATATTTGTTGAGTCTGGATTGCTTAGGTAGCTGTCCAAAGCATTTTTATTTTTAGAACTAGTGCAAAATGTTTACCAAGGACTGGAGGGAAAAGGGGCTCCCTGGCCCTCCCCCTGCTTGTTCTTTGTATTCAGAGGACAGTATTTTCAAAAGGCCTCAAGTTTGCCCAGTTGTGTTCCCATGAGTAGCTGTACAAGCTTTGACATTATCTGGGGCAGATAAGCAGCAGCTTTGAAAATCCCAGGGTGAAAGAGACAGGGCAGGAGAGGTGGTTGGGGGGAGCATGTTCAGGGTTCACTAGACCCCACTTCCCTCGAAGGCCTGAAAGAGACTCAGCCATTTCCTGCTGTTCATAAACATCTATGAGTGCCTCAGTGAAGCATGTTTCTCCTTATCCTTCCCGGCTGCTGTTTCTGCCAGAGGTTCTTACCTGGTGTTGCTAACAGCCACTGCATTAGCCCCAGCGGAGGAACTCTCTGCATCAGCTCCAGACACTTGATCATACAATCATATAACGGTTTGGGTTGGAAGGGACCTTAAAGATCATCTAGTTCCACCCCCCCCTGCCATGGGCAGGGATACCTTCCACTCAGCCAGGTTGCTCAAAGCCCCATCCAACCTGGCCTTGAACACTTTCAGGAATGAGATATCCACAGCTTCTCTGGGCAGCCTGTTCCCATGCCTTACCACCCTCACAGTGAAGAATTTCTTCCTTATATCTAATATAAACCTACCCTCTTTCAGTTTAAAGCCATTACCCCTTGTCCTATCACTACATGCCATTGTAAAAATCCCTCTCCAGCTTTCTTGTAGGCCCCCTTTAGGTACTGGAAGGCTGCTATAAGGTGTCCTTGGAGCCTTCTGTTCTCCAGGCTGAACAACCCCAACTCTCTCAGCCTGCCTTCATAGGAGAGGTGCTCCAGCCCTCTAACCATCTTCATAGCCCTGCTCCGGACTTACTCCAACAGGTCCATGTCCTTCTTATGTTGGGGGTCCCAGAGCTGAATGCAGTACTCCAGGTGAGGTCTCACAAGAGCGGAGTAGAGGGGCAGAATCACCTCCCTCGACCTGCTGGTCACGCTTCTTTTGATGCAGCCCAGGATACAGTTGGCCTTCTGGGCTGCAAGCGCACATTGCCAGGTCATGTTGAGCTTCTCGTCAACCAACACCCCCAAGTCCTTCTTTTCAGGGCTGCTCTCAATCCATTCTCCGCTCAGCCTGTATTTGTGCTTGGGATTTCCCTGACCCATGTGCAGGACTTTGTAGTTGGCCTTGTAGATCTTCATGAGGTTTGCACCAGCCCACCTCTCAGGCCTGTCAGTGTCCCTCTGGATAGCATCCCTTCCCTCCAGTGTGTCAACCACACCACACAGCTTGGTGTCATCAGCAAACTTGCTGAGGGTGCACTCAATCCCACTGTCCATGTCACCAACAAATATATTAAACAGCACTGGTCCTAATACCGACCTGTGAGGAACACCCCTCGTCACTGTTGTCCACTTGGACATCAAGCCATTGACCATAAGTCTTTGAGTACGACCATCCAGCCAATTCCTTATCCAGCGAGTGGTCCATCCATCAAATCCATGTCTCTCCAATTTAGAGACAAGGATATTATGTGGGACAGTGTCAAATGCTTTGCACAAGTCCAGGTAGATTATGTCAATTCTGCTCTCAAACCGCAGAGGTAGCAGTAAGGTCCCAGCCCATAGACATCTTCCTTCCCTGCCCCTCCACTCCCAAAGACTAGGACTTACCCATTTTTATTTTCTTCCCTTCCATGAATAACATTAATATTGCAAATTCAAGCATTCTGAAACTAAGGGCTGCTGTAAGTAAGACTATCTTTGATTATGTAAGAGATGTCTAGGTCTGAGCAAGACAGTCTGGGTTTGAAATTGGATTAGAAGTCCAGGTTGCTCAATACCAATTGTGAGGATGGTGGCTCCCTTCCCAGCTCCTTACCTACAGGTCCAAAAAAGGAAGACCTAGGTTTGGGGTTAGGTTAGGGTCCAGACAGACCTGGCATGTCCATTCTGTGATCTTTTCCATAGCAACTGTGCTTTGCTGAATGAACAGAGACCAGCTCCAGGCATGAACCAAGACAGCATGGTAAAGTAGCATAAAGTCTGAAGTACATCTGGTTTATTTGCTGCAGAGGTTGGAAAGTATGAAGGCAATGAGTCAGGGGACCAGAGGAACAGAAAAGCCTGACTGCTGCCTTGGGGGAGATGAATTCTGCTCTTGCCTCTGCCACAGTGTGCCTGCATGATGTCAGATCTGAAGATTTATCACAAGAAGTCATGTATTCCTCATTTTCTGCATGCCAAACCTAAGGACTTATGGTCTGACTTGCCAAAATTTTGAAACTCGTAACTTCAATCAAAGTCAAATGGCATCTGTTCTTGGATGCTGGTGTTAGTGTTAAGTAGACGGAAAATAAAATTCTCAGGCTTTTAGAAATAGAGTATCCAAACTACTAGATGGTCTGCAACTGTAAAACAAGGGTATTATACCTTATACCCTTTCCTTTCAGCAGGGCACTAGGACTTAAAAATTGTTTGTGGAGTCCATGCACAGGCTACTGATGTCTGCCACAGGAAATGCAATGAGGAAACTGATAGCCATATCTTCAGAGCAGGCTTTGAACATTGTGCAAGAAGTAAAGCCTGGAATCACACATTAGGAGAGGACAGAACTAAACTTCTCATTATTTGTGTGCAGCCCATCCTGTGCACTGAAGGAAACAAAAGCTCAGTGGAAAAAATAGCATGCAGACAGTGACTGAAGACTGTCGTAAGGCAAGCACATAAAGGCTACAAATAAAGGTTGCACAAGCATCCTCATTTCAGGCAATGGCTAATTTCTGAGGCCTTGACTTTGCAACCTTAGTAATGTTCTTTTAACTCTAAGAGGTTTTTGTTTGTTTGAGGAGGACAACTTCTTTCAGTCATGCAAGCAGATTACCAACTAATTCTTTGCTGAGTACGTTCAAAGAAAGGGGCTGATCCTGTCTGGCTAGGTTCATACTAATAAATAAAACAGAGACAAGGGCTGCTTTCTGGCCCAGAGGCTAGGTGGAACCGTATGCTACATCCATACGGTTAAATCTCTCCCTCCCCTATTCTCTCTCCACCCAATGAGAGTGGTTACATGTGGACTGGGAAGAGACTCTAGCAGGTACCATCTCCAAACCTTGCTCTGGGAAAGTACTAGTTGGCACAGGCCCAAACCTTACCAGGGAGTTTGGTAGTAGTTAATAAATAGAAACAAATCACAGGCTAGCACTTGAACCTGTGCCCTGGGTCTGTCTTGTTTACTAGCATATATATATATATACAGCTGGAGTATATGTTTATGTTACTAAACAAGGTTAGGGCCACATCCCCAGCTACAGCAGTGGCCTTCTGACTTTCCATGCTGCACAGGTATTACTATACTCCTGGGCTCTGTGCTGGAGCTGACCCGCTAGGTCCTAGAAATAACACCTGAGCATAGTTACAGCTATTTCCAGAAGCTATTTTGTATAGGTGGTAGGGACCAGATTGACAGGACTGACTTGCTCTGCCTTATGCATGACTCTGGCACTGTCCCAGCAGGCTCTGCATCTCCTGCACCCCACATCCTTATCCCACACACTGGGGAACAGCGCACACCCTCACAGTCTTGTTACCTAAACACCCCTCCCAGGGGCTGCAAACAGCCCTTTTATCTGTGTGGGCCAAATTCACCCTTCCAGCAGAGACAGAAAAACACCCAGGGAGATGGTTGAAGCACACCAGGGATGTGAAGGGGATGCAGAGAGATCCCCTGTGGCCATGTGGAGGGAGTAGGCTGGGGGGGGCAAGAAGCAGAAGACAGGAGAAGCTGCTGGTGGCAGCTTGTCCCAAGGTAGCCTGGAGGCCTGCCACTGAGACCGTACTGACAGCGAGCAGTGGTGCCAAGGCAAATTTCAGAAACTGAAATCTGATTACAGGCATGGGATGCCAAGAGGAATGCCAATGTGGCTTGGCACACTGTAGTGTACTGTAACAAGCTGCACCAGATGTTTGGATCCAGTGATGAAGCTGTGCTTTAGCAACCTGCAACCTAAAACTCCAGGGCTGGGAGCTACCCAGCAGCCAGAAGGACCCCAAGACTCCATGCTCCTAGGGGAGTGCCCGTGGCTGGGACATGCGGGGAGCAGATGAGGAAAGGGACTGTCCTCTCGGCATCTGTCTTCTCCACGCTTGTGTCCAGGGGCAGGGGCAGGGGCAACAGTACAGGTACATAGCAATAGCACAGGTGCACTGCTCCATCACAACTCCTTAACAGTGCTGAGGGAACAAGGACCAAATCTGGGGGAGAGCTGAACTGTGATGCTTGACAACTCACACAGCTGCAGGAGTCAGGCAGCAGGAGCATCTCAAACTGGCAGCCTCATGTGGTAAACACAGCAGATAAAGCCACAGCAGCAAAAGGCAATTTCCTTATTAGTTCTATCAACACCTCCGCTCCCGCCCCTGCCTGCTGGCAGTGCAGCGTGCGATGGCAGCAGACATGCCACAGTGCACAGAGCTTATGACCTGTCAGGTGCACAGGCAAGCAGGTACACACCCTCCTCCCGGCACACCTCTGGAAAGGGGCTGAGGATGCTGCACCACATCCAGAAATGCCCCTGCCCACCCCAGGCAGATGAGAGAGCCCTGCCTTCCCCAGGAACACCAGGGGTGGGCAAGCCCAGCCAACTTTACAATGTCCATTTGCCTTTCACAATGTTACAGAACTGATTGGATCTCTTCTCCAAAGGGTTCTCCCAGGATCATGGGCCCTCCAAACATGGCAGCAGATTTTGGTCTTTTGGGCAGGTAGCCCTGAGAGCCCCGAGAGCCCCAGCTGAGAGGTTGGCAGAAGGAGAGGAGAGCCTGTAAGCCAGATAGCAATGGTGTTGAGTTGTTCCAATGAGTGACTAGACTCACACAGATGGTGAGAAGCAGACATTAAATGTATTTTGCGTGACGGGACATATGAATATAAGCAGAAATTTCCTTCTTACTGGAAGGAGAGAAGGAGAGAGGAAGGGCTGAGGGAAAGAGGAAATGCAAAAGCTACATATGTGCAGGAAGAAGTAAGCCCTGAATTCTTTTTACAGCTATTGCAATAAGACTAGAGACCTTGGTGGAGCTGATGCTGCAATGGGGTACATGATGGCTGCGATGCTGTTATCTTCTGCCAGAGAGGCATAGATGACTCCTCACCATTGTCCATCCTTGCTGGCCTCAGGTGCCCAGGCTGTGACTGGGGACTCACCTGGCTCCATGGTCAGGGAGCCCAGATCCAGCTGCAGTGGCTCAGCAACCTCACACCACAGAGGCAAGGATGGTGGTAGCATGAGACACACAGCCCTGGTAGCAGTGCTGTCCCTCCCATCCCTCAGTTCAGGGGCACCAGCCACAGCCATGGCACCCAGTAGTGGTGGCAGCAAGTATGCCTGGGCACATCAGCCTACCTAGATTCCCAGTGCTGCCCCGGCCACGACAGGCATCCCCGCACTGCTCTGGCCACTGCTCCTGCTCCCATTTCATAACAGCTGGCCGTGCCCTTCCTTCCTGCAGGCTCTGACCCCTGCAGAGATGAGGCACAGCATGAATTTGGCTGGCTGACCTCCATGCTGGTCGAAAGCCACATAATTCAAGTACGGCAACACACACCAGTGCAAAAATTGCAGCTGATGGTTTTGCAGTCTTCTACCATGATGATGCCTGGTGTAGATCTGACGGTCCTGAGCTGGTGCCCCAGCAAGCTGTAAGGGCCAGAGGTGTCTGGTAGCAACACAGACTCCCAAAAAGTCGCAGGCGGCACATTAACCAAACTCTGCCAGTAGCCCTCGGGGACACGGATTTCTCCTTGTTGCTGTTGGATGTAGCAGCATAGACACAGCCCTAAACATGAGTGTGAGTGTCAGCACAGGTGGCTGCAAGACAGAAAATATTCTGAGCCCTTCACAGGCACCAAAGAGCCTGCCACAATGATTTATTCTCTCTAAAATGTAGTAGAGGAGAAGCTGCTGGGTGGCTAGGGCAATTCATTTAGCTGCCTTATTATGGATTTGGGAGCATTCAGTTTTGGTCTGTTAGTAAGAATGAGGGAGAATGTTATTTCATGTTAGGTATAGTCATTTGACAGCTGGACAATTATTAAATTTTCTCATTTTCTGAAATGACCTAATCACCTACTGTATAACAAATTGTCACTTTAGATTGTTGTTTTACATGACCTGGTCAAGTTTTCTTTGTACTGCTGTGGATTTGTTTTATCTAATTCAGAGTTTTCATAAATCCACTCACAATTGCCTCTTAAAATGAGAAACATAAGCTTGATTCTCTTACCTGTTATGTGCATGGGCAAATAGGTTCACTTGCTTACACCATGTGCTTTGAAAAAAGAAATGCCTAATAATAAAAAATAACTGAAATCTGTTATACTGGCAAATATCTTCTCTTCCTATTTATTTCAAATTTTTTAAATTTGTTCTTTTGAAAGGTGTAACTGACTCATAGTTCTCACACTTATCAAAGCTCTTAGCAGAGCCAGAGCCAGATTTGACTGTGTACCACATATAACAAATGCAAGTCAATATAATAAAGGACAAAAAAAAAAAGTTTTTGTTAATAATTAAATTATTAACATGTATTTAATGAAATTTTGTTAATTATGAAACTTCACCTGTAGGATTTTTCATCTCCTTTTCATATTTGAATTTAACTTCCCCTCTTTCACTTTGTGATTAAAATTATAGATTATTAAAGTGATTTCTTCCAGCAAAACTGGTCTGCTCAGTATGTTCCAAATCCTGGCTCTTGCTCCCCAAAGAAGAGCCAATCTGTGTACCACGCTTTCCCCTTCTGGAGCCAGAGGTGCACTGAGCGCCTTCAGCTGTTTTGGATTCAGTGCCATGGGTCATGGCACTAACCAGGCTTTAAAGCAACTCTTTTGTAGCCAGACACAGATGAAGTACCCTCTCTGCACAGATAAGTATATAAAAAGGGCTGTTGTCTACACTTATGCCATTTCACCTCATTTTGGTTGTGAATTAACCCCAGATTCCCAGCTGTGGGGACTGCGCACCATGAGCCAAGATACCTGATACAGCACAGCGAGGCACCAAGCCTGAGCCTGGAAACCTGACTCCAGGCTAAACACGAGTGGCCATAGGGTTTCTTTTCCCACTGATGTACTGAGGAGCAATGCCACAGACCTCCAGAAATGGCACTAGGGCCCCTTTTCTCCACACTAAGTGTAGGGTTAGAAGCAGGGACATTCCTCGGTACCTGCTCAGCAACTCTTATGACATGGACAGGAGCTGATGGGCTGAAACACACCTGTGAGAACCAGAGCAGGGCTGGTCATTCTCCACCAGGTTTGTAAATGCTCCTTGGCAGTCCTGGTGGGCTGGAGATTCTGCTTAAAAAGATCAGGCTATAAAGTAACCACATCTTTCTCAGCTCCTAGGGACGTGTCAATAAAGTGCACACATGCCCAAGTGGAGCACAAGAAGAGCCCATGCAGAGATACCAGCACTAGTTCCAAACAGCTACCAGAAGCAAACCAGCTGCATTAATGAGGCCATCATCATGGGATCCTCTGCGCAGCGGAGAAATGCAGTAATAGCATGGGCAAATTATAATACTGTTATTTTCTTTCTCCAGTGCCCAGGCAATGTCAGGCTTTGGTATGAGCCCAGTATTTTTTATGCCATGTAAAAGTATCCCCTGTGTCTACACTTTAATTGGCCCTACCCTGATAGTCACATAAATGTGTATTTCCCTTTCACTTCAAAGCATCTACCACTTTCCAGGAGCAGATTTTCTTCCTGCTCCATTGTCTTGCCCAAAATCAAGATGTCGAGGTCAATCATTGTTCAGCTGCAGCAAGGAAAACAGATTATATTACCTGGTGGAACTAGGTTACCTCCAGGTATAGGCTGGGGCGTTTTTTGGTTGGGTTTTTTTTTTTCCAGAGCTGGAAATTATCCATTACTGCATACTAAAAAGGAAATTGAAAGCAGTTCATTTTTCCTTTGCTTCTGCTAAAACAGATGAATTGGTGTTTCAGCTCTGTGGAGAAATTCACAGGACCAATCAAAAAGCCAGAGTATAGCTTCTATATAATTAAATTGTAGGCAGTTATATTTTCCAGCAGCAGGTATGTTACTTGAAATGAACCTCCATGCTGTGTATCTGAGCAGTTCCAATTAAGAAAGTTCTGCTTTGAGATCTCGCAAGCCAAAACACACAGTGTGGCATTGTGCCCTCAGCTATTAAACTGGAAATACAAACCACTTTTTTGCGGTTCAAATAATCTCCAGGAGATAGCTTTACTGGAAGTTTTAAGTCATATTCTTCACATCATATTCGTCTAAATTGATGATTTCCATGACCTTTTCATATAATTACAAGAGTGTTGTGTGTCCATTTTGATTAAATGGTTCCATACGCCATTATGTTGCAGTTGTTTTTAATGTTGCTGAGGTAATTAGGTGCTCTCTTCTAGCTCTTCTCACAGGAGACCATGGAGAACACACTGATTTCTTCAAATCACTATGTACTTTTTATTGCATTGCATTATCTGATATTCCACTCAGCTGATGTAATAAATTGGTTCATAAATTTCACAGATGATAAGAAAGAACTGATCATAATCACAGGCAGAAATTTATAAGAAGACCATTAAGAAGAGTAAGCCATACACTTCTGTACATGGGCTTCCTTGCCATGTAATATTACAAATGAATGGCATACTTTAATGACTAGCAAATTAAAATTTAATGGACTTTCCATTGCTGCCTACTGTCTGTGCTTTATTTGAACTCAAGGTAGAGAGCCTCTATTTTCATTTAACTTGGCTGTCTTGTTGGATGTTTTCCATTCAGTTAAGTGACCTAGAACATGTATTTGCTGGCATTGCTGATAATAATCAGCTGATATAATCAGAAATGCAGATTGTCCAATTCTTACCCTATATTTGTTATTGTTGTTATTCTCAGCTACCTTTTTCCCTCCTCTGACAATCCTATCCTTAATTCTTCAAAGTCAGCAATAGTTGTGTCTCCCTGTAGAATGAGGAGACGTGCTTTAAAAGCCCCCAACACAACACAGTGGGTGCTGTGCAAGTGATTAGGTAGGCTTGCAAAGTATTAATAGTAATTGCATTACTAATTTCATTAGCCCTTGCATTATCATTAGGTATTAATTATTATAGTTATGCCATTGAGTGCTAATATCAAATGCTGACAGTACCAATTCCCTGAATGCATCTTGTGGTTGCTGAATGTGATCACTGCTCAACAGACTGCTGCTTTTTGACAGCTGCAAGGTAATAACACTGCTGTCTGTGTTTAGCAAGCACCATACACCACTGAAATCTTTCCTACATAAATTTAGGATGGAATTTAGAATTTAAAGTTGAGTAAAAGCCAAGCAGTCAAATCACAGCAAGGAGTCTCTGCTGCCAAGACTAGGAACTAAATACAAGGCAGAAATCAAAGTCTAGATGCTCGCTCTTTCTTGGTGGCATAAACCATACCTCAGAAAATTAAAAATCTCCCCAGAGGACTAACCTTTCCCTCACTGACCACTCCTCACTCTCAGGTGACTCTGGATGGCCAAGCCAGGCAGCAGCAAAGAGCATCCCCATGGCCTCTGGCAAGAGAAGGGACAAGGGGACACAGGGGGGACAGCAGTCTCCTCACCACTGGCCTGGCAAGGAGCAAGGGCACAGCTTGTCCCTCCTGCTATTTGAGCTCCCCCATCCTGAAATCAAAATAGCCCAAAAAACTTAGTGGCTTTTTAGGCAAGCAGTGCCAGATCCCTTCTGCCCACCTGACCAGCATGGCAAGGACAGAGAGGGCAGCTGACTGTCAGGCGCTATGGAGCCCATGTGTGCAGCAAGGAAGCTGGCCTTCATCATTGTTTAAAGTGTTGGGCAGACCTGAGGTTTCTTCCCTTGACCTCTCCTCCTTCACAACAACTTTGTTTTTCACATTTTTAAATTTTGCTTGTTATGTCTTGCCTTTGGTTGTATCTACGCATAACATTTCTATGCCAGCTGGAGATGAAATATCCTGCTTTACATAGGGCTCAGCAATAGTTCTTCTAGTTGTTTAGAAAATTCAAGCTTACTTTCAAATTAAATCTATGTAAACCAGGCATTTAGATAAGGTTTACATGTGGTACAAGCTTCTTGCATCACGTACAACGTGTCTGCATAACAATGCACTGGTCCTGGTGGAAGCCTGCAACCCTGCAAGCTACTGCAGGAAAAGTAACCATGCTGAGTAATAAATAATCATTTGCATTGAACCTATATTATTTTCCAGTCTATTTTAGCAGTATACTACTATGGCATTCTGCTTCCCTTTTATTTTTTTTACTTCTGGCCTGAATACAATAAATATGGTTGTTCAAAACACAGCAAAAACACGTTATGTCTGTCAGTCAGCCTGATCTGCAGCATCCATAGAAAGATGTTTTCCAGTCATAAAACAAACAGTAATTCATTCATTCATTGCAAATTCCAGCAAACACTTTAGAGGCCTCTTTGTAATCCATTCGCTGCTTTATTGACCCAGAATCCTCCAGGGAATGTCATAAATCCATATAATGTGTACTACCATTTGTGTCTGGATCCTTGATTTAGCTGAAAGATATGTTTAAAAATCACACAGAAGCCATACAGTTCTCTTTGGGTCACATACATAAAAAGTAGCTCAGATAGATTAATTAATTCTACAAAGGCCGCTCAGTTTTGCCACAATTCAATAAACTGCTCAACTTTAAGCACATGCTTAGATTTCATTGGCATGAATAGGACTTAACCACATATTTAAATCTGAGCACACACCCAACTGCATTGCCTCGCTAGTCAGGAAACCACCCTAATTCAGAGTATTTAAGCATGTGTTTCTATCCATGTGACTTATTGCTGGATAACAGCTCCTGTGCTTCAGCTGCCTTGCAAACACACATGCTCCATGCAACAAAAGTGAATTGGCTCAATAAGAAGAGACTGAGGTAATGCCTAAAAGTCAATTTCTATTTAATGGCTTTGATGAATGAAAGGGTCAAAGAAACTGCAAGGCCATGAGCTGGTCAGGAGGATCAGAGCCCTCATCACACAGCCTGGTGCCACACAGAGGTACCACAGCTGGCTCAGGTGGCAGAAACTTCATTAGTGATGCACCCTGCCAGGGTAGGTACACCATGAGCCTCCCCGAGGCTACATCAGACCCAGCAGAAACCTGCATCAGCCTAAATATACACCCTCCAGGACCATAGCCAGTTAGTTTAGAACTACCCTGGACACCTCTCCAAGGCGCATCATTGTGTCATGGTTAACTTACTGTTAAACATCCCCTTTTGAGCTGAAATCTTGTACAGAGAGATCCTACATGACGGTAAATTGCTCAGTCATCTTTTCTCAGACCAAACTGTTCTGCTTGGATCTCTGCCCTGACAAGCACAGAGATCACAGAGATTTGGAAACCCACATTTTTTAAGCATGGCAGAATATAAATGCTTTTCCAGTTAAAAGCAAACACATTTACGAGTCTGGCACATTGGACTGGAGAATTCGGCTTTAACAAAGAAGCTTATACCAAGACAAATAAAACAAAAAAAACAAAAATTAACCCCTCTATGTGCTACTTTTCTCCTATAGGTAGTGATCAATTACTTGCAATACTCTCCCTCAAGGGTTTCCATGCTTTTGGTACACAGGAGAAGTCATATTGTGCTGTCTTTACACAAGCTGAGGAAAACTCCCATTTGTGGCTCTACATAATGCAGGATCTCACTCACAAGAGCTGCAGCTGAAATTACAATTCCTGTTCTTTCTGTATTCTTCCCAGCAGACATTTATTCCTGAAAACGTCTCAACCTCTCCAGTGAGGTAGCCACCCTGTCCTCCAGCACCTGCTTTTCTGCAGCAAGAATCTTTCCAACACCTTGAAGAATGAGTCTGCAGATCCCAAGGGGCATTAGCTGGAACAGCAATGTGCCAATGTGCAGCAGTGGGGTACTCAAGCCCAAAGTCTGTACCTTCAGCTGTTCTATCCCTAGTTTCCTAGGGTTTCTCACTGATTTGTGTACCTCTGCACTGGAGTGGCTCCTAGGAGTGCCAAAATTTTCCCAGAGCACAGCACAGCACAAGTGCCTCTGCTTTTGACAGACTTTGAATGCAAAACTCCCTCAGGTCTCTCTATGTCTGGACAAGGCAACTCACCCTACTGGGGATTAACAACAGTGACAAAGGACAACTTTTTCTCCAGAGCTAGCAAGGGGATTATTTCATGTATTCTGGATCAAATGGTACATTAACAGTACCACAGGAACTGGCAAGGAACTGGTGAGGAAACGTCCATTAATTTAACATCTGAATGATCACTGCCTAACACTACATAAATGTAATAAATCACTTCACTTAATCTTGAACAGAAGTGACTGTTCTGAAAAGAGCCTTTTGTTCAAGGCCCAATGGTTTTGAGATGTGAATAGAGGACTAATAAAAAAGGAGGAGGCTGGGAGAAAATTTTCTTTAAATGGGAGTTTTACTTTGACCCTCCGAGAATGGCAGTCTGGTGAAATATCTGAAGTTTTTGTTTTTTATTGAGCAATAAACTACAGTGAAGTTTGAGTCTGTGGTGTCTCAGAGAAATTGTTAAGCCTGGAAATCACATGGCTGAGTGACTGGCATGGCAGAAATATTTGGCACTGCAAACAACTCGCAAGACAAATGAGCAAGAAAGAAGAATTTCTTACACAAGTGTAACCCAATTAATGTCAACAAAAACTTGTAAAATTTATGGTTCAATTTGTCTCAGGGAAAGTGCAGAACTGACCCTTTCCTGTACCTTCTGGGCAAGTTCATTAGCAAATTCACTGGTGTCTTGTTAACTCCACGGTCCAGTTATACAGTCAGGGGCAGGTTCACAATCCTACATCCCTACAAGTCAAGGTTAGAGGTGGAGTGTCATAAAGTTGTTAAAAACACATGACCTCTTGGATCAAGTGCATGCCTCTAGAGATGCAGGTAAAACATACAGAACCAACCAAAACCAAAAGCTGGTCTGGAGAACTAAGGGGGGAAGAGACCCTGGTCCAAAGCCTACTGAAGTCCACAAAAAGTATGACTTGTCTCAGTAGCATTTGGATCACTGTCTAATTCAGGTGCTTTGTTTTGCATGCAGGCAAGGTGGACAACACAGCAGAATCCCCAAAGAGCACCCAAAACCACCTCTGCCCTTTTGCTGCCACATGAACTTTTTCCTCTCAAAGTGCCTGCCTGCACCCCTGTCTACTGAGCTGAGCATGCAAGCACCTGCCTACATCCCTTCCAATAGAAAAGATCTGCGTAAGGGCTTCAATGATATGTCAAGTTGGGGAAAGAGACAATTCTCATCATCATGACATCAAACTGAATGCAGTCAGTCACACTGAAAACAACAAAAAAGAAAAAAAGCTGGTTTAGACCTTTTAGCAGCTCATCCTCCTATTGAACAAAACAGGTTCCTATTGCATACTGCCAGATCTTTTTGGCACATTATTGTGTGGTCATTTCTTGGGGTGCTTTATGTACTTATTTAAACCAGTTGATAGCCTAATATCTCTTTTAGTGTTTTATACTGTTTGTATGCCACTTAGGTCACTGTGTAGTTTTGGTTACGTGTTTGGACAATCTCATCTAAGATGCAAAATTGGGTTAATGAACAAAAATTTTGCTAATACCACAAGAGGCATATTTGCGTACTTTCTCAAGAATGGCTTTCTGAAGAAGTTGTGAATTTTTCACTGGAAAAAAAAAAAAAGATTTATGAAAAGGAATCTAAACACAGCTTAATTCTTCTCTTAATGCAAAGGTTGCTAAGGGTCAAATGGAGAAAATCCCTCAAACAAAATGAATCTAGGTAAATAACCCAGCATTTCCACATCACTTCCCCTGTTTAACTTTTCATCTCCTGCAAGACTGCTGGCATTGCTGTGCATTATTATTATTGTAACACCCTGGTGGTAGTTTGACTTTTTCACTTTGAGAAGGATAATTGTTTTCTTTAAGCATAATTACTGGCGCAGGTTATATTTGATCACTTTTCAAGACTTTCTTCTCTTTACACTTTTGGAGAAGTTCCTTGTAAAGTTTTATGGACTATATTTTAATTCTCCCTGCTAGGTTGATTAGGTTGATTCATTTCATTCCAGTTTTGGAAGGTTGCTTTTTTCTTTTTTTTTTTTTTTTTTTTGCATGGTGGTGTGCTTGGAGAATTGGTCTCAGGCTTTGATTCTCAAAACTGTGTATTTCACACAGTTGTACCTGTACAATCTTTCTACTTGCTTTTCCACTCAACTAAAACAGCATATGCATTATTAAATTCTTCCCAGTTCATTCTTTTCTACAAGGAGTAGGTCACACCTCAAGCTGTAGTCCCAAAAGTGAATACAGCTAGAAGACTCATGGAGTCAGGGGAGTTCCACTGAGACCCATCTACTTTACATTGAAGATCTTCAAACACCTTTGCAGCTTTTACCAAGGTTGTTCAAGATGACCTCTAAAATACAGCTGATTTGAATTACTACATTGAGAGAACAAGGAATTAAATAAAATATCAGCTGTAGGTAATCCCAGGAGATTCCCAGTTTAAGGTGCAGAGTTTGAATCCTTCACTACCTTACCTCTGGGTCACTCTGCCAGTAAGTATCAGCCTTCACTGGGATCAATTACCTGAAGAGACAAGGGCCCAATCACAAATCTGTTAAAGGCAATGAAGAATCTTATCAAATATCTGTAATAACACCCTGACATCCTTGTTCAGGAAAGCACAAACTTTTTATAAAGTCCTCAGAGTACATCTGTAGCCCAATGAGCTCAGGTGCTTTGGGAAGAGCTCAATTTCACCCAACCATCCTGCCTCCCCAGGAGGAGGAACCAGCAGAGGAACCAACAGTGAAGTAGGTTTGAGGACATGTGTTCTTTTCCTGATAAATGGTTCATGAAACAGCAACTTGCTTCACCAGAAGACATGAGCCAAAGAAATACTTATTTCCTGCCAAGATTTAGCAATCCCTTCCTCTGAGTTATGTTACTTCAAGGTCAGGGATGGATAGCAGTCACAAGGACATGACAGTTTTAAGATCCAGTTTATTATTCTTGCCACTTTATTAGAGCTAGAATAAGGGAGCTGGATATCATGAGTCAGGGAAATATTTCTATATATCTGACTGCCAGCGTACTCCCTTATAGGCCTGGCAAGTTGCAAGGTGTCAGACTTTGAAAATCTATTATATGCAAGCTTAGGAGTTATTTTTAGAACTTTCTTAACATTTATGCAAGATTTATGTTTCCTATTTTTCCTTCAGACCTGTAGTGTTGGCTCAAACTATCGCCTTGAGTCAGAAAGCAGATGCATACTGTCAGTCATGTGAATAGCGCTGCAGAAGTCACTGGTACCACTGGGAGGGCTGCTGTGTTGCAACCTAAATCATCTGGCTTCACAAAGAGATTGACATGAAGCTGTACTTTTGAAAAACATGTGCCCTCCTGCAAGACTCAAATTCTGCATATCCAGCAACACCGTGTTAGAAAGACTGGTCTGACGACCCTTTCGGGACAACCTGCACCACATCCTTGTGGCCTTACCCTGTAAGCAATGATGCCATCTCAGACTCATGTTGTAAAATCCTTATGCCTACCATGATGGATTCACTGTGTGTCTGATTCAACACCTATTAAATACCAGTAGAAGGACTCAGACAGACCTACATGGCAACCAAGTAGGGTTTCTAGTTAGAAAATGGGGGAATGCTTTCATAAACACCAGCAAGTTTCTGCGTGGCAGATGGTTTACATCATGATACCATCAGAGGTTTATGGTAAAATCTGCACTTTGTTTCATATAAGTTACTTCATGTGACAGAGAAAAAAAAGGGATCATTTAACTTCTTTTTTACCCTGAGTAGGAGTTAAGCCCATGTAGGAGAAGAACAGTAACACACTGTGGACTGAATGACCGCAGTTCTGTAGTTGTTAAAACCAAACTGCAGTTCCCCCAAATACACTTCAGACAGAAGTCATAAAATACTGCATGATGTTATTTGTTTATTGTAAAATGCCAGGAAAAATAGGTTCACCTTTGGGCATTTTTAAAGGTAAGGAACTATAAGGTGTGAAAGCATGCTGTCAGAAGTCTCATTAAGAGATTATTTACTAGTTCAAAATGAATTTACATTGATCTTTTGAAACTATTGCTAACCACAAATGCATTAAAACTAAACAGTCTTCATTTACTGAGAAATAAATGTGTCAGCATAACCTTGACTTTTGTCCAATGCTGTTCTGGCTTTTAATTCACAGGAGCTCAGTGTTAAGCAGTTTATTGCTTGTTGTGCTAAAACACGCTAATTTAATTGCTAATATATTTCCTTCCTGCAACCATTTTCAAAATTGTTATCTTGAGAAAAAATACATTTTTAAAGAACTGCCTTCAAAATCATAGCAGTGCTGGGATGTATTCACTGAAATTGTTTTCTGCTACATATTAGGTATTGCTTAAAACAGTTTTAACAGAACAGGCAGGTAAAACACACTGAAAGAAATCTGAGTGTGTTCGTCTAGATTATGAGAAGCTTTGGAGTTTTGTAAAATATGTATGCACTCCTTAGCATTTAAATCAGTAATTTAATGTTTACATTGAAGAAAATGACAACTTTGTTAATGGTTCCAGACCACCATCTAAAAAATAAGTGATATTTATTTGTTTGATAAAATTATACCACACACTTAAAATACCACTATGCATGCCTGATTCAAAGCCAAACAAAGCTTACAAGTTCACTTCACAGTGGTCTTTGGACTAAGTTTCTGTTGCAACAAGAAATCCAAGTCAAGAGGGCAAAGAGGAATTCCACATTTAGTTCCTGCCAGTATCCAGCATGGATTTGTCATCGGCCCCTCTTCTCAAGAATGGTGAACAAGGCAAAATAGCAAATTCACATACGGCTTTTCCTTTCCTAGCCCAGTGACTGCAAGTGCTCAGAGGAAGTACCAAGTTCTCTAATTTTAATAAAGAACTTCAACAGTCTCATCCTTCTACTTTGCTGTTCTAAGGTAAAAAGATCCATTTTCAGCTTCTGCTCTATCCTCCATTTCACTGTTTCGTTATTATTGCAGGAACCCTGTAAGGTAGATTTACCCCTGTTGCACAATGCAGAGAAAATCCACGTTACTGGGGGAGTGTCTGGCAGGAAGAACTGCTCCGAGAGGCCAGCCTGGAGCTGGAGCTGCCTCTTCGCAGAGCAACCTGATCCCATGCTATTGAGGAAAGGCCTGGATGGACTGAAGAGGGCTATTCAGAGCTGCACCTGCCAGCCGGGTGCCCTCAAAATTGCAAACAGACCTACTTTCTGTGCTTTGGAAAGTCACTCCTTCAATCCCTATGCTCTATGCAGGCTTAAAGAAGTCTTTATACAAGGAAGGGTAAGGACACCAGCCTGGCACAAACTAGGGTGACACTTGCACAGCTATACATCCAAGATTTGCACAGCCACTGAATTGAGTCCAAGCACCTGAGACTCTTGCAATGAACTCTTCATTTTAAGTTGTGAGTGACAAAAACTCAGCACCTGAGGGTGATACCATGTAAGCACCCTGTATCATCTAGTCCCCACAGGTAGGCACAGTGTGTTTGGTTTGCATATGAATGAAGGCATACAGCATGTGGCAGACTTTCTGCATTAGCACTGTTCTGCTGCAAAAATGGTAAACGTATCTTGGGACATACAGTGGAGTCTGCAAGACAGTGAAGCAGTTTTTCTGCTCAGTCTCAGCTGAAATAGAAAAGCCAGGCTAGGGCACAGCACATAGAAAGATCCAAAGCAGAGTTCAGAGGAGAGTAACATTGAAAAGAGATCTCATTTGAGAATTATCACCTCAAGATCATGGGGAAAAAAATAAAAGAGTGAACTGTTTACTCTAGAGGAGACAACTGTTGGAACACACAATAATTGTCTTTATGTCCATAACAAGGCTGTTGCTTTCTGTCACAGCACACAGAAAGATAAGCACAGAAGGAAAGATGCCTGTTGGACATTATTAGACAGAAGCAGGAGATCAGGCTGCCAGGAGAAGCTGAGAAATCTTGTCAGGTTGAGACAGCCCCTCAGCAAATGGCCTTGGCACAGTTGCTCCTTCCCCAGCCTGGAGGGTGGGTTAGATTGCTTCCTAAGGGACCTTCCTGTCCCCTTGTCTTCATTTCATGAAAGGGAAGGTTTGGCCTTATGGCCAAATGCCTCCACCAGGCAGCCTGTCAGTCTTTGCATTTAGTGCTTGTCATAAAATCACTATAACCATTTCATTTTCTTTTTGCCTAAGTGATTAGTTAACGAGCCCACACACTGTAGCTGGCTGGAGAGGTACGCCTGAGAGGGGCTGCCATCCCAGAGCTTTCACTTGCTGCAGTTCCTGCCTGGAGAGGACATGGCCTCAGTGGGGCCGGACCTGGTGGCAGAAAAGGTGACTCCATGGAGGCAGAGGGGCAATTGGCAGGCTGACATGGCCAGCTCCTCTGGCTGAGCTCTCGATGTGCAGAAATAAGATCTGCTCCACTGGACTAGAGCAGACAGGCTATTTAAATGTCTTAAAACCCTACAACTCCTCAGGTGCTACTGCATTTAACTCAGCTTATAAGGTGTTTTCTAGATCTGACTGAAGTTTAACATATATCTATTTTCACAATTAATACATACAACCAAAACTTCTATGGAAAATCTTCAGTCATAGTGCCTCAGACTGTATTCAAACTTTGTTTATTTGTTCTTTCCTCTAGATACTGATGCTATGACTTCCTCTCCAAAACCAGAAATTATATATTTGCTTATTGTTAATGCTAATTTATACTCCAGTGTTCCCAAAGTCCCCCAGAAGCTTGTGAATGCAGGTGTGAATAGAAGCTTCATATTACTCAGGGTCATGAAGCCCACAAGGACAACTCTAATTGGAAATTACATTCTGCCCAATTAAGAGATCATCATGGGTTATGGGCCCCAAGATTCTTGCATGCTTGGCAGTAGAGAATAAAACACTTGTGAAAGTTGCCAAGGGAATTATTATGTAAATTCTTGAAACCTGAGAATTAATAAAGTGCTAAGTGATGGCTACAAGTTATCTTATTTATTCCAATGCTGACCCTTCATTTCTACTGGACAAAAAAATAAGGTATATTCTCTTGGCTTTGGTACCTTACCAACTTTAAGAGAGAAGAGGCTTCCGGTGAGCAGAAATAGTCTACATTAGTCTTTAATAATTCCCTGCTCTGGTCAGGACAGCCTTACATCACTGTCAATGTCCAGACTGTTACATGTCCTGCAAACAGATATGTGTCCAGAAGGACAGTCCAGCAATGAAAGGCTGTTCTGTGCAGGTGCCCAGACACCTGGGACCCAAATATTTGTTTTGTGCAAGGCATTGGCTTGCAGAGTCTAGGTCTTCTTTCAAAATTATTCCTGATTGCTGCGTATTATAGGTCTTGTTAAGGTCCACAGTACAGGGAAAAGACCAGCAAGAAGAAGAGCTCAGGATATCCTGCAAAAGTAATTATAGGATTATAAAAAAACAGTTAAAAAATACAAAATTCATATTCTCTATTATAGATCTACAACATGGCTCCTGCCTTTAACAAGAGGTGGCCCTTTAGGGTCAGTTGACGTGCCTGTGCACTACATAATAAAACAGTAATATTAACCTTCACCTAGCCCTTGTGTCAGTTAACCATACCTTTCCCTTGGCTCCCAGCCTCCTTGTCTTTCCATTTTCCATCTCAGCTGTACTTGGTAGCATTGTTTTTATAACTCTAAGTCACAGAAAAATACTTTGCAGCTGTCAGAAAAGTGCTAAAAATCTTCACTTGTTAGCATACAATCATTCAATTAAGAGAATAAATAGTGACCCAGAGGTTGATTGGAACTGGCTTTGCTTCCCACTTTTCCTCAGTTTAAGATGGAAGTAATAGAGGAAATGTTGTGTAGAGAATGCTCACATATTCCCTGCTAATGGTGGAAATGCTTAAGTATCATCTGCACAGAGCTAATATAAACCAAAGTGGTTTATTACCACCGTTTTGTGATTTATGACTCACATTATGACTTTATTTTGAAATGGTTTCATTAAAAATTAATGTGTGGTGAAGGAAGAATGCACAACAAGTTACAGTGATCAGGTTCTATCGGGGGCAAGGCCACACAGTGATTTATTCCTTATAATCCACTGAAACAGGCATTTCTGTGCTGCATCTGTTTGGATGCTGCAAGATGCAGTGTATCGTGCTGGAACTTCCCAGGTGAGGCAGTCACACTGTTGTATACAGCTGCCAGTGCTGTACACCGCGAGGGCTTGGGGTTTGAGTCTTTTTGAGATCTGAGTAGTTTATAATGAAATCTGAATAATTTATAACCAAAGTTCTTAGCATTGATTAGTCTTCTTTTGTAACAGAATGTCCTTTTGATAATGCTTCATTCCTTTAATGTCTTATGAAAACTCAAGGAACCAGCTATTGCATAGCTTAATGGAAAAAATCAGCTTTCATTTTTATCAGGTATGTAATGGAGGATAAGTATTAATTTTTTTTCCTCTCTCAGCTATGCACAGCATTAACACGGAGACAAAAGAGGACCAGTCAGGAGACAAGTTAACAATTCTAAGGAACCTCTTTCCCTGCTGGGCTCTGGGAAGATGCTCTCCCTGAGCACAGCCTTGCCAGGATCACTCACTGAGACAAGGTCCCACCAGTCCACCAGCATAAGCATCCCCTGCGCCCCATTCTGACCTCCTCCCTGGAGAAATCATGCTTGGCTACTTCCATGGCACTCTTCCCGTCATCAGCATCATTAAGTGACTCACCATCACTTCATAAATTAATAGGCCCACATGGGAAAATGGAGGGAAAGAAAAGTTGTTGAGAGCAATAAAGAGCGTCAATGGTTGGGAGAAGAGAATTGAACCCAGGAGGCCTGGCATCTGCAAATATCGTCCCTTTTCAGGGGCTGCAGCATGATCCAGCTTTGACAAGTTATACCTTCCAAGAGGTTCAATCTGCTCCAAGCCAAATATATACATACACATATAGTTTTAGAAGCAGGTGTGTTAATAATATGCAAGTGATAGGAATACAACAGTTCCTCCTCATTTCTGAATTTTGTTTATGTAGATTGACACAAGAATATGTTTGTGAAAGGAGAATATTTTTCTTTTCATGACATAGGTGATATCCACTTCAAATATCTTTACAAAGAATTTTTTGTACTAATAATGCCTCATTTGAAGAAAAGATAGAATCTAGGTTTAAAGTAAAGGAAATCATTATCAGCTCTGGATTTGAATGTAAAAATTTTCAGAGAACTAGATGTTAGACTTTGTTGTAATTTCTGTTTGGTTTTGAGTTCATTATTAAATGCTGCCAGGGTCATATGCGATATGCAGGTCTTCAGCCACAGTCAGACTCCAGACACCTTCTTATTTCAGGAGCATGTTCACCTAATTTAAACATATTCAGAGCTTCTTTTTCTTGATTAGGACTATAAAGCAGAAAAAGTTTCACTGAACTAAGGCCATTATGCTTCCAGTAAGAATATGCCCTTTGGGATTTAATGTATATTCTTAATGTAGACTGATTTCAACCCTGGAGGTGATTCATCTTAACTTCCCTGGCTGTCCTTCCTTATTCAGCTGGATATTCCAATAAACACAGCGTTCAGAATAATTGCACTGTTTTCTTCATAAATAACTTATTCTTCTATGACTAAAGAGATTTATTTCTAGAGGCTGTCTCTGAATTTATTGCATGAGTATAGAAAATTTCCTTCCAAAATCCACATCTTTCAAACAACTTCTCTCCTTTATTGATACTCAAATAATCAGAGTGTGGTTATCAAATACAGGCAAACACTCTGCAACTAGATGAGGTGAGGTAAAAGAGGGGGGGGGAATATTTCCTCCGTTACATTTTAAAGCTCAGATTTTGACAAAAGAAACCAGAGAAGACCTTCTGGTGAGCAGCTTGCAACTGACACTTCCACTGACAGGTTCAAGGAGTGCTGAGGAAAAATGGCACTTAAGTGGAACAGCTTATCAGACTTCATCTTTTGGGAAATAAACTACTTTATGCTTTGTCTCTGCACATGCTTAGCTTGATGGGGCACCAGTCTACCATAATGTTGTTACCATTATTAATAATACATCCGTGCAAAGCTATGTATGAAAGCTCTGCCTTCCCAGGCAGGTTGCACAGGACTCAGGACCCTGGATTTTATCCCACTCTCTGCACCTGCCTGGATGAGCTATGAGGGGCAGTAAGCCCCCCCCCACCCCAAGCAGGCTCCCCCCAAAACAATCCAACCCCACCTGCAGTGGGGCCTAGGCAGGTCCTGCCTCTGGGTGCCTCTGAGGTGCTGACCCAACAGCCTGACTCCCTCTGGCTCCTCCAAGCCAAGGTCTGGGCACGGCACTTCCCGACCCCAGGGACAGAAGGGCTCTTTAATACCCCTGTTTCACCAGGTGTGCTGAGCCAGAAATCTCAGCTCGGGCTAGAGGCAGATGGTTGTTTATCACCAGCGGGCATCCTCCTGCCAAGTGGGTGGTGGCAGGCAGTTGGCACCACATTTCCAGGTCTAATTCCAGAGTACTTTAGTGCTCATAGGAAATTCTTTGTAACATTCCCTTTGCTCTAATATTCAATTAGCTTTCAAACGAGTGAAGAGCGTGGATGAGCTGAGATGGCCATTTTACCAAGTACTGTGCCATCACAAAGAGTTCACAGACAGCTGTTTCAAAGTAATTGAAGTCATAATGTGCAGAAAAATTACTTTTCTAATGGTTGCCTTGAAGATTTATTTTTTTTTAATGTAATTAAAAAGTAGATTTAGAAATATGCTCGGCAACCCAAAAGATTAAATATTAATATGGTGCATAATTAATAAATGATACATCTCTTGATTACTAATGGGTTATTGACTCTAAAAGCCTAACATTATGGAATATTAGGGCAAACAAAGGCTTTGGGGGAATATCTCTAAGTTTCCAGGATGAAGCTGCATCTTTGTCCTTCTAAAAAGTCATACACCTCTTTCAACACCCTCCAAACCGCTGAAAAATAGCATTAGACTGAAAGGTATGATTATTATAACCACTTTAGAAAGCTCTGTTCTTATCATTTATTCTACATTGGAGTCCCACCCTGCAGGTTCTTCTGTCAATGGAAATTCTGCCTCAAAAGGTATTTTGTCTTAGAATAGAAATTTATCACATTGCTATTGTCGTTATCACCTTATTCCTTCCAAAAATATTACAACACTTAGCTGAAGTCAGGTATCAGCACTGGTGTCTATGCTAAAGGTACCTTGGTAATAAAGTGAAATTGAGAAGACTGTGAAATATTGATCAAAATTCTTGATATCTGTCAAACTTTCAAGACAAACTGTTACCAATTTTGAAAGATAATTCTTGTTTTTGCAAGAAATTACAGTAAAATAATAGCAGCATTAACAATTCTGGTTGTAAAGTTGCAGAGACTGGATAGAATACAGAATTATGAATTTAATCATAGTAGTAGATCCATTTGCCTTGCTTGTTTAAAACATCAGACTTGCAACAAGATGGTCACTAGTAGAGACATTGCTGCCAGCTGGCTTTTCTTGTACCCCTAAGTCTGAGGACGTAAGATTGGACAGGAAGATTTATCACTTTATCGTGGAAGTGTCTGAGAATGAGATATAAGCAAGTGTTTTAACCCAGGAATTTTATCCCATTTGTACTTGGGAAAAGAGTCCAAATGAAGCTAATGCTGCCTTCCAGCTCAGCAGCATGTTTCATTTAAAAGAAAAGAAACAGCTGTATTTCATAACCATTAAAATATCAGCATCCATATCCCAAAATGCCAAAGCAGTGATTTGTCTGCTCTCTGAAGGCAGCTCTTTGCTGAGGAGGTGTCTTAGACCTGAGAAGCAGCTTGCAGCCCACATGCTGCCAAAGGTTTCTCACATGTCCTTGGGCAAGCGGACAAAACCTGGGGTGTTTTTGTGAGAGCCTGACAGCTCCCATGATGGACCTGTGGGACCCAACCTCAGTGCCCTCCCTCAGGGTGCAAGGCAAGGCTGGAGCTGAGTCACCCCTGTATTCATTTTGTGATTGCCACCAACCGCCCAGGTGTTGCTTGGCCATACTCCTGCCCAGCCAGTCATTCCCCTCTTGTGCTTGTGCAAGCAATTGCCCGTATTTTATTGTATTGCCTCTGTCCCTAGCAAATAAAATCCTATTTTTTTCTTCAGATTATTTATATTATTTATCAAGATTATGTTCAATTTTAATCCTGACTTCTAAGTGTGCTTGCAGCCTCTCCCAGTTTATCAGCTGCAAATGTAATCTGTGTTAGGGATGATTACATACTCATGCCTGTTTAGGGTCCATTAACTTTAATTAGGTTAAGAACCCTTTTATTCGGGGGGGGG